>VDFB02049217.1:160865048-161190998 GCA_007258455.2 Sequoia sempervirens | reverse complement strand
TTTTGCACAACCATTCCCATGGTAATCCTGGCGTTTATGTCTTGATGCGAGCGTGGTTTTGCTACATTAAATTAGGTAAGCTAACATTGTAGTCATCTTGACCTTCATGTCTTTGATGCTCATGTTAGAATCTTTCCACATTCCAAGCTGATATAAATCACATTCATATCTTCATAGTTGCGTTTGTGACTAGTGATGATTGTGTGATTGTCCGATGTCCGGTAATAATAGCCCAATGATGAAAATAAGTTCTCTTACATTCTCTAATGAATGATGAACACACAAAAAACCTATGTTACCCTATTGCAAGTACACCTTTGCATTTTCATGTAGCTTGCATTATTTAGACTTCATGTTAATTTGCACTTTTAGGCTGTATTATGGGTTTGAGAGGGTTTCCTTCATCTTTCTTGTGGATTTTTCATCAACTGTGATCACGTTCTTCATTTCCTTATCTTCTTTCATGATCTCAATCGAAATTCCCTATCTTAAACAGTTGATTGATTTTGATGCATCCTCTTTGTTGATGCAGATTCTCTTCGTTCTCTCCATTTCTTTCCATTTCTTCCAAACTTCTATCTTCCATTCGATTTCACCCCACTTCTTTTCTTCTAATTCAACCTTAGGGCATAATTTTCTTGCTGATCTACTTGGGTTCTGTGATTCTTATATTTTTCATCTTACATCAAGAACCTTATCTTTTATTTGATTTGATCAAATTTTTCAATTTATTATTTCTCCTCTATCTCATTTTGATTTCGATCACGAGGGGGCAGTACCTATCAAACTTCAATCCTTAATTCAACTTTATCAATTTATCAATTGCTTCTCTTGGGGCAACCTTGCTTGATTCTATCTCTCACTGGATGTGATCGGGTCGACCTCATGTTCCAAAGGCCTTTTGTTTATGTTTTGTCGGATGTGATCGATCGACCTCACATCTAAGTTGTTTTGTGATCCCAAATCGATCTCACATTGCAACTTCATTCTTTGATTGCATGTGATCCCGAGTCGACCTCACATTAGTCAAAGAGGGGCAAATGTATGCAACCTAAAATGGTCACCTAGACTTTGGGCCCCATTTATTTAATTTGTCAACATCAACTTTCTGAATCAATGATTGTTGCATTTTCCAATCAAATTTCTTAATCAATTCATAACTATTTCAAATGTTTCAATTTTCCCTAAGGTTTGGGCACTTCATTAATTTTTATTTAATCAAAATAAACCCTTTAATAAATAAAATAATGTTGTTACAGTGAAGTTAATATTGCCCAAAAAAATGATGCTGTTTAATTACGTCTATTTTTAATTAAATAATGTTATTTTATTTTATTAATATTCATTTTCTAAATTACATAATCTTATTTTTATTTTATTAAAAGAGATATCATCTTAAATTAAATGAGTAAATGAAATATCCTCTCAGAATATCTGCGTGATAAAAAAAGGCTCGTCGGTTAAAGGAAACTAAAAAAGAATTCCAATCAAGATTTGTTTTCTATTTTTTCTGTTATCCCACATTGCTTGAATTTTCAATTCCCACTTTTGCCTATAAAATGAGCCTCATTTCTCATTTCACAAAAAAAAGAGATCACAAATTTTTACATCAGACTTATGCTACAAATTTTCTTGAATTTTATCATTTGAGATTACACATTAGTTTGATTTTATAAGCATCTTAGTTTTAGAGCATATAATTTAATATTGCATTTTAGCTTAATCTTCATAGTAGATTAATTTGCAAAGTAATTCATTTATGGCATTGCATGTAGATCAATTTTCATTTCAATAAATTAGTTTTGTTTATTGCATTTTACAGTCATTTAGATTAGTTTTCATTGTAGCATTGAAAGAACAGGATTCATGGAGATTGGCATTCTTGCTTCTCCTCTTTGAATCTCTCGTTTCGAGACTGTATTTGCAGGGGTAACAGGGTTAATCTGAGGGCCACAATATCAATCCCTGCTCTTCTCAGATAGAGAGCTGTGAATTGATTTGCAAGGACTCATTATTGAGTATCCTTGCATGCAAGGATTCATAGAAGTATAACATATTTTCAGTTATACACAACCCATTCTATATTCTCACATGCTTCCCAATCTCCTGAAATACAAAAATGATAAAAACATGCAAGGTCCCTTGTCCAGATAGTCCATGTGCTTGCATTTGAACTCTTAAATAAATACCATTTAGTAGATCCACTGATTGTCTCACAATCAAGTCTAGGTAGAATGTTCTCTTCTTCAACCAACCAAAAGAATCGATAAACTATAGAGTATTGGCTTGATCCTGTAGATAATTTTGTATTGTACCAATCCATAATCCCATGTGCATCTTTAAATTGTACTACATCCTCAAATTTCAATTGCTCTCTAGCAAGAATTCTTTTAACACACACACCAGCTCCATCATGTTCTCCTTTACCATGTTTGGCTTCAAAAAAACTCCACATATGTTGGACATTAATTTTCTTGTGAACCCTACTTAACCAATAGAACATTCAATCATTCTTGAACTGTCTCATACAATTATTTGACCATATGAGATGTTTTATCATTTAGATTCATCTCTCTCTTAATTTTGTATAAAATATATTGAAACATTATTGAACAAACTTTTACAAGTGTAATTGGTTGTCACTCAAATAGAAATGATACTCCCTCAAAAAAATTATATCATTCTTTGTGCTATCATTTGCATTCCTTTATACAATATGCACAAACATAGCCACTTGCACTAAATTGTAATATTGTGTTTGGATTTCCTCTTATGGAGCAAGAGTATTTTTTTTGCAAAATCAACCGCAAATAGTACAGTTCTAACTGGAAATATGTTTCACATGTGTGAAATTTTCCATCAAGCCATCGAGCATGTTGAGAGTTCTTGACATATTTTGGTACAATCTTACTCTTAAATTATGATATGAATGCATGCACACTAATTTTTTTTGTGATTAAATCACAACACTTTCCAATTTTCCATCTTTTAAAGAATATTCAACATTCTTAAATCTTTTAAAATCCACTAATTGTTGTCCAAAATTATTTTCAACACTTTCATGCATACAAACTCCTAAGAATGAAAGATTGCCACAACTAGTGCATTCTCCAGAAATATATGCACTTAAATAAAATAATTTCCCATTAGATCTTTCACAAAAAAAACTTGCTATAAACTCCTTGATTGTTTCAAGTGGCATATTAATACCACATTCTTTCATAATCATATATTAGTATATAATTTACAATGTATATATTGAAAAATATCATAATAATAAGGAAATTGCACATGTATTTTACAAAAAAAATATTTGTTGCTTACACATACCAAGGTTTACATTTTTCAAAAGATTTTTTATTTATTCTAATATTACTAGGTAACACTAAATCATCACAAAATTTTCTATAAAATTTGGTTTGATTTGTGTGTAATAGGTGTTTTCGATGAGGATAAAAATTTTTGGACCCCACTCTTAATTTCAAAATATCTCTAGCATTAGATGATACCCTAGTATTATCATGCTAATATTTTTGAACCAAAGATTTGATTTCGATATTCAAATTCATGTTAGACCTTGGGAGTCTACCACTAGAACTCCAACATTGGTTGATTGGATCATTTTTATACTTTCTCTTCTCTTTGTCACTCTTACTAATGTTTTAGGATGTAGTTTTAGAATTTCACTAATATTGCTTAACATTCTTTTATTCAAAGTTTTTTTTATTAACTATAGCAGTTGTTATAGCTCGTCATACTACATTCTTATCTTTATATTGACTATTCTTTCCAATAGACTCAATGGCACTAGCAATAATAGATATAGCATGCTTAAGTGATTCATCCTTTCTTCTTGATTTAAGAAAATCCTTCAATTTTTCATTACTTTTCTCATTTTCCACATTCTCACCAATTGCATCATGAGTTGACATTGAAATGATAGTTTTTTACGATAAAAAAATGTTTGTATAATCTATTGAAATGCATTCTTATTTGTCTCCAAGAAATCTTACTAGGAAGACTATCCAAAATAGTACTTTCAATTTTTTTTTAAAAATAGTTTCATTTTCAACATCACAAGGATTTTCGTTTTCATTTTTGACTTCAAAAGGATTTTCATTTTCATTTTCAACAACAAAAATATTTTCATATTCATTTTCAACAACAAAATTTTAATTTCATTATCCCTACAAATATTATCAATTCAACATTGTTAAATCTAGCTTGTTTTAAATCTTGTAGAATCAAATTTTCTATATAATAGAAAGGTGGATTTGAAGATGTATTTGGATTCATGCCTATTGTCACATTCTCCATAGCATTGAAAGGTGGATTTGAAGACATGTCAGGATTATTTTGTATAATCATATTATCTTCCACATTCACCTCTTGTAAATTTGCATCCTCTACATCCATGGTCTCTTCAATATTTTTATCTTCAATAGTCATGGAACGAGATGCTTCAACACTATTCATTTTTTGAACCCTCATTCTTCTATCTCTCTTTCTTTTTTTTTCCCTCCTCTCTCTTTTCTTCAATTTCTTCAAGGGTCAATACCCTCATATCTTTCCTCTTTCGATGACTTTGTGATGATTACAAAATTTTGAAGTACAAATTAATCTCAATAGTCAAAGTCTCTTTTTGCTCCTTCAAATGAGAAGAAAATGAACACAATTCCACTCCAAAACTATCCAAACATATCCTTCTCTCAAAAATAAAATCAAATTACAAGTTCAAGAGCTTGTAGAAGATGAAATTTGATAAAAAAAAATGGAAGAATTAGTTGTTGTCGATCATACACTATCAAGTTAAAAATTAGATATTAATTTTTTAGCAATAAAAATAAAAAATGATAAAAAGTGGAATGAGATCCCATTTACAAAACATGATCATGTTTTCTAAACGAGATCTCGTAGTGAACAAGATCTTATTTTGGATACAAGATCCTATTGCTTTTTCCAATGTTTAAAATTGTAGACGTGTAAAATTGATCTAACACTTATCACACATACTAAATGACATTTTTGCATCATCGACATCATTACCATCAAATATCACTGCATTTCACATCAAGTGCATCAAAAACCCTAAATTCCTCTATTAATTGAATAATAAGACATTATTTAATTAATTCACCTTTTCATCATTTTTCACCAATTAAATAAATTTCATTTATTTAATAAAGTCTTAAAACCTTATTTTTTCTATTAATTAAATAATATGACATTATTTAATTAATTCATGTTTTATCATTTTGACCAGTTATATAAATTACATTTATTTAATAAAGTCCTAATATAATTTTAATTCGTCCTGATTATTTAAATGACATCAATTCTCTGGTGTATGAGCTCTGCTAGGGTTTTGTGTTTTCTGCGGTCACCCTTATGTTATACCGTGTAGGAAAACCTCCTTTATTGTGTGTACGACCACATTTACTGCGGTTTTTTGTTTTAATATGCCTTCAACTAGCTCTAACCCAACAGTTCTTACTGGCGTTAGCGGTTTGACGGCGATAATCAATGGCTCCTCCTCCGAATAAACGTCCTCAGAAATTTGTTCCGAAAGTCTTTCACGAGGTAAGTGTTTTGATTCACCAGCTGATGTGGTTTTTCCTTTATCAGATTTTGATTCTTCCTATCAATGGCTTGAGCATTACACCCTTGTTGGGTATTTTTTTGGGAGAACTCCCCATGAAAGTGTGCTTAAAGATTGGGTTAACAAGGCTTGGGTCCCTCATGGGGTCTGCATTGATATGGTCCAAAACTTGACCAAGGGTTTTTTTTTGTTCTGCTTTGTGGAGGTCAATCATGTGCAGGCCATCTTAAGCCATGGGCCTTGGTATGTCTGGTCCTCTTTGTTAGTTTTTCAAGCATGGACTCATGACTTTGCTATCTCGGATGACACCAAGTTGTGGTTCCCAGTTTGGATTGAATTTCTTGGTCTTCCCTTGCCTTGTGTGCCTTTCTTGAATAATATAGCCTCCTTGCTGGGGAGGGTTATTTGCATTGAGCCAGATAGGTTCTTTCAGGCCTGCACCCAAAAGAGGGTTCATGTGGAAGTTGACCTTTCCAAAGATTTAAAAGACTCCATTGATATCCAAATTGGAGTTTTCCACCACACCTAGAAGGTCACCTATTTTAATTTTTCCAACACGTGCTATATGTGTTAGTCTATAGATCACAAGATAAAGGATTTCCCTTTAGCAGTGCCTCATACACCTTCTCCGCCACGGGATGTTGAAAATCCTCATTCAGCGGCTGCATCTGTTGCCAAACCTAATGTGAAATGGACTACGGTTACGAACCAAAAGAATAAGTCCAATGGTTTGGGGTCGGGTCCCATGACCTTTGAGCCAGTGAAAGGTGTTTCAAATCCTTATGTGAAGAGGAAAGAAGCTTCGGTTGGAGTTGATTATGTTCCATAGTAGCCTAGGCCAAAGGCTACGCTTCGACCAGCTGCTATCATGTTAACACAGCCGAATGTGGCTTCACAGCCAAATGTGGCTTCTCCTGTAATAGGAGCTCACAGGGGTTCTCGCAGCCCTTCCCCTCCTAGGGAAGAAGGGGAATATGTCCATGAAAAATGGAGGATGTCCTCCCCGTCCATTCAAATTGGTTCAGTTCCGCCATAATTTTTACAGAATCGTTTCTCTTCTCTCAATGAAGAGGAATCAAATTTCAACAATATGGAGGAGTTTCACTCATGAAGTTCCTTTCATGGAATGTTCGAGGTCTGACAGACCTCTCCAGAAAGTATTCTGTCAGGGATACCTTGTGTAAGTACTCTGATTTTGAAGTGCTTTGTCTCTGGGAAGTTAAAATTTTTGGTTTTTTGCTTGCTGCAGCTTGTCACTCTATTTGGCCAGCCAGTAAAGTGTTTTGTACTACCCATGATGCTAGGCATGGTGGAGCTGTCACCCTTTTGGCCCCACAGTGGCACTCTTCTATAGTTGACCACGGGTCTAATTCCACTCATCGGCTTGTTTGGATCCTTCTCAACATTGATAATCATTCCTTTGAGATTATTAATGTCTATGCTTCTAATGATGCTATGGAATGCTCTTTGCTTTAGAGTTGGATTGTTGATTCTTTACCAGTTGCTACCTGGTTACTCTGTGGAGATTTCAATATGGTGTAAATGGCATCTGACAAAGATGGCACTCTGCCATTTAGATGGACAACTAGGGAAAGGGAGGCATGGTTTTACATGCGTAATAAATTGGGGCTCTTTGATCCTAATATTGGTCGCCGCCATTCTCATTCTCTCTGGCACACTTGGTGCAATTTCCAAGCCAGTTCTGACATAATATTTAAGTGTCTTGATCATGCCATGACCTCGGCATAATATTTTTCTCTTTTGCTAGCTTCTCTCTCCTGGTTAGCCTTTAGTGGATGTGACCTTGTTAGATCATTTCCCCATTTCCTTTTGCATTGAATGGGAGACTCAACAGCCTCAAACGTGTAAAACTCAATTTTTTTTAAACACATCCTTACTCTGCCATAAGCCTACCTTGGCCCACATTTGCAGAGTTTGGAATTTGGAGAGTAGGCCAGCTCATCATACAGGCTAGATTTCTTGGTGGAATGAGGCTATCATTCGCATGACTAGATTTTTGCGCATTTATGGGCGCCAACTGGCTATTTTTCACTGACGATCTTATGAGGCTACCACCACTTACCTCCGTGCTTCCTTCAATGATTTGGTGGCCAACCCATTTTCTCCCTCTTTACAAGTCAGGGTAGCAGAGCTAAGGCACAAAAAGTAGATTGCTGACAACTATGTTGCTCGAGGAGTGCAAATCAAAGCCCGGTTACACCGGCTAAAAGTTGGTGATTGTGCCTCCAAAGAGTTTTTCTTGGCTCTACTTGCCAATCACACATCCCCAGGCATTAAAAAAATTAAAGATGGTGCTCAAGTGCTCTCTGAGCTGCCTGACATTCTCCAGGCCTTTGTGCGTCATTATGAGCAGGTTTTCACTGCACAGGACGTTGCACCCATGCGATAGCAAGCCCTTCAAGATTGCCTTGCTGTTGTGCTAAATAAGATTTCTTTAGCTCAATTTTTTTTTGTGATCAACTTTTATATGTTGATGATCTCAAAGAGGTTGTGTATTCCATGGCTGATGACAAAGCCTGGGAATTGATGGACTCCCTTGTGAATTCTACAAAGCCATGTGGGACGATATTGGGCATGATCTACATCAAGTTTATTTAAAAGCATTTCACTCTAATTCCTTGGGTAATTTAATAAATAAGGGTAACATAAAATTCATACATAAACTAGGTGACCTAGAAGGCATCTATAACTAGCAACTTATCATGCTTCTTAATCACAAGATTATCGCCAAGGCCTTGGCTCTCAAAATCTACAATCTTCTGCCTCAGATTATGCACTCGAAACAAATTGGGTTCATCAAATCCATATTTATTCATGATAATATCATTTTCATTTAGGAAGGCATGAAATGGGCCAGACCCTCAAACCAGAAAACTATGTTCATTAAGATTGACTTTTCCAAGGTTTATGATTGCATTGAATGGTCGTTTATTCTTGCTATGCTACAAGCCTTGGGTTTTGGGCCCAATTTCATTCAATCAGTTTGAATGATTTTTGCGAATGCCTCAGCCTATATCACCATCAATGGTTGTCAATCCTCTGCCTTTGGACTCTTTTGTTCCATCAGGAAAGGGTGCCTACTGGCCCCCTCTTTATATGTGCTTGCAGCCGATGGTTTTGGTTATTTTTTGGCCAATGCGGTTTCCCAACGGTGAGTCAAGGGCATTTCTCTGCCCAACTCTCAGGCTCAGCTTTTTAATGGCCATTTTGTTGATGACTCATTCCTCACCCTTCTGGAAGATGAATAATTTGTTACAAAAGCTCTTGTGTCTTAATACTTTCTGTCTTGCCTCCAGCTCTGCCATCCAGTGGCATAAAACTTTGTGTTACTAACAATCTATCTTTCCCTCCCTATCATGGCTACAATAGTATGGTTGGAAGTGCATTGGGCATGACAATTTTTTTTGGTTTTTGGGCATTCCCTTTGCTTTGCAGGCATCCCCGATTCAGCTTTGGCAAGTCGTGCTCTCCAGAGTTGAGCAGAAACTTAATTATTAGATTACTAATCCCCTTTCTTTAGTAGGGAAATTCCAAGTGTGTTCCAAAATTCTGGCGGCCACCCATGTCTATTACTCTTCTTGCTGGGCCCCCTCTAAAGCTACCTATGGCAAGCTTGCTTTGTGTTTTTCTCTGGGCCTCCTCTAAAACTCACTGAGGGTTTCATCATGTGGCTTGGGAATTTTGTTGCTTTCCCCGAGATTTGGGAGGCCTTGGGCTTCTTTTTACTCAATGACAAGGGATTGCTCTGTGTGTTAAATGGATTATTGTGCCCTTACTGGGAACGAGGCCTGGAAAATTATTCTCAGGCATAGTATTCAATCTGGCTTCCTTATTCATAAACCTCCCTAGAAGGGGATTGGCTTTCAAACCCTTATGGTCATGAATGAACCAATCTAGATTGTTGTGACTTTTGTAACCAAAAGCATCTGGCAGGTCTGGGAAGCTATCAAACCCTGGCTCCGCTGGGTTGGCTTTGGTTTTTGAGATGGGCTCTCTCTCAACCAACACAATGTTTGGTGGTCGCCTCTTTTTTTTAACAATGGTCAACCGCTGTCTAAATCACCAGGGATTAAGGTGCTCAAATTTCACAAAAAGGGTATTTAGACTCTGCATCATATTTTTTCCAGACCCACTATGCGTATCATGTTGTGGGATGCTTTTTGTGCCCAATATAGGTTTCATAACTAGGACCATGCTACTTATGATGGTCTAGTGAATTCCATTCCTATTGAAATGCTTCATAAGGTTAGAATTTATGGGACCAAACCTTGGTGAAAAGACTGGAAGTGGTTTCCAAACACCCCTTTTAGGAACTACAAGCCTTGACTTGGATATAGGTGGCTTTCACCACATTTTCCTATGATTCAAAGTTTTAACTAGAGGTGGCTTCTTCAATCTCCCGCTGATGTTTGGCGTAAAATATTTGTTGTCACTTGGTCTGCAAGTGTTGAGCCGAAGCTCGCCCACTTTTCTTGGTGTATTCTTTTCTAGGGCTTGCCTGTGGGCTCTCAGCTGGTTCATCTAGGGGTTTGAGACCCTCGCTGCCCTTTTTGTGGGCACGCTGAGAAATTTAAGCATCTTTTCTAGTTTTGTCCTAGAGCTCAGTAGCTTTGGACTTGGATTCATGACTTTTTTTAGCCCTTTTGGCCATAACCTTTCTCTTGGCATATGGTGTTGTTTGGAGATTCTCCCAGAATTCCTACAAAATTCACCCAGCTTTGGCACACTTTTAGGGTGGAAATCCTTTTCAATATTTGGAAGGACAAAAGTGCTTGCATTTTTTCACGTTCTTAAATGGATATTTTTGTTTCTCTATATGTTAAAGCTATGATTTTCTCTAATGTGCTTTTACAGGTTCAAGTGCAAGCTAACAAAGTTGCACTTGAGGTTGCTCACCTCCAGGTTCTTCTGGATCACTGGGGCAATGCCCCTTGTATTGTTGCTCAGGTCCCCACTTCACCCACCTCTTCCCGCAGTTGGTCACCCTCTAGGGGCTAGCAGCGGAGTGGCTCTGCATGTCCCTATTCCTAGCCCCTACCTCAGTGGGACTTGCGCACTCATCAGCGCAACCATTCTCCTCCACTGCGGGCTACTTAGGGATGGCCTTCTGGTGGTGCTTCAGGGAGTGGTGGTGGTGGTGGGTGGCCCTTGGTTGATCCTCCTGCTTTTGGCTATGGGTGGCTAGGTACTGATAAAACATTCCCGTGTATGGCACTTGCTATCTCACCCCGGCGCGAGGAAGAAGATAAGGAAAAAAAAGATGCTGATGATGGTTGGGGTCCTCCTCCTAACGTCACTCCAGACTCCGCTGATGTATGGGGGAGAAATTTGGATGACAGAGACCCTCTTGGCTTTACTGGTACTGCTCTGGCCACTTAATGGCCTTTTTTATCTTTGTTATTTTGGACTTCTAGGCTTAGCCCACATTATATGTTAATTTTCTAGGCGCTACCCATGTGACTCTTGGGGTGTGCCTCTCTACCACCCACCTTTTTTTGTGGATATGTGTATTTATATTTGAATTAATATAGATACTTGCCTATTTATAAAAAAAGACACCAATTATTTAATTACTTCGCTAAATCACTTTATTCCCTAAGTCAATTGAATTATTAAAATATAATAATTTAATTAACTCACTTTCCCTCCAAATTTGAATAAACTATTCAAATTATCATAAAAAATCAAATCAAACTAATGTAACTTTATAAATTGCAAAAGTCAAACTTGATTTGCACATCAACTCCAAAAAGGATTAATTAATTAAATCAATTGATCTAATATCCTCAGCCACTTTCTTGATTGAGAAAATTGGGATTTCCCAATTGAACAATCTATTTCTTGGCAGAGCAATCTATTTCCCAACAGAGCAATCTATTTCCTGACAGAGCAATCTATTTCCTAACAGAGCAATCTATTCTTGACTGATCAATCTATATCTCTGACTGACCAATCTATTTCTCAATCCCATAGATTATTCAATATATTTCTTCAATCACACTAATCATGTAATCTATTTTCACAGATTATGCCCATCTAAATGCTCTCAACATCTTTCGATCATCAATCAAGATATTCTAGTACACAATCCTCATTGTCCATTTCAAATCACAATTTTTATATAACAAACCTCTTTCCTCACAAAAAAGGATTAGAGAATCAACATCATTCACACAATGAAGTAATGCCAAATCAACAATGACAAAGCTTTGAATAAACATCTTCGATCAAACACACACACACACACACTCACTCTTCAAAAATCTCTCGCACATAGACAATGGAGGCTTCATATTGAATTGAACAATGCAACATCATCAATACAGATACACTTTGACACGAGATGGTAACACTAATCTTTTTTTGTGAATTCATGTATGCTTTTCTATTTTAATTTCATTCTTGAACTCAGTAATTGTGTAGTTTCATTTTGTGAGTGAATGGGCATAGATCTAGATTCTTGTCTTGATTAGATTAGTTTATATTTCATTGCAATTATCTAGTTTATACTCGTAGATTTAGTATAGTAACTTTTTTTGTCGGATATTCAAGATCGTAAAGTGGATAGTGGATATGAAATTGGACCAACAGATTTATGATTTTATCTTTAGAAAATAGGAACTTTCTCTGTCGGATATTTAGAGCAATCAACTAGGAATATAGAGTAATCAACTGACTCCTAAGATATAATTAGGTGGAAACTAATGTTTTAGTCCATTGAAGTTTATATTCCTATACTCAGGTTTTGCTTCCAAGTGAAAACGCCCGAAAGTATTTCACATCAGCTCAAGGTACTCTCCAACCTAGTTATGTCACTAATAACAATCCAAGTTTTCCTGAACCATCCATACCTGAACATTGCATCACAATCTATTCTTCCTACACATAAAAATTCCACATATTAACCCATTCTAAATAAAACATTTAATCATCATAAAACTATAATTAATAAATCATTTTAGTTTCATAAAGAAACCAATTTCATTTACTATAAAAACAAAAGTTGTATAAATCACAAAAAATCCATGAATCCTCCTAAATGTAGCTTAAATAAAGTTTATAAGATGGGTTTCAACATAAGCGGATTTCTACTACAACTCTTAATGAATGTATTATAAGCATAAAACAAAATTCTTCACACTCAAAGTAATGTCATCAAACATTTATTCCAAAAGTATGTTTGCAAGAGTTAACTAAAAATATAATGATTTTTTGCTTGGTTTATTTTATCAATATGCCATGTGGAAATGGAATAATCACTAAGAAACCCTTAAAATAAAAATGAAGTAAAGGTTCAAGAAAGGAAATTCCAATGTACTATTGTGAGCATACTTTTTTAAAATCTGCAAAAGCACTAAACTTCATACAAGGGTTAGCATTTTTACAATTCTACCAAAGTAAACTCCTATGAAATATCTTGCAAAATGCTTAAAACATGCAACAAAGAATGAAAGAAAGCTACAAGCACTATGAAAGCAAATCACAAGTTACCTATTCCATAGTGGATTGGTGTCACATGTGCTAGTGACCCTTTCCCAACCCTTGATCAATAGCTAAAATGATGAAGTGCAATGGAGATGAAGAACAAGATTATTTCTCAAACCAAGAGAGTAACCTTGCATAAAATTCTAGATCCTATGAATGAGGATTAATCCTTCTTTTATAGATTTTGTTGATGAGAGATTGGCCAAGATGGTGAATGTGGGACTAAAGATCCTCCAATGAGAAGATGACACTTGTCAAATGGTGAGTGGTCAATGGTTGTGCAATATTTGGGAAGAGTGCCCATGAGAGGGAGAATTTGAATTCAAATTTTCCAATAAATGCTAAGTTTGACTTTGGAAGGGGACATGTAAGAGGCATGTAAGGCCTCATAAATGCTCTATTTGGTGTACATGTCCACTTGGGGGGAGATTCAAACTTGGAGAATATTCTTCCTTTATGCCAAGTTGAAAATAAAGATTTTGATAAATCAATTAATTGCAATTTCATGTGCAAGTGGCCAAATCTAGAGAATGCAAGTGGGTGAGTATTTAATCAGGGTTAGATTAAATAGATGATGATTATGCTGATTTAATGCTGATTAGATGATTTTGACTTTTAAGACTTAAATATTTGTTTTATTTAAATCAGAAAAGGATGGAAGATGCATGTTTGAGATTTTAATTAAATAAAGCTTAATTTATTTAATTAAACTATGATTGAGCTTTTGATGATAAGAACTTGATTTACTAGGTGAATGGATGTGATGCATTTGATTTATTTATTGAGCGGATGAATATGCATAATGCTAATTTGACGTGTCTACAACTATTATGTAATGATGATGAAGGAACTTATATGAGCATAACTTGCATACAAATCCCTGCCATTGAATTGCCATCCATCCAAAGAGAAAATAAGTAATGTAAGGATTTGAGAAATATGAGTCCAAAGGGTTATGTTGTAACGGTAATGGAATAACCATAAGAGCACAACTGAGGAACAAATTCTTGTGTCTATAATTATGTGATCCATAACTCTATTGGTCATGTGACACAATTGTGCTATAACAAATATAGGATGCATTCATGTGTGACTAAGTTTAATGTGGCTATGTTGTGATAGAAATGGAGGCACTCATATGAGCATAATTCATGTACAAATCACTGTCATGTCACAATTAGTTGTTAATCATCATTGGGTGCATTCTAGTTGACTCAAGTTTAACAGGTTACAATGTAATGATAACATGATCCAAGAGTGATTACCTCTTGTTGAAATAAAGAACCTATAACTTTGGTTGATATGCATAATGGTTGTGTTATATCAATTATGTAGTACAGTCAAGCATGAACCATCTTTAATGGGCTATTCTAGAGACTGATCAAGATTTTCTAATCCTTATGAATGTTACTTAAAAGTGTACAACTTAAACTATAGACCAATTTTGTTACATATTTGAATGCAATCTTGGGTTACCACAAACTATAATAATGTGATATGCTAATAACCATTATGGGAAGTATTAAAGCAAAACCTGGGAAGTATTAAAGCAAGACCCATGCTATATAGGATACATTCCTTAATCAGGTTTGCATACCTTAATGATCAAACACAAGCTTCCCACACACTCTAGGATACAATCCAAGATCATACTACACCCTATCAAGACAACTAATTTTTTGACCCAAGATTTAAGGTTGTTTTTAAATACCAACATAAGCATTGGTAAGAACATGACTAGGGTACAGACCCTAAGCCTTTGTAGAAACATAAACCATAACTCTAGCATATTAGTGAGGTTGCAATACCAAAAAGATTGAGACATTGTCCGTTTGTTAGAAAAAAATTTAGTTGACAACAAAAAATACCCAATACCAGTTTTTTTAAATACCCATATAAAGAAAACACCCAATGTCCTTTTTTTAAATACCAAGATAGTCAATAACAAAGGGTTCATTGAACACCAATTTTTTTTAATGCCTAGGAAAAATGATAACAAAATCAAAATTTAGAAAACTGTGTAATACCAGAAAAGGTTGAGACCTCATTTGTTAGAAAAAATATTATCTCTATAGTGAAAAATATCCAATACCATTTTTTAAAATACCCATTTCAAGTGAAAACCTAGCATCGAAATACCCAAACAACCAATAAAAGAATACCAAGCATCAATTTTTGAACATACCCAGATATCTAGTAACAAAATAGTCAGCATCATAAAATTCAAATAGCCAAATAGTACTTCACGAAAACACCCAACATCAAATTTTTCAAATACCCAATAGGCATAACGTATACATCCAACTTTAAAAATAAATTAAGAATGGTTTTCTTACCTCTGAGATGATCCACAACAAAAAGCTCAAAATCCTCAAGACATACTTCCAGGTGGGGAATTGTTTGATAGAAGGATTAGATTTGGCCACATTCTAGACCCGTACTTTGAGGCACTACTGGCAGGAGATTCCTCAACTGGGAAATCCATTTGATTACTGCTCAATATCTCCATCTTCAAAACCCTTCAACCTCTATTTGTTTTCCTACTCTATTTCTTCTAACTAAGTAGTAGTTAAAAATTGTAGGAAAATGGTGGTCTTAATTATATCATTTGATTTTTGTTACACATTTATAATATATATATATATATATATATATATATATATATATATATATATATATATATATATATATATTAGTATGCATAGGTGTTGACTAAAGCCTAAATTGATGGCTAGGAAAATTTTCTCTCTCAAAAAAAAAGTTTGATGCAAAAAACTAGTCATTTATTTATTCATTTATAGTTGTGATTTTATCTGATGATCAAATTAGTCATTTATAGCTGTGTTGTAAAAAATGAGAAGAATTTAGTCATTTTTAGTTGTCATGACTAAAAGTTTTAGTCACATAGTCATTTATTTGCCAAATTCTACTAGTGTCTATTGGCTTAGCATGCATCACTTTCCATTGCATTCATCATATTAATTTCATCACCCATCCATGTTTGTTTCATAGCTAGATCTTGGGTAAGTATCATGTTCCTCTTTAGTAATACTTGGCACATTCTTAAGGTTAGTTTGTCTTACCTATATTGAGGTAGTCTATCGTATCATTCTAGGGGAATTTGTCTATCCTTGTATTGGATCAAGTTTGTGTATGTTCTTTAAAGTCTTTCATAACATCAGAAAATCAAAAAACACTTACAAAATCCTAGAAAAGCCAAAAACATTCATAAAATAAGAAATCCCAAAAATATGAAAACTCAAAATATCCAAAATATCCAAATTACATCAAAATCCAAAAACAGGTCAAAAAAATGATTGTCGAACTACATTGTCTCTGATCTTGAACATAGGCAAGGCCATCATCGATGCATCCCAAAGGCATTAGGTCGGTCCTTAGGAGTCCATCATAATAAACTGGTAATCCATCAAGTATTCATATCTCGTCAATAAATGGTTACAGGTATATGTCAGTCAAACTATGAGGTATCTACATGTATAACTTAGGCAAGGCTAATCATTGATCATCCCTCAAGGCCCCTAGGATAGTCTTTTAAGTTTTTTTCTTGGTCAAAATCTTAGAAAACACAAAAACATTTGAAAAATTGAAAATCAAAACATTTGTAAAACAACCCAAAATTCCAAAAATAGCCTCAAAACATTTTCAAAAATCCCCAAAACATTGAAATATTCCACCCATCCCATTTCACTTTCACTCACAATAAACATCCATCCATAATAAAATGATCGTTATCTTCACCCTTTGGTAACACAAATAGAAACAAATGTGGAACCTCGTAAAATATAGACATAAACATAAGAATCTTGAGTCTAGATCATTGAGTAAACAGGTTGGTTAACCTTTGTATCAATAGTGTATCATCCGATTTGTTTTTAAAATCTCCATCCTTCCTACAATGAACATCAACATCAAGCATCACCTTAGTTTTAGTCTTGGCTAGAGGTATGAAGAACATTATCTTGTTTGTTTACTTGATATTTTGTTATGATTTATCTTATTGCACTCATTCCAATGACCTCTCGATGATGTCTATCAAAATGATTTAGAGAGAAAGGAATCAGGAATTGATCATTATCTTCTTTCATTTTATATGATTTTTGGATGTTATTCTAATATAACCTTGGAAAATACTTTCTTTGTTAGGTGTGTATGGAAGGTGTTTTGGGAAACTTGTTGACTATTACATTGTTAGGTTATGCCTTTATGTTTTTGGTTCGAGATGTTTGAAGCTTTTGAAGTGCATCCTAGCAAGGTTTTCATATGTCAGGTGTGAAAAAGAACACTCCTATCTATTTATTGAGTCAAATTCCATTGCACTAGATACAATTCCATCCTAGTTATCCATACCTTGATGCATCATATCTATGTGTTTTATCAAACATAAGGAATATTGTGTCATTCGTGTCCCAATCCGTGGATAAGAAAATCATCATCACTCATCACCATATCTATTAAAGTCTTGATAACTCATAGAATTGTTGGACTTCTACTTCTTCTTGGAATCAAGGTTTGATCCCTCTTATTCTTCTATATTCTTTCCACGCTAACACGATATAATGAAATTCATCAAAAATAACACCCCATCCATCCTACATCCACAAATCATCAACATCCACATATCAATACCTAATCATAGCATATCATTATAATGGGAAACATAATCCATTGCATCATCATTATCATCTAAGGTGTTTAAAATAATATATATTTGTTAAATTATAAGCATATTATCACATTACATTATCACATCATGCCATTATCATATCACATGAAAAATACACAAAAAAAATGCATCCATACATACATCCTGCATCATCATGGCATATCATATAGAAAAGATACTGAAAAGGAAAAGTAAACCATCCATCATATTTGCATCCATGTCATACATCCATAACATCACATCATGAGTCATGAACATCACATCATAAGCATAAATAAAAGTGCATACATCCATAGCATATTGTATGCATCCATACATCCATAAAGCATGAAATAAAGAGACATCATATCATAAAAACCACATCAAAGCCATAATATATATATATATCAAAAAATTGAATTTCGTGATACAAATCAAAGTTATTGTGTAATGTCAATAAACATGGTATACAAGAGGCTATCAAAAACTAGCCAATGAATGTACATCTACATCAACAATTAGGTTTTACATCAAAAATATGTCTACAAAATGGGTTAAGATCTATCCTCAACTACCTCTATCATCCTGCCTAGACTAGTCCTGATGACCCTCCTAGGGTTGTCTATGACTAGGCTCTCCATGTTGTCTAACAGATGGTTGACCACTTGACCTAGTGGGTGTGACTCTACTCCTTTAAGAAAACTCTGGCTAATGATGGTGTTGGGGGACATCTCTATAATAAAGTGTCCTATAATAGGACACCTCCTGCATGGCCTATCCATAGAGGTGTGCCACCACCATCTGGACCACCTATCCTTGTGTCTGTTGTGCCACCTATTGTGCAATAGCCTCTAGCTACTACCCACACCCTATCTCCTCAGCTAGGGAAATATCCACATCCTAGCATAGTTGTCTCTCATAGTCTCTTCTGTATCAACACCTAAATATGCTGGTAGGCTCGGTCCCACCCACTTGTTACAATTAGAAGTTGTTGGTGAGCCTGATCTCGCTCCTGTGTCAATATCTATATTTGAGTTTCATGGGGATCTTGTCCCTATTGTTGCTATTGTGATGGTGGTGGTGGTGGTGCCCCTAGAACCTAACCCACTACTTGATCTAGTCCTCCTTGTCCTCAACCCTATCCAATGACTTGGTATCACTATTGATCTTATTGTTGGTCATCTAGAGCCTATCGCCCCCTACCTGTACCTCCACTCCTAGGTCTCCCTCATGGAGGAGCTCCTATTGGATCTATCAATTGGAGGGGAGGAACAAATCATGCATCATAGGTTGTTGTCATCCTCGCATATTCCTGACCCTAATAATATACCCAAGGCCAAGATACAAGCTTTCTAAACCCCTCTACAACCTTAGGAGGTGGTATATGTGTACCCCAAGTTGTCTCCATGGCGGTCTTGGAAAATATTGTAGTATAATAATCTGCGGGAACATCCTGCAAACCTTGTCGATCTGACAGGTTACCCAATTTGGAAGGTATCTCTCAATCATTGTATGCTCTCGACCCTATATGTACCAAGTCTTCCTCACAAAGAATAGTTGTTGATGATCATCATACCATGCAGGCATCTATAACCATGGCCGCCACCTAAACATAGTCATATCATCAATAACCCTCCTCCAGTAGGGTATGCCCAATGGACCTGTGT
Source organism: Sequoia sempervirens (assembly GCA_007258455.2). Classification (NCBI taxonomy): domain Eukaryota; kingdom Viridiplantae; phylum Streptophyta; class Pinopsida; order Cupressales; family Cupressaceae; genus Sequoia; species Sequoia sempervirens. The sequence goes on along the minus strand of VDFB02049217.1, from coordinate 161,171,563 downwards.
GTTGCAGGGTGATCTGCCCCTTGTATCTAAATACCACTAGCTCATCAACTTCAATGTTTGCAAGTGATACAACTAGTCTAAGCACTATAATGTGCTCCCATGCCCAGATATGCAATAACGTCACACCTACTGATAAATCCCAACCGTGTCCATTTACGAACTAATGCATTTCATGATATAAGGAGGCCAACACATGATAGGGCCCCACACATATAGTCTCCTCTAGAATACCATACCATGCCAAGCAATTCCCCAGCTAGGACTAAACCCTCTCCCTCACCAATTTGGTTCCACAATCTTGAAAAATTAGAGCTCCAACTGCTAATTTGAATATCGATACCTATCCTCAGTACATCTCCAAATCTCTCTATGAGCTCACTAGCACAAGATCATCTATCCATAGGACCTCATTGCATGCATCCTCCCCAAAGTCTATATCATAGATCACTCGCTCCCTATGGATGGAAAGCCACAATATCCTCCACATGTCGTCTATCATAATCATGGCCTCACCAGTGGAAAGGTGAAACAATAATGTCTCACTATGCCACTGCTCAATTAGTGTCATCAACATAGCTAGATGAGTCCTAATCTATGGCATGTATGCCATGAACCTAAGCCTGATCATCCCAAGGTGTGCCTAATAAATAAAATTGAAATCCTCTAGCTCCTTAAGTAGCCCAAGCTAGTGCTCACAAGACATGAGTGGCTGGACAACCTCCTATGTGCATGTAGTGAATAAACATCAAAATTTGGCTAAAATTGATAAATTTTTAAGTTCTTGAACTCTCAATTAGCAATAACATCACTATTTTCAAAAGTGTCACCATAATCCTTTAGCAAAATTGTTACCATTTTAATCGACGTTGCTAAAAAATAATTGTACATTGGTATTTTATGCGTCCCCCTATTCAAACCCAACGAAGTGTCACTATATTCATTTGCATCATTATAATTACCCAACATTGCCAAGCCTAAGTCCCCATGAGTGTTGCTATATGAATTTGCGTCACTAAAACAAAAATGAAACCTTAAATTCAAATCCAGAGATGTGTCGCTATATACAATAGCATCGCCAAATTTGACAAAAGTGTCACCGAAATTCCCAAAAGCATTGCAATAGGGCAACACTAGACCATCCCTAACTTTTATGCCTAATAAATGCACAGAAAAAGAAAAGTACAAGAAAATTTTCAATTTGTGTATTGGGGGTCCTATGCTTGGAGGCCGTTAGTACTCTCAAACTCGGTCTATGATATGTCATGGAAGCACATGACAAGCCATTTCATTAGAGGGTCAGAGCACAAAAAGCAAGAAATCTCCAAGTGTGAATATGCAAATGAATTGAAAATGACCAATCCTCTCATATTTAAGCATGGAAATTAGGTTTTTTCACCCTAATTGAGGTGGGAAACTATAATTTTGAGCTTGTTTATCTATTTTTTGAGCCATGAAGCCTATTTTGAGCATTTTTTAGCATTTTGAGCCTATTTCCACCTCCTGTAGCCTATTTTCTACATATGAACCTTTGTTGAATCTTTGTCATGAGCTCGACCTAAAAATTTGAAAATTTCACTCAATCTCTTGAGGGGGTAGTCTAGCAGCATAATTCCTTTCAATGGGCAGCAATGGGGCATCCAAAAAAATAAGAATTTTTTGAATTTTGATCTTGGCAACAACATCAATTCTGAGAAGTGTCATTCTTTAAACCAATGTAATAGGTACCTTGCTTCAAAGAGGGGAAAAATGTAGACACTTAAATAGTCCTGATCAATATTAAGCATATGAATCTGATTATTAACTTCATTTCATCCTAAATCACTATTGAATAATTGTTTAATTAAATAATCTATATTGTTTAATTAAATTCATCACTTTCTCCTATTAATAAAATAATAAAATTTATTAGATTAATTCATCCTCCTTTCTACTAAGTCTCATCCCATTTAATTAAATAATGAAAATCATTTAATTAAAACCCATATATCTTCTCATTTCATTAAATAACTATAATTATTTAATTAAATGTCATATTCTTCTAAAAATCCCTAACCCACCTAAGATTAATTAATTATTGATTAACTAACCTTAAACCACCTATTAATCTTCATTAACCAATCCTCTAGCTTTTAACCCTGCCAAGGTTAAATAAACCTATGATTTACTAACCCCACTTGCACAAGTAATTAATTTTTACAAATTAATTAAATAGCTATTTTCCTCACAAAAGGATATTCTTATGGAATATTCCTCTATTTTTTACTTTCCCTCCCAAACTATTAAAAGCTGTTACAAAGGCATTCAATGGATCTTACAAAGGCATTCAATGACTCTTACAAAGGCATCCAATGGCTCTTACAAGCCATCTTGTCTCTTACAAGGGCACTTACTTCTCTTACATACCCTTACATCCTCACCCACTGTCCTTAAATTCTTCCAACCATATGCCATAACTCCCTCTTACATCTCTCTTCCCAAGATATGCACATACTTGTGTGAGGCACATATTCCTATTGCTTCTCTTAGCCTTGTGATACTTTTCACAAGGACAATGATCATCCATTTAGTCCCACATTTCTTGGTTTTCACCCTTGCTTCATATAAATAGAAGACTCTTTTATTGGAAATGGATCCATTTTTTCATGCAAGCTTACTATACACATTTTTTTACTCACATCTACATGCATTTTCATCATTTGAGCTTGAATTCTCTATCTTATTGCATTAAATCCATCACTTTGCATCAAAATATTGAATCTTATTCAACAAGGGATTGGGAAAAGTCCATATTCCACATCAATTTGGCACCAATCCCCCTATGGGATGAGGTTTGGAGTACTTAGATAGGATTTCATGATTTTATATAGTTTGTCTTCATTTCTTTGTATGTCCAAGTATTTCGTAGGGAATGTGATTTAACCTACTAATATGACTAATTCTTGTGTGTTTTGTTCATGTTTATCTCACATTTATCTCCCATTTACTCCTTTCTTTGATAAATGGTAATCTTCTTCTTAGCATGATTAAGCTAGTTGGGTCAGTGGAAGAACTCTTTGAGATTCATGGCCTGGGTATCTATTATACCTTGAATTTTTTCCACCATATTTTGAAACCTTGCACATTACATGAATAAATTTAAGTAATTTGGGTCTCTTTTTTGGGGAGATTTGTTGTCAAGAATAGGGTGAAAATATTTATTTCTTGGTCCAACACCACTATTATCCATAGGCCTGAGTGAAGGCTTCATTTCCTAAAAAAAATTGAAAATTAAAATTAAAAGAAATGTAAAGGAACAAAAGATAAAAAGACATTTTATAATCAGTGGGATTTTAATATCTCTACTGGGGTTGTAGGCACCCGACTAGCAGTAGATCTATGTTCAAGAGGATAATAGTGATAACCTCATCAAGGCTATATACACTTGACTAGAAGAGAAGCTCTATCTAGGTTGCTTTTGGGGTATGATTTTCTATCCTTGTGTTTGGTAATCTATTTTTCCTCAATTGGGTACTCCTTCAACACATTAATGAACATCCTTTGTAAACTTTGGTTTCTTATATGTCGGGAGTTTCCTTGCCCCTTTGGATCTAGGATGTGGTTTTTTGAGAAATATTTATTTCACCAGTCTTCAAAACTAGATATTCTAGGTTTTGGATTCCTATTTATCTATGAAATGATTTGGGAATTTCCCCAACAGATTCATCAATTTTGTGCCTTGCAAACATGCCCCATTAATACAAGGACCACCTTCTTTCTTTCTATGGTTTTATTGGTTTGGTTTTGGATTTAGGTTTTCCTTCTTGCCCCTTTGCTTATGTGAATTGTGAGGTTGGGTTACTTTTTTGGCTAAGTATCTTTCAGTTGCGAGGATTTTCTTTTGCGGGGATTTTAGTAAGAAAAGTCTCCTTTTAACATCCTACAATAATCAAATTCCCATAGTCATCAAAATCCTACAGTTCCCACAACTCCACGTGAGTTGGACTCGTGCATGAACCAATTTTCTATAATTTTTTATTTCCGGATTACACTATGGGTTTCCAAAGTGTGACTTTCTTGCAAAATCCTAGCACACCCTAATCCCCACAAGCCTTGAATCCCTCACACTTTGAATTTTCGTACTACCTCCCAAAATGCTAATTCAACACCTTCGGTGTGTGCTACACTATCAAGGGTGCATTTATTGCACCAATCTTTTAGGGGGTATAAATAGGACCCTTAATTTTAATTTTTCTCACTTGAGTTGTGGATTCCTTTTAAAGCATTATTTTAGCATTTTTCTTGACCATTTGGGCCCATTGGCATGCATTTCATGTGTGGTTGAGTCACCTCAAGGTGCACACTTCCAACTTCTGCTAATTTTCAAGTAGGTTTAGTCATTTCCTTTGTGGCTTTTGCATTTTTGGAGCATGTTTTCCATCTCAGGGGTTTTTTTTGGTTGGGTTTGTGAAGTAGAATGTTTTACAGATATTTCCCTCATAGGTTCCCCTTAACATCTTTTAAAAATGTTTAACTTTGGTTGGTTTTTTTCATATTTGTTAGAGACCCATGAAAACCCCTTGTGAGCATTTCTTTGTGGGAATCCCAACTTTCAAAAAATGCATGCCTAAACTCCCATAAAATTCTAATCCTCATAAAATTAAGTACTCACACATCTTCCATTCCCACATATCGTATTGGTACACATCCTACAACAACCTGAAACCCACATAGCTCAACCTACACACCTAATCGATTTTTGTAAATCTTTGCCTATGGAAATTAAATTATAGGTTTCCTACAAAAACTCTTAAAGGTTTAAAAATTAAAGGACTAAGGTGTTCCCAATCTATGCATGATAAATTTTCCTCAAAATAAATCCAAACTTTGCAAGTCCATGCTACTCTACCCCTTTACAAAAAAATTCTTACGGAAGTTCAATTGTAGGTTTCCAAGGTTTGTTTTCTTGCAGCTTATTCAGACCTGCAAGGTCTGCAAACCCGTGACTCCTCCAAACCCACAATTGGTTGCACTATACTTGATTTTGAGATTTCTTTCAGTTGTGGATTACTTTATGCATGTGTAAGGTGTTTTGATCATAAATATTTTGTATATTTTTGAGAAATGTATATGCATAATTTGAGGTTAGACAAATCCCTCAAATCCTAGTTATGCATTATCCTTTGTAGATTATATGGAAAAATAGATAGAGCATAAAAAATGAAGTACAAATTTCATGGCATTGAAACTACTTTGAATATCGTGACCACATGGGATGAAGTTTGTAACACCAACCTTGAGCATGTAGACATAGAAGAATTTAAGGAAAGGATCTCTAGAGCCCCAAAGACCAATTTAGCATCGAAGATCAAAGTGGAATAGCCTAGGTAGTAGGATTCCCACCTTCCTTGATTTGTCATGAATTAATCATGGGATCCTGAGAGTATTATCATAAGGACTCTAGGAGAATAACTACAGCTAAAGGGAGAGTGTTGGTTGAATTGTCTCCCTCTTCCATTGCAAGAACATTTTGGATCCCATGTTTCTCCCAAATGACCATCCCCACCCATGAGTATGTAGTTAAGGTCTTCACTACAGATCTCAATGGTTGCCTTCAACTCATCAATAACCATTGAATGAAGAAGCCAAGGATGAGAACAAATAAACTTCCCAAGACCCTATATAGGAGTGATTTCAATGATGAAGTCAATGTTCTAGTTACAGGGTATGCGTAGGATCATGATGGGCCAAAAAGTGGTGATATGATGAGTATGTGTAGGGTACATGTGGCTGACGACCTTTTTTTACCCAAAATTGATGAAACGAAAAGAGTTTTTAAAGGAGATTCTCAGGTTTCCACCAATATAAATTATGCTTTACTTTGAATTTAATTAATAATTATTTTTCATTTTCTATTTAAATTATGACTAAAGTCCTGATTCATAGGCTGATTGAAAAACATCTATACCTTTCAAATGGTATCACATTTTTTAAATCCAAAACATGCATCACATTCTATGCTTCACATACTATAGGATTTAAAAAAAAACTGAATTTCATGAAGTTTTGACCAAGTTAAGGTGGTCAAACATACGAGTTTTTATATCTTAAAAAAGTTGTAATAAAAAAATCATAATTAATTATTTTCTTGGAAAAAAATTACAAAAAAATATGCATCACATCCAGACATGAGTCCCTCTACTTATATCTAAAATCTTATAAAAAACTATTATCATTTTACCGTGGTTAGGTGGTCGACAAACTTACTTCTTATTTTTTCCCCCGAATTTAAGTACTAATGCATTGAAATTTCAAATTTTCACCAAATAGATTTTAAAAATAAAATAAACCTAGTAGTTTAGAAACTACATTCAATTTTCTACAGATTCTATTCTTACATATTTTTGAAATAATATAGATAACTTATTCAAATTTTACGGCAAGTTGCCTAACTCTATTTTCTTAAAAAAATTTGCCACTCAAGGGTATGTTTTTTCCATGATGATCTTGCACATACCCTACACTCCTCGACAAGATCAAAGGGATACCCTCTGTATCCAACTTCAAGGAATGGATGTTCTACTATATTGAGGAGATCCTTAGGGGAAAGACTAAATTTGACTATGAGAAGATTAACAGTGATAGTCTTTATGAGCAATTCTCCATGTGGTAAAGAAGTCTTCCACTTTTTACATGAATTTTTATGTGGTATATTTGTTAGCCAAAAACTTCAAGTACTAAGGTCTGACTTGCAATGGAAATGTGGGAATGGACCCAAATGAGCATATTATATATGAATGCTACCCACAATTGCAATATCAGAATTCCAAGCATAATTAAAAGAGGGTTAATGATTCATTCACTATGCACATTGTTTGAACATTGTAAGGAGACTTGAGGGAAAGATTATCTTTCTCTACCATGGAAATAATTGAACAGTTCGAGTATTAGTTTATCCAATTCCTAAAATTCACATATTTCAAAATTGAGGGTTTCTTAGGGGCACCCTACAAATTGCCTAGGCATCTTATTGATAGGATTGTGATACTGGAGCTCACCAAGTAGTTATACATATCGTATCACTTGCTTCATGGGAAGTGCAGAGTGGGGATCCCATACCCTCTAACTCTAAGAAGGGGAATGTGCTCTTTTCCTTTAACACCCTCAATTGAACACTCATATGTGGAGATCAAAGGCTTTGGATTCAACTTTCACAGTGAAAGGGATAATTTTGACCCTTTTGATAAAATAAAGTACTTGTGGGGAGGTGATATGCACATCAGTTGCATATAGAGGACTTCTAGGAAAATTGATCAAATGATTACAAAGTACAAAAGAGAAGCTACATGAGGCTGACCATAGATTACATCCCAATCCCACACCTTTTCAAAGTGCTCAATCAACTACAAGAGGATGAGTGGGTCCTCAATGAAGAGTATAATAAGGTCTTTGCTCATCCTAATATTTTACTAGATTGGATGGATGGAGAGGAAATGGATATTGATGTCATCACCCATTTGATCCTTAGGAGAATGATGATTTGGATTGATGCTTAGGTGAACCTCCTAATGGTGCAAAATATTGAGTTTACCTATGAAGAAAAGGAGGAGGAAGCCTCGATAAGGGAGGAAGACAAGAAGACTAATGATGAGGGGGATTTAGGTATAAGCTCCACAAGCATAGAAGCATCCACTTTCCCAAAGGATAAGGGGAAAGGTAGCAAGAGAACAAAGGAAATATGCTCAACAAAGAAGCCAAGGGTGTACAAGAAGAAAGATGGAGAAGCCAACAAGACTCCTTCCTAAAGGACAAAGAGGGTAGGGACTACAACAATGGAATCCATTTTGAAAGAGTCTTCTCCCCCTTATCCTCCTCCAGAAACAAATCATCCTTCTCCTCCTCCAAATAATCCTTCACCACCTCTGGTATCAGCTCCTCTATCCTCTCCATCTCCCTCTACTCCTATTCCCCCACCCATCCTTTCTACGCCTTCAACCATAGACATTTCAGTTTACCTTACTTCTTCCACTCCCTTCACTTTTACCATTTTGGTAGAGTCTTCACCTTCTGCATCCACTACCTCATCTCCTTCTTCCTCTTCCCTTTCCACCCCTCAATTCACCATCTCTACCTTATCCCCTACCATCTCTTCCCCTTCTCCTACTTCCCTTAAAGCCTAATGGATTCTTTTAGTCCCATGTTTCCAACCTACCCAAGAAAATTGTAGATATCCTCCTCTCACTCATAAAATGGGCCATAATTAATCAGGTTGCACAAGCTTCTCCTCCTCCTTCCTCTGAGGATGTTCTAGATTTTCCTTCCATGGAAAGTGTAGATGAAATTTTAAAAGAGATGGAGGAGACTTCAATAGCTCCATAGCATGAGAAGAAGTCATCCAAAGAAGTTGTGGAGGTAGGGGTAACAAAATCTCAAGAGGAGAAGATGATAGAGTTAGAAAAGGAGAAAATGGAGGGTGGGTAGGATAGGCAACAAACGAAGGAACCTGCAACAAAAGATAAGTCCTTAGAGATGCTTTCCTCATTAGGAGGGTCAACAACTCTTGATTGGCTCTAGGAACAATTGAAGAATAAGGAGCCTATAATTTAGACCTCCCAAGAAATCCTTGAGGCAATTTAGGCCCACATTCAGAAGCCCACGAAAAAGAAGAGGGCCAAAATAAGGTCACCTATGACCAAGGATGCCTTGGGATCAAGAATCCTTCATGTAGAAACTCTCATAGTGGATAAGGATGCCACCTCAAATTTTTTAGAACAATGCAATGTTTCATCTATCAACATTGGCCCCATGAATAGAGCACAAGAAATTGATGAATTTTAGGGGTCGATGTCTAATATTTTGAAGAGGATGGATAAGGATCAGGTGACAAAGGTAGAATTAAAATCGCAGGTTGCAGAATTGATCACCTTTATCTAGCAGCTTGCAACGCCCATCCAAAGTGTTCCAAGAAAGGCTACAACTCTGGTTTTTATCTCAAAGCAAGATGTCAATAAAATGGAACAAATAAAGATGTGGGCACAAATCACCCACAAATGGATCAACAACTTTTGTAGTACTGGTAGTAAGGAAATTAGAATGGCTATGGAGATGCATAACAACTTCTTGATTTTGAAAGAGGAAATTGACAATATGATCAAGGATTGTACTGCCTTCTCCAAGTACTATGAAATGATATATCCTAAATTGAAGGCCATAAAAAAGCTACCTGTAAAAATAATTGAAAAGGAAGCAATTTTTACCAAAGAAAAAATTAGAGAGCCAACTTTTTGGATGTACTCAAGTAAATGAAGTGTCATAACTCAAGTAATTCCTGAGATGAGTGTCATAATTAGGCAAGTAAATGAAGTGTTGGCTGAGTGTGATCAATTTTTAAAAGATATGGTGAAAGTTCCAGTCAGTTCTTTAGGAAAACTAAATGATGTGGAGCTGAAATAGCAATGGAAGAAGGTTATACAAAAGGAGCACTTTGATAGTTTGGACAAGGAGTTTCTTGACTCTGCTACACATTTTTTGGTCAAATCAGAGGAATTGATTAGGAAAAGCATATCTTGCATTGAGCTCCATACTAAATTAATATATGAATATGAAGCTTTAGGCTACAAAGTACATGCTACCCAAGGCCCTCCAAATGATAAAATGATAGTTGTACTCATTGTTTTTGTTAAATATGTCATAAATGAAAAATTAGTTGGAAAAGTGTAATCGATGAGAATTTTTTGTAATTTCCATCCAATTGTAGTATCTACCTCAAAGTGCATGCACTTAGATTTTCTAGTAATTTGTAAGATGTATTTAATGTAAAAGCTATATTAATATATTTTATATTCTTCTAGGATGATGCATAGTGGAATTTAAATTGGGGGATAAAAGGAAATATTTTATAAAGTATTTAATGCACCTCCAATATTAAATGGAAGTGCAATATGGGCCATTGGTTTTGAGATGATATCCATCATTGATTTCATAACCCTTCTCTATAAAAGGTGACTTCTTCTCATTTGTAACTTAGGGTTGAATAGGAGTTGTAACAACATTTTGAGATTAGAACAAGCAAAGGCATTGGATTTTTGGTAACTTTCATGTTGTTTCTGAATGCATACATGGTTCCTTCTTCCATTTTTAGTTCAATTTTAGTCATAACAATGACAAAGTGTTAAAGGTATTTGATAAATTTGTTGCTCATACCATTTGTAATTTGTTTATTGTAAGTTACTTTGCATAGTTAGTCTAAGCCTTTTACAACATTAGTTCAATTGTGAATATTTACAGTCTAAAATTCTCTAAGTTTTCCTTTGAAGATCGTATTGTTTATGCAGCGTTGTGGGTTTGAACTTGATAAAAAAAAATTGGTTTTATGGGGATTTATCTATTTGCAACATCAACAATTGTTGTAATTGACCTTATATTTTAGATTTAAGCTCCCTAAACCCTTATCTTTTGTATTTTGTTTAAAAATATGATTTAGTTTATGAAGAAGAGAACCAATTTAAACTATCATATTAGGTGTTAAGAGTCTTTTTTAAGTTACAGATCTAAAAATATAGCTAGGGTTTATACCAGTTTCTAAATTTCACAAAGCCCTTATGCTTAGAGTTCTAGCCAAAGTGTAAGGCCTCTTGTTAAAACAACAAAAAATTAACCACTGAGTTGTTTATGAAACTTGAAGACTTGGCAATTGAAGCCTTTAGGTTATCTTTCTAAAGTTTTTTTGAAGATAGATTTCCTTTCAAGAGATATGGTACTATGTTACTTTGTCTATGTTGTGAATGTGAAAAAACACTCATCAACAATAACAAACATTCTTTTGTTTACATTCAAGTAGGATGGTTAAGCAACAAAAAATACTCACAAGTCATAAGGTTAGTATCTTGACCACAAGGACTAGGTTAGATGAGAAGGTCAAATGAATCCATTTCATTCAACTCCGTATTATTTGATTGGGAAAACAATTACATATTTCCTCCACACTCAAGGTCAAAGAAAGATTAATGATCAATCAAGGAATATATACATCTTACAATTACATAAGAAATATCAAGACGAGACAAGGGTTATCAAATGGGTAGGCATTACAAAATATCTACTAATGTAACCTCCTACCCTTGAAGTAACAAATATAAAATATGAATCAATGCAAAAATTTGAAAGGCAAAGTTCTAGAGATGAAAGGGAGAAGAAACAAGAAATTCCCAAGGAAGAGAGAATCAATAGATTACTTAGACCCCCATCAAAAAAATGAGATAAAAAACTTGTTGAGCTTCCTTTGAGTGATGAAACTAAGATGGGGTATCATGTTCATTGGCTTTTCTTGTACATGCAACTTTGAGTCGGGGATACATCTTGAGTATAGGACTGCAAACAAGAGGATGAATAAAATAAGCATTCACTTGCAAATTTGTAGAAAAGGTCTTGTAGGAATCAAAAGGGTTACATTTTTGCATCTTGGAAAGATCTCCCTAACCTTTGACTTGAGCTCCATTGTATGGAAAGGACAATAACATCTCTTCCATTTGACTATATAACTTTAGCCTTGTGTTTTTGTCACCATTGCACCACTCAATAGTCACTTTGACCAACTTAGTACCATATGCCAAAAAAACCCTTGTAAAATGCATATTTCTTGTTCATACATTGATGTTCATTTTCCTTGCACCCTTATGATTGCCTATCATACCCTTACTTCCGCTATCCTTTTTTTTCACTTTTGCTTTTACTTTTATCATTCAAAGCTTAACAATTATACATGCTTATCTCAAACAAATTTGATTTACCCATTTTATCTAAATTAGTTATTTAAATAGGGGTGAGGGGCCTAGCTCAATTGGCTAAACCATTATATTGCAGGCAAGAGGTCATGAGGTCTAGTCTCCCCTCATCCCCGTGATACTAAAGGATGGTGTTGCACCAGTGTCACTGGTTTACCACTGCAGTTTATAATGAGAACTACCTGATTCCTACGATCTAATATATATGATATTTAAATAATTATGTAAGATTCTGTATTTACCTCACACTAATGAATGGTCAAATTTCATGCGAGCCATTCAAAATCCGTTTATATCTCTATAGATTTGCTCCAACAACCAAAAGCCACCCTAGCATTTGAAGGGTGTCATGTTTTCAAAGTCAAACTGTCAAATTTAACAGACCGCGACTGACAATTACGTAAGAAGCATGCAACCCTGGAAATTAAATGCAATCCAAGTGCAATCCAAGTGGTAGAGCTGTCTTTTAAGGAAGCTGACAATTACGTAAGAAGCATGCAACCCTGGAAATTAAACGCAATCCAAGTGGTAGAGCTGTCTTTTAAGGAAGCTGACTGAAAATGAAAACTCAGGTTGTAACATTCCATCACATTAATAAGTTGATAATTATCCATCCAGTGGGCAGGCAGGTTATAGACATTTGACATTTGATAGCTGATACTATTTCTTTTACGCTCCTAATCTCCACATTGCCAAGTGATCTGTTCCACTCCCACCACTGCTTTTTAGCTCTCCAAATCAACATAAACAACAAACGTGGTATGTTACCAGCCATCACACATACAGCATCTTCTTCTTCCCCCACAGATCAGCTTACACAGGTTCCTCTTTTATGGATAGTGGTGGATATTTTTTCTTTGTAGAATAGATAATTATTGATTTGTTCCAGTTTAACCATTTCACCATATCTGTCATAGAAACCCAACAAAAACCAATTCTAAAATCACAACTTTTCAGTTCAGTTGGCGTCGGCATAGAAAAGGGGAAGCATTAAAAGGTTCCTGGGCCCTTGTTCCCTGTCCCAGATAAGCCAATTAATGATTACTGTCAACCAATATCATTCTCAGTTGTCTTGTGTGAAGAGTAAGTTGGTCCAAGTGGGCCTTTCCTTTGGCCTGGAATTTCAAGAGGAAGGGATTTAGGTTTGGTCTCCTCTAATGGAAAATAAACCACTTATCTGAATTATTTTGGGTAAATTAATTCAATCAAGATAAAATTAAAGGGCTTTGAATTAAAGATTGGTAATTAAAATAAATGTTGAATTAAAAAATTAAAATATGATTAAGTGATATTTAATTGAATTTTGGAAGTGGGAAAATGATATTGTAGGAGTATGGACTTTATTTGCAATTGTATTGTAACTTTAATGTTTGATTAGATTGCCACTTTAAAAATTGCATGCAAGTTATAATCTATTATAGTTAAGATTCACACATGAAGATGTGGTTTTTTAAATTGGTATGTGGACCTAAAACTATAAGTACCCAAATTTGAACATCAAAAATTGGGTTGATATTTTAATTTCAAGGATGCACTATATTATTGAGTTACAGTTCAAGTGGACTAGCTAGAACTCATATCTAAGACCTTACATTTGTTGTTGGAGTGCTCTACCAACTAAGCTATAATTCCCCTTTGTGGTCAATCCATCATCGATTTGGGTTGGACTAATTCCAACACCCCTTTTAAAACACAATTCAAGTGCTTGAGGCTCCTAGCCTAGCTATGATACCACATGTTGAACAACTCATATGGACTAGGTTGGGCTGAAACTTAGGACCTTTCATTTTCTATTAGAGTGCTCTGCCAATTAGGCTACTAGTCCCTTTGTGGCCAATCCATCATCAATCTAGTTGTACCCTGTTTCCAACATATATCCTATGAGAAGTGTTTTATAGTGCATATTAGTTGAATTATTGCTCCTCCATTTTGTTGAGTCCTATATTTCATAGCCATAATTATAGATCCTTAGCATGCCCCTATAGCCTTCCCTTGCCTTATTGTATTCTTTCCTAATATTTTTTTTAATCAAATTATAAATGTTTTACCACCCTAGAAAAACCAATATCTTTCAATATGTGACAATTATGTAACTATCTTAGTGATCTTCACAACCACTGGCACCACTTTGTAATTTCCCTTATAATTCTATTTTCAATGTGATATTTTTCTCTCATCAAGCAATAATTTTTTTTGACATGATACTTTCATTTTTCCACAACAATTATGAAACCATCTAATTTTTAGACTACTGGTTTCATTACATTTAATCAATGAAAATAAAAATGTGAGGTTTCCACCTTCCTATTTGGTTTGTAATGACCAAGCCTACCTTTCCAGTCTAGTAACATCCCATTTATGATCCAATGCACATTATAAATCCTTTCTTCCTTAATTTTCCAAGGCCTCTTCATGAATTGAAGCATTTTTTGGCAACCTTAGAGTCCTCTAAAACTTTCCTATTTTGCATTAAATTTATCCTAAACTACTCCCCTTCCACTAGATTTCTATAAGTCATGACACTAGTTAGTTGACACCCTCTATTGGAGTTTATCTACAGTTAGCCCATACGAGCTTTAGATTTAATATATATAAAACCATAAGATATCTTAAGGACTACATTAGTATTTTGATAACACATCAAAAATTCAAAGTTGTCAAGATATATCAGATTGTGTGATTTCTTAGTTTAATTTATTAGAACCAATTTTGTATAAAATAATTCTATATTATTGTTTTTATAAATAAAATGTGCAGGCCTAAATTATATTAAAATATAAAAAAATATGATTTAAAAATTAGGGTTAAAAAATGTTAGGCACTTAGAAAAGTAGAGAAAATATAAAACTATGAAGATTTCAATTTTCTCCTAAAATTAGACCTCTAGAGGTAAAAAAAAAGGAGATTGTACCTCCCTTGATAGGCTAGGATTTAGTATTTCATCTCTTTTCACATTTCAAGGACTTAGATCATACCCTCCCTTGATATGGAATTTTGAATCATTGTTCTTTTCTTATAATCTAGACCTTCTAAGGTCTCCAAAATATATTAAATATCAGTCATTCATATTAGACAACCCCAACACTTTATTGAAGTCACTCTTTAGCTTCCAACATAGCTTCTGTGCGAACCCCTATCCTAATACCAGCAAAACAATAAGAACAAACACATTAGAACATCAAATGAAAGTAAGAACAAGGATTCCTCATTAAATCCATTCACAAAGTTCAAATTAGGAAAAAAAGCAATGAAGAACACAATGAAATAACAATAAAAGAGATTGAATCCTAATTAAACTAGCAAACTCATGATCCCATGGGGGAATTGGTGCCAATTTGATATGAAAATTGGCCCTTTCCCAATTCCTATTATGCAAGATTGATGTGTGATGATAATTGATCCACATTGTTGATGCTTGATGAGTGCTCCAATGGAAAAATCTGCATAACCTAGCTAAGATTCAATGATAATGTATAGAATTTGCTAATGATTTGAGCATGGTAACTTTACTCAAATTGTGGATGATCAAATGAGGAGATGAGCCTCTTATTTATAGAATGAGAATATGGATGAATGTCCAAAATTGAGCAATGTGGGACTAACATTCAACCAATGGAAAGATGCCACTTGTCAACTTGTGAGTGGATGGAGGATGTGCAAGTTTTGATGATTGTGCCAATAAATGCATATTTTTTAATTTTGAATTTGTTGAAATGACATGCAAGAGGGAAGAAAGAATCCATTGAATGCCACTTGGCTCAAGGAAAAGTACATGTAAGATGGAGTTAATGCCTTGTTGGATGTACTTGTCAACTTAGATTTTGAATTCAAACTTGGAGAATATTCCTTAAAAGATGCTTTGTTGAGGAAAATAAAGATTTAATAAATCAATTCAATCTATTTTCATGTGCAAGTGGTAAAAGTTGGAGGATGGGACATGAGAGGAGGTTAAATTAATCAAAGTTAATTAATTTAATGAAGGAGATTAAATGATGTGACCTATTTGACTTAAATATGTGGATTTATTTAAATCAAATAATGAGAAGAATGTGACAAGGGATTAATTAAATAAAGATTTTGATTTATTTAATTAAAAGAGATGATGTTAGATTAAAATAAATAAGGTTTTAATTTATTTTATTTAATAGATAGACTTAAGAGGTTTAATCACATAAAATTAATTATTTAATTAAATATGATAATTTGATCAAGATGGTTAATTTAATTATTGAGAAGAGGTGACTTAATTAGATAACTGGTTTATTTAATTAAGAGAGGAATATTGATGAATTTAATCAGATAGGGGGATTTTATTAAATGGTTAGACCGAAGGATGATTTAGGACGAAACGATGTTAGTAGTCAGGATCAGATGCACAATGTCAATTGGTACATTTTACGTGTCTACATTTTTCCCCTCTTTGAAGCAATGCACGTGTTGCGTTGGTTCAAAGAATAAACAATCTCGATCAAAGTCAAAAAAATTATCTTTTAAAAAACTTGGCCCACTGCTGCCTAGTGAGAGAAAACATGCCAATATATTTCCCCCTCGAGAGATTGGATGAAAACTTCAATTTTTGGGTGATCTTGTGAAAAAATAAGACAAGGTGCCCGACAAGTCCAAAAGGGCTCCAGGAGGCCAAAAAAGTGTCTAAATGCAATAAAACAATGTAAAACAGGCTTCAACTAGACAAAAATAGGTTTGAGGGTCCAAAACCCTTGGCAGGATAGCCAATTAGGGTGAAAAAAACCCTAATATTCAAGCTTAAAAAGGCTCTGAGGGGTCACTTTCAATTCATTTTCACACACAGCCATCTAGCAACCCTGAGATTTGAGCTCTGACCTTCTGATGATATGGTGTAACGACAGCTTCCGATGCACATTTCTGACCAAGTCCGGACGTACCAGTGGCCACCCGACATTGGGGCACCGGTAAGTGATCCTTACTTGAGCTTTATTTTTTGTTTTAACATTCATTTAATGCTTTCAAAGTTAGTCCTTCTATAGTGGCGCTATATAGCGCTGCTCAAAAATCAAACTGTGCCACTCGGTGTCAAATTGCGCTGCAGTGGTGGAGTTTGGATTTTGATAATAAACTCCAAACTCTGATGTTGAGCTCATGGTCAGCGGGCTCATTTCTAAAGTGTGACGCGACGGTTCTTTATCAACAAGAATCTTTACAAATTGCACCGCTGGGAAGGAAAGTGCACCGTGACAATGCGCTTTCGGCATTTTGTGCCCTAGTGTCAGAGTTTGATTAAAAATAAAATTGTGACGCCTTCATGGATTGCGATGTTAGAGTGGTTTCTTGGATGCCTGGTAAAAAAAAAAATCAAATTTTTTAACATGATGACCCTTCTTGATGCAGGATGCGGTGAGGGAGCTCTACTCCTAAGAGCATAGGTCGCAGGATCTCTTCGGT
Source organism: Sequoia sempervirens (assembly GCA_007258455.2). Taxonomy (NCBI): domain Eukaryota; kingdom Viridiplantae; phylum Streptophyta; class Pinopsida; order Cupressales; family Cupressaceae; genus Sequoia; species Sequoia sempervirens. The sequence continues at coordinate 161,154,383 of VDFB02049217.1, read as the reverse complement.
TACTTACGAGACCTAAGTGATAGAGATCATGATTGGCTATGAGACATGGGGTTATGGTACATCGCCTACGCAGTGCCCATTCACACCCACCTTGGGATGATGTCAGTGCTTGCTGAGAGATGGCACAGCGAGACCTCCTCTTTCCACCTTCCCACTGGTGAGGTCACTGTCACCTTGGAGGACGTTTGGAGTATCTTGAGATTGTCGATTCATGGTTGACATGTCATTTTTGATATAGATGAGGGGCAGAATTCCTGTCACACAGTCCTCAACACAGAGGACATTGTCATTTGTGAGGGGCAGATCGAACTTGAGTGACACAGGGCTCTAGCCATCCCTTCTGCTTGTTTGTTGCAGCCATTATTTTAGGTCTCGTTGCCCCAGATCGACGAGGCAGGTATTTCAGTCCTAGTTGGGGACTCTACTAGGAGCACATGGTGATGCATGACAGGCCTACTCACTTTGCTTGGGGGTCGGTTCTTCTTGCATCCTTGTATAGAGATCTTCATGATTACGTCTACCTGGATGGAAGAGCACTCAGAGCAGGTGTCACTCTTCTCCATGTATGGGCGTGGGAGCACATTGTTGTCCTTCAGCCACAATTTGTTGCAGTTCTGATGGGGCCCAACGATCCCCTTGTATGACACTATAGAGGTGGTGTGTCCACACACACAGGCGAGCACAGGATTCCCTATTGGAGGAGAGTCCTAGATGAGATGTAGGTGTTCACATGGAATCTATACCTTGGTCGGCCCGGATGGGCCGACGATGTACATCATATTTTCTATGCCCGCCAGGACCCCTTCATGCAGGGGTGAGAGAGCACGATGATGGAGAGATATCTACCTGGGCGCGTGCAACGCCAGTTCAGTGAGCCTCAAGATCGGCCAGACGATGATTATGTGGTTGTATTTTCCCACACCATGTCACAGGTTTCATGGGGGCGATACATTCTTGCCTCCGAGGCCATGGAAAGTTTCAGACAGTTGGTAGTTCGGCCATTGGCTTATGACCAGGGGCCTGTAAATCCAAGTGTGACACAAGCATACATGGATTGGTTCGAGCCTCCCCTATGTTTGATAGTTCCAGGAGTAGTCCCCAATCAACAGAGGGTGAGAGGCCAAGGGGGAGGATGAGGAAGGAGGGATGGTGCACGACAGGACCAGCCAGCCAGGCCTCCAGTTCAGTCGGCTTAGCTAGTTCATCCAGGTCAAGGTGACATGCAAATGCAGGATCAACAGCAGGTGTTGGCTAGGTAGCAAGGGTAGGCAGACGTACCACCACAAGCTGGGGGCGAGGATTAGCCTCAAGTACAGCCTCCATGAGCATAGCCAACAGGGCAGGTGGATCCTCGAGATGCATTGATTGCACAGCTGCAGGCTCAGGTCCAGACTATGTCAGCTGAGAGGGATCAGGCTAGGACTGAGAGAGATCAAATTAGGGCCAAGAGGGATCAAGCCATACTGCAGAGATAGGCTGCAGAGTTACAGGCGGCCGTAGAGATGGGCCGGTGACAACAGTTGGAGAGCATGGCAGCCTCCTCTCAGGGTACAGTGTCCATTCGATCCTACAAGGAGGTCATTCGAGAGGCTGAGTATTACCGTATGCATTATCACGAGGTCGTACCCAGAGCAACACAGGTCTCAGAGTACTCGCAGTGGACCAGTTTTAGACCAGTAGAGGGTCACGGTGATAGGGGCAAGGGCATCATACAAGGGGGTAGACCTTGATCGAGATGATCCTTTTTGTGCCTTATGGGCTCCTTTTTTATAGCCCGATGGGCCTTTTTGTACTAATTGACATACATGTACAGTGATCTGATTATTTTGTACTATGATAGTTATCCGATGATGATATATATATGAGATGATGATTTTGATATGATGTGATGTGATGTGTGTCATTTATTTATGCATGTATGGATGATTCTACTTCTATATGTTGTGCAATGATGTTTTATATGATATATTTATGGATGTATTTATTTCTAATGATATATGCATAATGTAATGATTATGGCTAACAGATCTATATTATGTTGTTGACTTATGATATGAAGATGTATTTATGTGATACGTAATGATGCTGGAATCTATATGATGATTTGAAATGATATGTAATATGCAAAATGATATGGAAACGATCTATGGTGTATATACGGAATGATATGTGGACCATGCTTATAAAATGAAATGATTATGGATGGATGCATGCTTTGCATGTAATGGATTTTTTATGTTCCTATTTATGCTTATAATGATGTGGAATGATTGATGCAATGATTGCGATGTTATTTATGAGATGATATGGATGATTAATGGATGATATAATGCAATGTAATGTAATGGTCGTGTTTTATATGAGATGATGCAAATGAGATGGTTTTCTAAGATGCTTAGAATAACAAATCTATATTATCCTAAACATGATAATGTAATGTATGTGATGCATTTACTGTGATGCGGTGTAATATATGAAATGATATGTTAATGCAAAGTGGTATGATGGTGCTTTATGCAAAATGAATGTAATGTGTGAGATGAATTGATAATGTTATGCGAGTATGTATGCAATGGATTATCTATAATGCTTATGTACCTATTATGTATGATTATGCAGTAGGTGGTAATGTGAAATGGTTATGAAATGTTTATGCAAATGAATGTTATGCAATAATTGATGTGATGAATGTAATGTGGTGCAAAAAATGGATGCAATGTAATGAGAAAGGGATATGCTAATTTTATGGAAAATTCTTATCATACCATGTTTATATGATGATGGAAATGTAATGCATATGTTTCCTATATGATATGTTTATGTAATATGCTAACGTTTTGTGGATGTAGGATTGATGACGATGATGATGGTGATGATCAACTATCATAGTACCTTGTTAGCGTGAGAAGCCAAAAGAGATGAAAGAGAAGAATTCATTTCAACAAGACACAAGATGATGAATATGCAAATGATGATGATTTCTTGCCGAGGAATTAGGATTTTCAAAGGGCCAATTTCCTTATGTTTGATAACACACATGGTATGATGCATCAAGGTATGGAGAATTAGGATGGCGTTGTACCCAATGTGATGGACTTTGACTTGAAAAATAGATAGGAGTATCCTTGTTCACACTTGACATACGAAAACCTTGCTAGGATGCACTTTAGAATTTTCAAACACCTCAGACCAAAACATGGAAAGGTATAACCTATCAATGCAATAGTCAACAAGCTGTCCAAAACCTCCTCCATACATACCTAACAAAGCAAGTATTTGCCAAGGTTATATTACAAGAACATCCAACAAGCACAACAGACAAAAGATAATGACCGCTGCCCCATTCCTATTTCTCTAAATCCTCTACTCGGATATCATCGAGAAGTCCTTGGAATGAGCACAATAAGATAAGTCAAAAGATAAAGACAAAGTGAACAAACAAGCTGATGTTCTTCAATACCGCTAACCAAAAGGGGATGTGTTTTTTGAGGATAGGAACCGAAACTATTGCCAAAAGATAATGCCTATTGTAGGAAGGATACATCCTAGGACATGTTAGTGGATGGTGAAACGTCATTCCATTTATCCTAAGCATTCTTTCAAATGACTGATATGGGACTAATTGGATGATAGGTTATCGACACAAAGAGTTGACCAACTTGTTTACGTACTGACTTAGACCTAAGACTTGACGTTTTGAGTTTTCACTTTTCACCCGCTAGACTTGTTTTTGATTTATCTTACCAAAGGATGATGATCGTTTATTATGAGTGATGTTATTGCAAGTGAAAGCGAGATGAGACAGATGGATTTTTTCAAATATTTGGATGTTTTTGGAGTTTTTTGAGATGTTTTGAGGCTATTTTTGGTATTTTTCTAATTTTTTGATGTTTTAATTTTTTGATTTTCCAATGTTTTGGGGTTTTTTCTGAGATTTTGACCAAGAGACTAACCTACAGACCTATCCTAGGGGCCTCGAGGGCTGATCAATAGATTAGCTTTCCCTACGTTATGCATGCATAGACCATGTAGTTCGACTGATGAGTTGACCGATTTGAAGATGAAGATACACATGATGAAATGTCAATTTATTATGACAAACGCCTAAAGGACTGACCTAAGTGTCTCGGGGGATGATCAAAGATCAACCTTGCCTATGTTCAAGGCTCAGAGACCCATAGTTTGACAAGACGACTTTGTTTTTAACTTTTTGACTGACTTTTGACCTGTTTTGGGATTTTGATATGTTTTGATGTTTTTGGATTTTCTAATGTTTTGATGTTTTTGGATTTTCTAATTTTTATGTTTTTGGATTTTTTGATTTTAGGACTTCAAGAATATACATGAATCTGATCCGATGAGAACATGCCCCCAATGTGATGCAATAGACTACTTCGATAAAGGTAGGACAAATTGACCTCGAGGATGGGCTGAGTAGTACTAGGAGGGATCATGATATGAAAACATGACCAAGCTACGGTGCGGATGCGGGTGGATGAGTGATGGATGGAGATCCGAATGTGATGGATGATGGAATCATAATGGATGGATGATGTAGAACAAGCTGTAAAGATCCTGGTGGATGGAAAGTACTTATTTACACAAGGCACCTGTTTGCCAGGTTTTCACCAAGGTACTTGTCCAAAGTGCCACCGAAGTGGTTTTCACTAGAATACGATTTTTTCTCTTTACTATTTTCAATCCTTTTTCTAATTTTTTGCTTTTTTTGAATTTTTTGTTGTCACCAAGAAACCTGTTTTCCAGGTTTTCACCGAAGTAACCATTTTTTCAGGACATTTTCTAATTTTTTGGATTTTTTTGGTTCTATACCTTGAAAGATTAGGCATAAATTTTTTTGAGATGAGAGCTATTCATAGGCTCTTGCAAAGGTTCCCCTTCAGGTGTTGATAACTGATATGCCCCTGATTTGCAACTTGCTATGATAAAAAATGGTCCCAACCAATTAGGTTCAAATTTTCCTTTACTGCTTGGGTTTGGGACATTCTTCTGATTCTCTTTTAATACTAGTTCTCCAACTTGGAAAATCCTACTTCTAATTTTCTTATTATAGCTCCTTTTGAGTCTATTCTGATAGACTTGCAAGTGATTTAAAGCACCTATACGTCACTCATCCAGTAGTTCCAACTCATTCAATCTTGATACTTGGTACTCTTCATCTATGATGAGGTTTTGCAGTGATATCCTAAGTGATGGGAGCTTGATCTGAATGGGGAGAACTGCTTCTAATCTGTAGACCAGGGAGAAAGGGGTGGCGTCGGTGGGTGTGCGGATGCTGGTTCAATAGGCCCAGAGGGTAGGATTAAGTTGCAGATTCCAGTCATGACCTATGTCATTGACTATTTTCTTGAGAATTTTTAGAATGGTCTTGTTTGTAGCCTCTGCCTGGCCGTTGCCTTGGGGATAGTATGGGGTAAAGAAGCGATGTTGGATTTTGAATTTTTTGCATAAGTCACAGACCTCCTGATTCTTAAATGGTGTCCCATTATCTGAGATAATGGCTTGTGGAACACCATAGTGCAAAATGAGATAGTTCAGGATGAACTTTAATATTTGCTTCCCAGTTATATACGTCATGGGTATGGCTTCCACCCACTTAGTAAAGTAGTTCGTTGCAGTTATGATGAATTTTTGATCGTTAGATGAAATGGGCATGATTTTTCCAATGAGATCGAGTCCCCACTGCGAAAAGGGCCATGGTGTGACAATGGGATGAAGCTTTAGAGCTGAAGCATGGATGAGGTCCCCATTTTGGTAACATTGTAGACACCTTTTGGCATAGTCATGTGCCTCTCTTTCTATTATGGGCCAATAATACCCCATCCTCAGCAATTTCTTGGCTATAGTCATTCCACTCGAGTGTGAACCATAGATACCGTGATGTACTTTAGTTAGAGTGGTCAATGCCTCCTCAACATTTAAGAAGCGTAGTAGGGTTCCTTCTATGCTTCTACGATATACGGTATCTCCTAGGATGATGAATCAAGATGCCTTTTTTACAAAGGTTCATTTTTGGTTTGAAGGTAAGTCGGCGGGTATGACTCCTATTCGAAGGTATGTATAAATGTCATGGTACCAAGGATCACCGGGACCAACAATTTCGTACATGAATTCTGATTCTGGTACCTCAAATGTAGGCATGAGAAGCTACTCTATCATGAATTCATATTTTGGAACGTTGTGAGGGATGTCTAGTAAGGATCCAATTGTTGCCATGGCATCTGTTGCTCTATTGTTGGCTCTAGGAATCTGCTCAAATGTAATTTCAATGAAGGATTCTTTGAGAGTTTCCACCAATTTCTTGTATGGAGTGAGCTTATCATCCTTGGTCTGGTATTCATCATTCACTTGATTTATTATCAATTGGGAATCTTCATATACTTTGAGAGTTATAATGTTCCACTACATTGCTATTCTGAGACCTATAGTTAAAGCCTCGTATTCTGCAATGTTATTGGTGTAAGGAAATGCTAGTTTGTAGGACCTTGGTATGCAGTCCCCTTGTGGGGTGATGAAGAAGATGCCAGCTCTTGATCCATGCTGCGTGTGTGAACCATCAAAGTACAATTTCCAGTGGTAAACTATGTTGAGATTGAAAATAAATTCATCTGGAAACTCTGAGATGAGAGGATTCTCTGAATAGATTGGTGCTTCTCCAAGCTGGTTTGCAATGACTTGGCCTTTTATTGGTTTCCACTCCACATATTCGATGTCATATTCTGATAGTATCATTACCCATTTGGCCATTCTTCTAGTGAGCATTGCCTTTGACAGTAAGTACTTGAGAGGGTCGATTTTGGCAATGAGTTTTATTTTATATGCCAACATGTAATGTCTGAATTTTTTTGAAGTAAACACTACTGCTAGGCATGCTTTCTCTATGAATGAATAGTTTAGCTCATGCCCAACCATTGTTCTGTTGATGTAATAGATAGCCCTTTCTATTCCATTTTCTTCATGCTAAGCTAGGAGAGCTCCAAGGGCTACTACTGTTGCTGACACGTAGAGAATTAATGGTTTTCTTGGGATTGGTGGCATTAAGACCAGTGGTGTCAGTAGATATTCTTTGATTTTATTGAATGCCTCTTCACACTTGTTATCCCATTTGTACGCTACTCCCTTGTGAAGTAGGTGAGAGTATGGGTTTTGTTTGTCCTCCAACTGTGCTATGAATCTTTGAATGGATTGGAGTTTTCCTTGGATACCTCTCAATTTCTTTAATGTTTTTGGTGCTTCCATTTCAAGGATTGATCTTACCTTTGCTAGATCTACCTCGATACCTCTCATTGACACTATATATCCTAGCATCTTTCCTGATTGTACACCAAAGATGCACTTCTTTGGGTTTAACCTGACCTTGTACTCCTCCATCTTGTCAAAGATGGCACTTAAGGTTGCTATGTGATCTTTTCTATTTCTTGATTTGGCTAGGATGTCATCAACATAATCTTCGGCCATCTTATGAATCATGTCATGGAATATTAATTTCATAGCCCTTTGGTATGTTGCTCCTGCATTCTTTAAGTCGAATGGCATCATATTCCAACAGTAAGTCCCCCATGGACAAGTGAAAGCTGTCTTATGTTGGTCCTCTTTAGCTATCATAATATGATTATACCCAAAAAATCCGTCCATTAGTGATAACATTTCATGTCCAGCTGTCATATCGATGATCATATCAATGTTTGGAAGTGGGAAGTCATCTTTTGGACATGCCTTATTCAAGTCTCTGAAGTCTATGCAGATTTTGATGCTTCCATCAGGTTTTAAAATAGGCACTAGGTTAGACACCCATTTTGGATAATCTATTAGTCAGATGAATCCTGCATCTAATAGCTTTTTTAGCTCCATTTTGACTAATAAGGTGATCTGAGGGTGCATTTTTTGAAACTTTTGCTTAACAGGCTTTGCTTCTAGATATACTGCTAAGTGGTGAACCATGATTTTTGGATCAAGTCCTAGCATATTAGCATAGCTCCATGCAAATTTTATCTTTCTTTCTCTTAGGAAGGCTGTGAGGAGCTCTTGTTCTTTGATAGTAATGATTCCGCATAGAATGTGATATACGGGGTTTCCTTTGTTCCTAGATTGACCGAATTGCATCTTTCTGCCAGGACTGCTAATTTTTCTTGGTGAATAGCTCTGAAAGGAAGATTGAGTCCCCCATCCTCGGGCACCTCAGAGAGGATTTCACCATTGGATGTTTCCTTTCTTTTTACTTTTTTGTAGTTGGAGAGTGCCACGGTGTGGTTTTCACTGAAGGACTTAGATATTATTCTTAATTTTTCACTTTTGCAACTGAGGGATTCAATTGTTTCCCCATAATAGGCATGTGTATCTAGCTCCATTATGAACCCCGCTTTGTGATCTGCATATGGAATGTTTTCCCGTAGTCCCATGAATTCTGAGAGCGCCTCATCATTTTTGAATGTATCAAGAATTGGTGGTCCTCGTTGGTCGTAGTCGATGAGTTGGGGATATACTAGGTGGATTTCATGATTTTGGTGGTATGATTCAAAAGATAGGGTGCTAATCATGCAAAGAGTGGTATCCTCAAATAGCCTAGGTATATTAGATGTGGGATCCTCATCATCACTACTACTACAAACGTCGGTTATATCAAATGTGAAGTTATATATGATGCGACCTGTAGATACTGGTAAGCATAGTTATGTTACGGTTGGCTAAGGAGGATTATTAACTGTTCAAACTGGAGGACTTCGGCCATGTATATTTATACTCAGAGGGGTACATCCAAGACCAATATTTGTTATCGCTCGCGTCTCCAGAATGATAGGTATTATAAGCCCATTGTTTTTTTTTCCAAGTCTTTGATTTCTATCATAGCCCATTGCGAGCATTATTTGCAGACCCTTGCTTATGTCATCCATTGGTAAATCAGCTACTGGTCTTTCATCTTGATATAGCATATGAGATGGATCTACCTCAATAACTTCTTGGCCAAGATCTCCCCAACTTGTAAAGTTGGGATAGTCTTCAGGAGACGTTTGAGATGTGGAGGCTTCATTTATTTGCAAACATCCTTGTGATCTAGGAGATTGTGGTAACTCTCCTACCACAAAATCATTTTTAGGGATCATGTAGTTTCCACAACTGTTATCTTGGATGATGACCTTAATGTTAGAGATGGTGGGAATGGCGGGAGTGGTGGGTGTCTTTGTCGCAGAAGTGGATGCAAGAGTGACGGTATCAATGTATGGTGTAGATGGACCCTCATCATTTTTTGGTACTTGGGGGATTTTATAGTACTTTGCTTCAAGGATTTTGCAATAGGAGAAGGGTTTAGGATCTCCATGGATGGTAACTTCTTGTCCCTCATGTGTGAATTTTGCACATTGATGGAAATTTGATGCTACTACCTTCATTGCATGAATCCATGGACATCCTAGGAGGATGTTATATGGTAAGTTGAGGTCCAAGACCTAACAAGTGGTTTCCATGATAGTCGGACCTACTTGAAGAGGGAGTTTGATTGTTCCTTGGGACACTCTTTCTTGATCATCATATGCTCTTATTGTGATACCCTTTCCTTTGTCAATAGAATCCTCTAAGAATTTTAATTGTTTGATGAGCTTGAGTAAACATATATTCAAGCCCGCACCTCCATCCACCAAGACCCTTTTGAATTTTCTTTTCTATACCATGACCTCCAAGTGGAGCGCACGGTTGTGAGATGGTTGTGCAGGGAAATATTGGTTGGAGAATGTGAGGAGATTTGGTGTAATGATATTTCTGACCATGGCTTGGAATTGTTCCACGTCAAGATCTGCGGGGACAATGGATGAAGCCAATGCTTCCTCAAGGATTTTCTTATGGGCAGATGATATTTTTAGCAACTCCATGATGGAGATTTGCGTTGGCATTCTTTTGAGTTGATCAAGGACATTATATCCATTAGGGACAGATCTAGATGTAGGGACTCTATTTGGCTAGGATGATCCTGCGATGGTAACTTTTTTGCCTCTTGTGGTGACTCCACAATTGGCATGGGCACCTTTGATGGTGATGACTGTGTAGTATTCATCTAGGGAGGTGACGACAGTTTCATACACATGATTCACGTTTGTGTGGGTGCCTTTTCCCTTTCAGTGTTATTATTATTCCCTTTATTACCATGGTTAGGCATCAGATTCGTGTATATCTTAAGGTCTTGGTTTCCTGTTGGTTGTTCCAGATTTAAAATTCTTTGATCGATGAGATCTTGAATTATGTTTTTTAGCCTCATAAAATTGTTCATGGTATGCCCTTTGATTTTATGGAAGTCACAAAGTTGATTCTCATTATACCAAGGAGGTTTCACATCCAGTTCTTGGTAATTCTCATAGGTGGGTGCTTTGATGAGTTTTTCATTTATCAGCTTCTTCATGATGACTTCTAGTGGTTCCCCAAGAGTGGTGTACTTTTGCTTGGGGTAATTCTTGTTCCATTGGGGTGGTCCCCTTTGATCATTGAGATTGTTAATTGTCAGATTGTTGTTTGGTTGTTGTATTGCTTGATGATTTTTTTGGTGTTGGATTTGGATTTGTGGTGCGGTTGTATTTTGGCGAGGGGCACTAATGACCACTTTGGCATCGACGACACCATCATTAGTAACATTTTTGTTCCTTGCCCATGTGCGAGGTTTATCATTGTAATTGGAGGGTGGGCAGTTGTTTTGTTGTTCAGGGTATGAAGTTGATCTGGCGGGTTGTGTCATAAGGGCTCGTTCGATGCTGAGTGCCTTGGAGATCAACTAGTCATATGTGGTGATCCCTTGTACTTTGAAGTGAAATACCAAGAGGCCATCAAGATTGGATATAATGGTGCAAACTTGTTGTTCCTTGGGCATGGTCCATTTTCTCTTATTGGCCTCGGATTGCCATTGTTGTAGGAATGAAGCGAATGATTCATTATTTCCTTGTTTTAGAGCTAAGAATTCTTCTAGACTAACATCCATGGCAATATTACATGCATAATTTTTAATGAATGTGTCTATAATTTATTGGAATGTTATGATTCCTGTAGGTAGGTGAGAGAACCATTCCATAGCGTGGCCAGCCAAACTCCCACATCAGATACATATCGTCGTATACGAATTCCATGCAATGAACCTAGAATTCCCTGATGTGATCTTCAAGGTTTCCTATCCCACGATATTTGTCAAACTTGGGGATCTAAAATTCCTTGGGGAATGGTTTCATCACAAGGATCCTATCAAATGGATAGGGAGACAAGTTGCTTGGTTTTTTTTTGGTTCGCCCTAATTGAAGATCGAGCACTTGTTGCAAGAGCAACCTGATTTGTGTTGTTACATCATTTTGTAGTTCAAGGGGTGGGATGAAGGTGTTTTAGGGTGTCTCAATTGTGGGTTGGATGGGTGGGTTGGTTGGTGTGTTATTTGATGATATTTGCATATTTTGTCGAGCTAGGTATGCTTGCACTTGCTACTATATAAACAATGCTTGTTGTTGTTCTTGTTGTTGCTCTAAGACTACCTATTGTTGTGCTTGTTGTTGTTCCAACAACACTTGTTGTTGGGCTGCCAACTAGGCTGCTTCTTGTTTCTCTTGATATTGTTTTATTGCTTGTTGATATGCTTGTAGTTGTGCTGCTTGTTTTTCTGCAAGAATTTTTGCTTGTGCTTGCGCTTGTTGTGCTTGATATTGGGTGTGTGCTTCAGCTTGAGCTTGGGCTTGTTCCACTTGTTGTTGCAATAGAATTTGGGTTTGGGAAAATTTTTGTGCTTGTTATGTGGCTTGGGCTGCTTGAGCTGCTTGTGCCACTTGCAGGGCTTGAGTGGCTTGTTGTTGTTGTTGTAATAAGGCTTGGGATTGTGCAGCCTGTTGTGCCTATTATGCCATTTGGGCAGCTTGTTGGGTAGCTATTTGTGCGGCTTTTTTCTTTTTCACTTGCAAGAATTCCTTTTGATACGTAGCTTGGTGAGCGGTTTGCAATGCCATGCTATATTGGCTTGATAAATTGGAATTTGGTGGTGGTGGATTCAAAATGGTGCTTGTGGTGGTGGTGAGTGGTGATGTCGTGTTGGTAGTTTGAGTGGTGGTGGTGAGTGGTGATGTCGTGTTGGTATTTTGAGTGGTGGATGGTTCTATTGATGTGATTGGTCCTTGAGAGACCATGTCTTGGGATATTATGGGGGTGGTGGATGATGTGGTGGTTGCTTGTGTAGTTGTCATTTGTTGTTGCGATATCGATGACAAGTTTTGAGAGTTTGGCATGATGTTTTGATTGATGCTTGGTAAAGGGGGAAGCCCTAAGCCAAGGAGTGGTGTGGATGATGATGGCAATGGAGGAAGTGGTGGAAATATGAGGGTGTGATTTCTTGAGAAAATGATGTGGTGTCAAAAATGCCCCCAAGTTTGAACATGTCACCCTCTGCTTGTGAATTTGTGAGGAGAGAGGTTTGAGGTGTCGCGTGGAAGGATGATGATGATGGATCATTAGGATTATGGAAAGTGAGAGGGACATGCTTATGTAGTGGATTTTGGGGTATGTTTTTTTCGAAGATGGTATTTGCATCCAAGTCTTGATTGTTAACAAGGGGGTGTGTTTGAATAAAATTAAGAAATGCATTTCCCTTATTAACATTGGGTTGGGTTGGAGCAAAAGATGTTGTGATTTGTGGAATGTTTTGAGTGATGCTTTGGGATGGGGGTGTGGATGAGATGGGAAGTGTGGATGAAGTTAGAGGCATGACCTCTAAAGATGGTTCCACTATTGAGCTCGTGTCGAAATCAAAAGGTAATTTGGCCCCTTGTTTTGCTAGTTCGAGCACGTATAGTGAAGGGTTAAGCCTCATCATGATGTTGACGATCTTATGATTTTTTGGATTTTGGAGCATTTCGGTTATTTCTTCATGCGACATCCCAAAGTTAAGGTCTTCTTCTTGATTTTCCTCTTGTGGGTTTTGTGATGACAAGGTAATCAAAGGATTGTTTGATTCAATGAGATTCATTTCAATGTTTGTTTGGCTTAGGTCACTTGAAGAGGGTGTTTCTTTGTTGGTTTCCATGTTCTTCTTGTATTGAGATCTAGTTTGAACCATAAAACAAGGATCAATTTTCAAGAATAGGGGAGATGAATCTCTTAATTCCTTGGATTGATCTTTACTTTAAGCCCAAAAGAGAAAATTTTAGGATATCTTGAGGATCAAAAGGTGATATGATGATGATGCAAGAGATGGATGATGTGGATGTTTTGATCTTTTGATAAATCTTGAGGGGGATGCTAGACTTTTAGGACTTTTGGATATATTTCAGATTTTGATTTTTGATCTTCTCTTGGTATTGCCCTTGATTGATTGGTTTTGGTTTGCTTAAATGATTGAACAAATAGACCCTAAGATGTTTGGATGATTATCTAAGGGGTAGATTTTCCCAAAGGATGATAATTTGAATATGTGTAGGGAGAAGGATGCATCTACCCACACCTATTCAAACAAAATGATAATTTAACCAAGCATATGAAGAAGGATGCATCTACATATACCTAGCTAAATAAGATGGTTTGATAACTTTGAATAATTATATGCAAAAGGATGCATCTACACATACCTATCCAAAGATGATTTGATAAATATTTCAAGGATTTTGTCTCAAGGACTTGATGATTTTGTTTTTTTCCAAAAAAGCCTAGCATGAAGGATAATTTCAAGATTTCTCAAAAGGTGATGGTGAGATGATTTTTGGTTTTGGTGTTTGAAGGGTGGATGAAAAAATATTTGATTTCCTTTTGATCCTAAGATGACCCTAAAAAAGACACTTTTTTTACCTAAACCTTGGTATTAAAGAACATGCAATGCTTCTATAGACCTTTATAATCAATAAGTGGTTCAATTTGAGCATACATTTCTGGATTTTCAATCAAGGACTTTCATTTTTGGATTTGTCTTCTTGAAAATCATGAGGTTTCAACACATACAAGAGTTCATTTTGTTTATCTTTTCTTAGTGGCTTTATTTTACCACAAACACTTTATTTGATTAGGTTTCCAAACTAGATGTCCAATGTCTTAATTTCTTCGAATCCCACAAAATATGTTATGTGGAGATATTATGAATTCAAGGCAAGGGTTACCTATTGTTTAACTTTAGTAGACAAATTGAGATGTAATCCAATGTGTTTAGAAACCTCTAAGGATAAAATCCCAAGGGAAAACAATAACACATGAATTGGGTCAATTGTATTTATCTCCTAAAGGGTTTGAAATTTTGATGATGAAGTTTAAGTGTTTGTTTCCAAGATGTTTTTGAATAAGAAAAGAATTTTGTAACCAAGAATAAGTACAACCCTATGGATATGGAAGACAATATTTGTTGAGTACCCACTTGGACAAGTCTAGCTATGCTTATCTTTAGCGAATGGTTAGATGCTTGACCCCATTGGATCCCCTCCACGGCTCATTAACGTCATTCGGGGCAGCCAAGCATCAACACCCATGAAACTCCCATGGAATGCTTTCCATTTCTACTAAAAGACCGTAAAAGTGTGGGGCGGCTTTAGAATGACCGTTCTTGCACCAAAAAATAGATCAAGGATTTTGGCAATTCTAAAACATGGGTTTTAATTAGGACTTTTCGTTCATGGAGATTGACCCAAACGGTGAGAGTCCCTTTTCAGATCCATCTCATTGGAGCCAACCATGTGATATTGGCATTTATTCCAATACCCACATTTATATCCTGGTTGGAAACACTCTTGGCTTTAGAGTGTTACCGGTTGAGTCGTTCCCTTGGGTGAGTACTTTTTCCCCAAGGCAGGCCCTCTAAGATAAACAAAAGCGAGTAAAGACAATATTCGTAACTCGATCAATCTTTGTTTGCAACACAAAGAAAGAGAATGTATGCAATAATGCTCTACTCACACTCACACAATGTTTTGTTCAATTTTAAACCCAAAATGAAGTGTGGAGGTGATTGCTTTATCTCAACCTAAAATCACAAAAAAGGCCTTTTGATTCTCAAGATCGCTATAAAACGCGAGAGAAGCACATACGTCCTTTTTCAATGAAGTTAGTTTAAGTAAGCCATCATGAAGAAAAAGTTGCACTTGTTCATTTGAGAGCCACAAAAAAATTGTGAGTTCTTTTTAAAGCACCAAAGGACAAATGAGAGTTGTTTTGTTCAATTGTTAACCAAAAAACAAACTCTAGTAAGTTTTAGTCCTAATGTTCTTGTGAAATACTAACTTCATGCTTCTCTTTCCTTTGTATTTAATTGATCCAACCTACAAGAAAGAAAATTAGTCAAATTCTACAAAACACAGAGGTTAAAAAGTAGAAAATAGAAGATAAACTCATCATTTGACAAAAAGCACGTGCTAAAATAAATTTTCAACTTTTTACTCCCTGCCAACGATGCAACCCATGACTGTGTCACAATTTGATTTCTCCAATGGTGCTATATAGCGCCGCTTACCAGTCAGCGGTGCTCTGTATCCAAACCAGTGAGCTCAAATGCGTTTCCCTTTTCACCAGCATCATTTTTTAAAATTCAAATTCAAATTTTTTAGGCAGGATGGCTAAAGCGTCGTAGTTTGATTTTTCAGTGGTGCTATATGGCGACGCTGGAGAGCCAGCAGTGCTAAAACAACAATGCTAAGCTTCCAACATTAGAATTTTCCTGTGCACAAACAAAAACGCAGAATTTTTAGAAAAATGTGATTAAAAATGAGATTATGCCCTCCTTCTAGCGCTAAATGTGCGAACCCCAATCCTAATACCTACAAAACAATAAGAACAAACACATTAGAACATCAAATGCAAGTAAGAACAAGGATTCCCCATGAAATCCATTCACAAAGTTCAAATTAGGAAAAAAAGCAATGAAGAACACAATGAAATAATAATAAAGGAGATTGAATCCTAATTAAACTAGCAAACTCATGATCCCATGGGGGAATTGGTGCCAATTTGATGTGAAAATTGGCCCTTTCCTGATTCCTATGATGCAAGATTGATGTGTGATGATAATTCATCCACTTTGTTGATGCTTGATGAGTGCTCTAATGGAAAAATCTGCATAACCTAGCTAAGATTCAATGATAATGTATAGAATTTGCTAATGATTTGAGCATGGTAACTTTACTCAAATTGTGGATGATCAAATGAGGAGATGAGCCTCTTATTTATAGAATGCGAATATGGATGAATGTCCAAAATTGAGAAATGTGGGACTAACATTCAACCAATGACAAGATGCCACTTGTCAACTTGTGAGTGGATGGAGGATGTGCAAGTTTTGATGATTGTGCTAATAAATGCATATTTTTTAATTTTGAATTTGTTGAAATGACATGCAAGAGGGAAGAAAGAATCCATTGAATGCCACTTGGCTCAAGGAAAAGGACATGTAAGATGGAGTTAATGCCTTGTTGGATGTACATGTAAACTTAGATTTTGAATTCAAACTTGGAGAATATTCCTTAAAAGATGTCTTGTTGAGGAAAATAAAGATTTAATAAATCAATTAAATCTATTTTCATGTGCAAGTGGTAAAAGTTGGAGGATGGGAAATGAGAGGAGGTTAAATTAATCAAATTTAATTAATTTAATGAAGGAGATTAAATGATGTGACCTATTTGACTTAAATTTGTGGATTTATTTAAATCAAATAATGAGAAGAATGTGACAAGGGATTAATTAAATAAAGATTTTGATTTATTTAATTAAAAGAGATGATGTTAGATTAAACTAAATAAGGTTTTAATTTATTTTATTTAATAGATAGACTTAAGAGGTTTAATCAAATAAAATTAATTATTTAATTAATAGGATAATTAGATCAAGATGGTTAATTTAATTATTGAGAAGAGGTGACTTAATTAGATAAATGGTTTATTTAATTAAGAGAGGAATATTGATGAATTTAATTAGATAGGGGGATTTTATTAAATGGTTAGACCGAAGGATGATTCAGGACGAAATGATGTTAGTAGTTGGGAGCAGATGCACAATGTCAATCGGTACATTTTACGTGTCTACATCTTCTAAACTCCCTAATAGCTAACTTACAAATAAGACAACTTTAGAAAAAAATTCGAATTATTTCCTATTCATGTGAGATTTACAACTTCTCCTACTACTATCCTATTCTAGGAAATTCATTTCAAATATATTTGAGAAACATAACTAATAGGAAAGGTTTTCGATGCCTTTATATTTTATAAACTTGCAATCAATTTTGAATAGGGATACCACACTTCAGGTGGAGAAATTTATTTTTGTATGAAGTTGTATGTAACACTAGAGCTCATCTTTGAAAACTCGCATCTAAATACATAATCCTAGCGGATGTGTTATACAGACAATCATTTGACAGTCTTTTACTTAGATGCCTTAAACAATCAGAAATTCCTATAGCCCTGGAAGAAGCTCATGCGGGTTCTTGTGGGGGACATTTTGGAGGAAGATTGTTAGTGCAAAAGTTAATTCATATAGGATATTATTGGTGATATATGGAACACTATTATTTTTCTCACATTAAGAATTGTCACAAATGTCAAGAACATAACAATTTAATTCATGGTCCCGCTTCTGAGCTTCGTGCCTGTTGTGCAGTTTTCGCACACACGCCTCGCTGAAAGTAGGGACCCTCTTTTGCTTTCATTTTTTGTGTTTTGTCCCTTGGTTTTTTTGAGGTTTTGTTGTCTTAATGTGTTCTTGAATGATTATCTTATTTGTGAAAATTCCCCCCTTCTAGGAAACACTTTGAAAATCTAATGTTCTGAGCTCATTTCGGGTTTTTGGCTCTTTTTGGGAAAATTCTCTCTAGGCGGAATTCCCCGAATGCTTTTAAAACCCGGTGGTTGATGTTTTACATGTGGTTCAGAGATTTCAGGACCTTGCAGAATTTTGCATGGATCGGATTTTCCAAAAATTCCGTCACCCTGTCGGATTCTCGAGTTTTGGTTTGGCCTGTCTTGTCGATTGCATTAATGATCATTTGTATGATTTTTGCAGCAAGTATAAAATTGATTTTGGAAAGTTTTATGCCATTAAGTTTTATCATTTTCTCTCTATTGATCTAAGTTGCTTGATTTTGAGTGCTTGGTTGGATTTGGCGTGTTGGATTTGTGAGTTCCTAGATTTGGTGGTGATTTTCCTAGGTGCCGTCATAACTATTGTTGTTTGTTGGGGTGCTAAAGATTGTTACTTGTCATTTTTGTAATCAAGTCTCACTTCATCAATGGTATGTATGCATTTCCTTTCTTTTGATTTTTGAATTTGAATGCATCTTTAGTGTTTTGGGTGTGCTTGGAGTTCAAATTCCTGCATGTTTGGGCGTTAAACATTTGGAAGCCAGGGTTGTTCAATTATGTTTGATTGGCGGCCCCAAGTGAGTTTCTGAGCTTGTTTCTCGATTTCATTATAGGGTAGCTTGCTTTTGTAGGCCATAAAGAACCTTTTAAAAACCTAGCAATCGAATAAGCTGAGCCCAAGCTTGTCCTGTGCATTCATGGTGGAATTTTAGGGTTTCAAGTTTAGGGCATCATCAATTCCTCTCGATTTACTTTAGGATGAGTTTTGAATTCAAAGATGATCTATAGGAGGTTTAAATTGAGCTAGTTGCAAGCCCAAGGTCCTCAAATTTGTGATCATTTGATCAATTTGACTGAAGTCATGAAGAAATGACAATATCCATAAATTTGAGGTCTTCACGAAATTCCTTAGCTGCCAAAATTCCTTGATCTTCTATTTTCTCTTCATGTTCTTGAAATGTGCGGTAATCCAGAGTTATGCCTGCTTCACGGATTTTTGTTCCCTCCAAATTTTACCAAAGTTTCCTCTGTTCCTTCATTTTCCTAGAATTCATAGATTATCTCTATTTTCGCAGATTTCCGTCCTGAGCAAAATTCTCTGAAACTTTGTTGAAAATGAAGAACTAAGAGATAACATGATTTGTTAGCTGGTAATTATGCATTGTATGATTAATTTGAAATATTTAAAGATGTATCATGTTGTTTCTTATTCAATGACAGTTGATTAGATTATTATTGGAAGCTTTTATGTTTACTTTGCTAAAATCTACCTGGCTGGGAATTTTCTGAAATTCCTCTCCGACCTAGATTCCGCGGGGAGATTGAAAACCCGAACTTTGTAATGATTAATTTTTATGAGGTTTTAGAGAATTTTGCTTATCTTGGGACTTATATTGAGGATGAATATGCAATTCATGATTAAGTAACTTGGGTTCCATGTGATCTTTATTATGGTTTCTTTATCGAATGCAAGCTGAGTCGAGTAAGGCAATGACAAGTGGAACCAAAGGTAGTGTGATGGATCCAAGTGAGGGGTCTTTTGTTTATGAGGCAAAAAGAATCAAATTGGATATAAAGAGAAAGGTTCCAGAGTCCAAGCTTTCCTCCATTTGGACTAAGGTGGGTGACACTAATGTGGGTAGATGGGATTATGAGGAGTTCAAGAAAAGAATGGCACAGCTGAACCCTCCATTTTTGGCCAAAATATTGATAGAATTAGGGTTGGCTCACGTGGCAGGTTTTCCTCCTACAATTCAATGTTATGAGTTAGTGCTCGAGTGTGCTAGGCATTATGATAGAGGTACACAAATGGTGATCGGTCCTCAAGGAAGGGTGTTAGCTAACTTTTCTCCTATATCTGTTGCACAAAATTTTGACATGCCTGACAGATCTCATGTGGTGGCCTTGGATTTGGAGGTTGCTAAAACTTATTTCAAAGATGATTCAAGCAAGGCTCTGCAGGTGGTTAACTCTTGGTTGGAGAAACCTAAGCCCCATATCTCAAAGCTGCCAAAATAGTTGTTCAGGGAAAAATTCAAACTAGAATACTATGATGCCATCACATTACTTAGTAGGGTAATAGGTTTGAAGAGTGCAGGAGTCTTTGAAAAATAGATGTTCCTTGTCATAGTAAGGATGGAACAGAAAATTGATTATCATTGGGTAGGCATCATAAGTACCATGATACATGATCAGCTGTGCAATGTGCTATAGACTAAGAGCTTCACAATGACTTCTTACCTATTATATGCCTTGGCTAGGTTTCATCCATATAAGGGATTGATTACACGAGGAACCTTTGGGTAGGATGTAATATATGAATTTTATCCATAGCTACATCTAGGTAGCTCAAGCTATAGAAGGGTGAATGATGCATTCACCATGTACATCACTAGATTGCTCTAAGGTGCAGAGCATGTAAGAATATCTGATAATGCCAAGGAATTGATCAAAAGGTATGGGGCTTGGTTCATACAGTTTCCCACCTTTTCATACATAAGGATAGATGGTTGTTAGAGGGACCCTTATAGGCTTCCTAGGTATCCTACTGATCACCTCATACTCTTGAGGTTACAAGACAAATATGTGATTTTGATGCCATAGTGAAGAAAGAAAAGCATAAAACTGAATTTGGCAATGACTTTCCTCTAAGGGTGGGCAGTAATGAGGCTTGTCCTTCCATACATACAACACACTTTTATGAAGAAGAGATGAGTACTCTAGGCCTTTCTTTTCATTCTAAGAGGTCTAAATTTGATAGAACTGGTGAAGCCCAGAAGAAAGCAAGTAGAGAATATAGTCACAAGGATGACTTAGAGGATTAGTGGGCTAACTGTAAAGATGAGTTTGAAGTTTGAAAGAAGTTCTCTAGGCTACCAATTAACTTTATTAGATTGTACAATGTTAAGGTCATCCCAGATCAGATAGATGATGATGGAGATTTAATTCAGGGTCATGATTATGGGGCTGTAAAAGATAAATCAATTAGAGAAATAGACTGGCTGGAGGAGGAGAAAATAGAGTTAGAGAAGATAATGACTCTAGTAATTAAATATACAAAATTATGGCTTAAGCACAAGATTTGGGAATTGGAAAGTGAGGGTGTGCAATGCACTTATGATTTGATTGGAGACTTGGAGTCTCATTCCACTTCTAAGGAGTCAACTGAGTAGGATCCCAAGGGTAAGGAGAAGGTGACCTCTCCTTTTAAGATAAAGATTAAAAATGTTCAGGCAGAGGGAGTGCAAGAGGCAGAAAAGCAAAGAAAGCCTATTGCAAAGAAGAGGAAACATATTTCAAGGACAAAGAAACCAGCAAAGGATGAGGCTAAAAGGGAAGATAAAGCAACTAGTGTTTTTGTGTCTAAGAGATCTTTAGAAGGATAGTAAGAATGTCACAGAAGGAAAAGGAAAGCTCCAAGGTAGGGGAGGAAGTTCACCCACTGGTTGTTAATGTGGAAAGCTTGGGTGAGAAAACACAAGTGTGCATGAGAAGATCAAGGACTCCATCCCCTAAAGATGATATGTTAAAGAAAGGTTCTCCCGCAACTGTTCCTACCATCGAGCATGATAGTGTTCCTCCCTCTCATGAAGCTCATAATGAACTAGATGAATCCAAAGATGTTGAAGGTCATTGATATGAGGAAGGAGAAAAATTACAAGAGGCTGAACTCTACAGTGCTGAAGCAGAGATGGAAAAGGTGTTGCAGTCCCCTTTGGTGACTTATGAATACTCACCTATGAGAAGTGAAGAGGATAGACCTCCTCAAAGGGAAGTACAGGAAAAACTCCTTCATCGGTGCATGAGGAAGAAGAACATGACAAGAGAGAAGAGAGTAAAGTTGAAGAGACCCCTGGGAGGTAAGATTTGCATGAAGAAGCATCCAAGGATCATCAAGATACAATTGGACAGGGTAGTGTGTAGTCAGACCTGCTTGGTTAGATAGAGAATTGAAGAGTAAGCAGGTTGTACTGGATGACACTCTTCCTAATTGGGATGACCTACTGGCTCAGATTGGGAAAGGTAAAATGAAGAAGGCCAGGGTTATTTCAAGGATCGAGACAGATGTAGAAAATAATAGGGTAGTTCACATTCCTACTCCTGCTCCTGATAAGAATAGGGATGATGTGGCTAGTAGTGATTACACTATGCAGACTATCAACTTAGGGCCTACTTCCATGGAATAAGAAATTGAAGAGTATGAAGGCTCTAGTATTGTAATCTTGGGGAGATTGAGGAAGGAGGTACATACTAAGCAAGAGTTAAAGAAGGAAAATGAGAATTTAAAGAAGTACTTGCAATATTTAATGAAGCCTTTGCAATCCATCAGCTCCTCATCATCTGTTGCAAGCTTCCTGCCATAAGAAACAATAACTAAGTTGGAAAGAATGAAAGCTACTACCCATGCCACAATGAGTTGGTTGCAAGGAGTGCAAGTTAGAGGAGATAATGCTATCAAGGACCTTCTTTCAACTGGTGGAGATGCTATGAGGTCCATAGATTGGTTAAATAATGTAGTTTCCTAGGATAAGGAGGATGTGGATCTCTTGCTATAGAAGACCAAAACCATCATGGAATATACTGAAGATAAATTGGTGAGTGATGGTAATCTTCCTTCCTCCAAAGCTGCAGAACCTTGGGAATGGTTTGAAGTTTTGCAAATAAGGCAGAGGGTTTTGAAGAAGGTGTATAAGCAAAGGAGAAAAATTGAGGATACCCTGACTGAGATCTATAACAAATGCATTTCCTTCTTTGAGGTCATGACAGGAAGGAAAAGGTTTGCACAGAAACATCTAAGTTTGGAGCAGTTAAGAAAATGGTGGTGAGATGTATATTCTCCAAATAATGAGGATCCAGTCACTAAGCACCAGTTGGATGATGCATCCACATACATTGCAGTAATGGACAAGTATCAAACCAGTAAAGGGGAATGGGATAAAATAGTGGAGTAGTCAAGAGAGGACATAAAGTCCATTGAAAAGAGAATCAAGGTTTTAGCTACGCCACCTATAGCCAACTTGGATAGGATATTTTTGATGGTGCAGGATAGGATGGGGCACACTAAGGATAAAGGGGGAAGCAATTAATGCAATACTACATCAGAATATTTGCTTCCCCATTATTTCCCTTCTCCTTCACATGCATTGGTCCAGATTATGTTGTAAATCCCAGGTTGACCTAGATGGCATACATGCATTTAATGCATATGTTATTTTATTTTGAATTCCTCTTGGTCGACTTGTTTTGTGGCCATTTTCTATTGTAAACCCTAATTAGGGTGACATATCTTGGGGGGTTTCTATAAATATGGCATTCTACCTCATTTGTAAGGGCTAGATAGTTTTACTTTGGAGTGAATTAAGCAATATAGCAAGAGTTAGAGTTAGAAGTTAGTTCATTTTGAGCAAGTGTTGTAATATAGAACACTGGAATTGTTGCTATTATTGGGTGATTCAATATAATTGAAGACATTGTGCTCTTGGTGAATTCTCTTATGTTGGTTTATCTTGCATGGTTCTTCTTGTTCTATCTTTTGAGATTGCTTGAGAAATATTAGATATGTGTTAGATTTAGAATTAGATATGATTCAATGGTGTTTATGGTTTCATGCTTGAAGTTTTTGTAGCAATCCCTAGTCCATACTTTTTGCATCTAGCTAATTTTTGGTTGCTTTGAAAAGTTATCTTGGACTTAATATTCATTATGCTCAGTTCAATTATGAAGGTTTATTCATTTCAATTGCAATAAGGTTGTTTTGGATGAAAGTTCATGATCTAAAAATCTTTAATGCCTTAGAATATTGCACTATTTATGTAAGATTGCAGATCCATCTGGGTCAAGCAGGAATTAGTTTCTGAGGGACTGGTCCATTTCAAGTGTTTCATCATTTGCATTGTTAATCTTAGGAGTAGTTTTAAATCTAGGAATCTCTCTAAAACCATATCTATTTTTCTATTTATTTTACCATTTGGGTTAGATTTAGGGTTGAAAGTAACACCATATTGCTAATCTGATAAATCTAAGGATTCAATATTCACTTGTAGTAAGGTCCCTTTGTGATTACTAGCATTTTCACATTTATCACTAAGTTGTTTATGCATTGTCAAGACCTGAAATTAGAGACCTTGGGGTTATCTCTTGAGGCTTGCTGATAGAGATTTACCTTTCAAGAGAGATAGGATTTCCATATTTTGTCTGAGTTGTTGCTGTGCAGAAAACACCATCAACAGTGCCCAAATTCCTATTTGGTCATTCCCAATTTGGGGGTTGGATCTTATTGGAAAAATATCACAACCCTCTTCCACTAGACATATGTTTATAATCACCACAACAAATTATTTCACAAAGTGGGTAGAAACTATCCCTCTTCATTCCACAATAGCCCACATAATATGTCATTTCATATTGGAACACATTATTGCTCACTTTGGTCTTCCTTCCGCATTGGTCTCAAATAATGGAACTCCATTTAGGAATAATGATGTGAAGAAATTTTTGGAAACCTTTCATATTCAACATCACTTTTCAACACTATATTATATACAATCAAATGGTCAAGCAGAATCAACTAATAAAACTATTAAACAAATCCTAAGGAAAACAATAAGTAAACATAATAAAGATTGGCACACTCAGTTAACTTATGTGTTGTGGGCCTATCGTACAAGTATTAGAACATCTATAGGAAACTCTCCCTATAACCTTGTTTATGGTGTCGAGGCAATAATGCCCATCGAGTTAGAAATTCCTTCATTGAGAATTACTCTCAAGGAGCTTATTTATGATAATACCTATAAAGAGCAATGATTGCATCAACTTGAAATGCTTAATGAATGGTGTATCAAAATTCTTGAGCATCTCCAAGCTTATTCTAAATGAATGCAATGTAGTTACAATGATCATTTCATCCCTCATGCTTTTAATAAAGGTGACTTGGTGTTATATGAGAATCATTGTGATGTCAATGCCACCCCAAATGAAAAGGAAATTTTAGCCCCAATTAGTTAAGACCTTACAAAATTGATGAAAGTTATGGGTCTAGAGAATATAGATTAATAGAAATAGATGGTACACCTCTCAAAGAACCTATAAATTCCACACATTTGTGTTGATACTATGCCTAACACCTTCTTTGAAAAATGTATATTAAAGTAGTGTTGTTAGATTAAGTAGGTAGTGTTCTATTTTATCTTGCATTGCTTCTTTCTTTGACAAACAGATCTTTGTTTGTCTTAGATTATAGAGTAATTATTCAATAAGTTTGGATTATTACTTTAGTTTGCATAATTTTCAAATTCATCTTGTGTGTTATGTTAGATTAGATTCTTATATGCATTTAATGTTCTAAAATTAGATCATAGGTGCATTTAATTTAACATAGCATAATCAATCACAATGCAATATCTAATGTAAACTAAAAGTGATTAAATTAGATCACATACACATTAAATCATGGAAACATTTATTAAAAATTCTTACTAAGGATATTTAATAAATAAAATTGACATTTAATTCAACATAAACTCATAAAACCAAAACATGAATGCTCATATATATCAAAAGTTCATCTACATATAATCAATAATACAATGTTGCTCTGGTTTATGACTGCTAGACCCCTCATGACCTAGTGATGGTATCCATCAAGATACAATGGAATGTGATCATGATATGCCCATAGATCTCATGGCTTCTTGTATGCCTTGCACCTCTCCAACCGCTCTCGCCTCCTTTATGAGTTCCTTGACGCACTCCCAGTCTATGTGATCTCTCTCTGCCTACAACCTGGCCATCTCCCTCTCTAGCCTTGAGACCTATAACCATGGGATGGTATGCATCTCATTTTCTATTGAAACTCAAGATTCTTGGAGCTCATCATATGTTGCCTACAGTGTTGAGAGTTTCCTTGTAACTCGCTCCTCCCTAGATTCAGCTAGGTCAACACACTTGGTCACGCTCTCATATGCTACCTGAGCAATCTCACAATAGGCTCGAAGAGATCTAAATGTCATCCCAAAAAAGGTGGGGGCATGTACTCTAAGGGTATATCCTCATGTGGGGTTAAAGGAGGCACCATCTCTGTGGTCACTCGCTGATAGAGATCATGCCACTCTCACATGGACCCTGTAAGATGGAAAAAATAAAAGATAGTACGAATCATGATATATATATAAATCATATGCATAAGTGTAAAATCATAGTAAAATCATAAATAACACATCATCACCTAGATCTCTAGCCTTCCAGTCAGGGTATAACCATGTAACAATGGACCCCTCCTATGTAGGAAGTGTGGATGACCCACTACCGTTGGCCTCCCCATGCTCATGAATGTTGGTCCCTGCTACAACCACTGACAACTCTCTAGTGACTTGGGTAGGAGGTGGATCCCTCTTCTTGGGGCTGCTAGGGCCTCCTCCATCTCATCAAGATCATCAATCGATTGGATGTCCTCCTCCTCCTCTTCAAGGAATATGTTTGGTATTGTGCCCTCGTCATTTGTATCCTCGTCAATCTCCTCATCATCCCTATCATCTTTGTGACTTGGGAGAGGTCTTGCATGGCCCATTGGGTGATGTATAGGAAAGATATGAGGTGGTCATTCTTTAATGCACCATTGCTCACAAGCCACTATGGTGCCTACGTCGTCAGCATCAGAGACTAGGGGCAGGTCATGGTCCTCATCCTTTGAATCACTATAGTGAACATCATAAATGGTGAGGCAACTAATGTATTTGGGCCTCGCAACACTTTGTGTTGATTGGAGATACATAGACCATGGCCTCAGTTGAACCTGAACCTATCCAAACTAGCACATAACACAATCATAGTAGAGGGGTCTCACTATGTAATCATGTTGTCCTAGTATAAATCGATCCCACTGCATCCTAACCAACTGATGTCTCTCATCAGCCCACCAAAGTACCATGAGATATGGTCTCCATACTATTTCATCCTCATCCAAGTAGTCAAATCTGACCCGCCAGTGTAGTAAATGGGTCAGTGTAGGATTATGGGGGTCCAAACTAGGCCCTTAAGTGGTAATGAAAGTTCAAAATAACATAGTTAAACAACTTGACATAAAAATTTGAATAAGTTATTAACATAATTTGAAAAATATGTAAGAATAGAATAAATAGAAAATTGAATGTAGTTTCTAAGATACTATTCCTTGTTTAGAAAAAGTAAATCTATTTGGTGAAATTTAAAATTTCAATGCAACAGTACTAAATTTTCAGGAGAAAATAAAGAGCGGGTGTATGTCTAACCAACCTAAGTACAAGGAAAAAATAATATGTTTTTTTCCTTTCAATATAATTAGAGGACGCATGTTTGGATGTGCCACATTTTTTTTTTATAATTTTTTGCAAGTAAATAATTAGTTATGAATTTTTTATGAATTTTTTTAAAATATTAAAACGTGTTTGTCTGACCACCATAACTTGGTCAAAAATTTATGAAATTTAATTTTTTGTTTTTATCCTATAGTATGGGAAGCATAGAATGTGTTGCATCTTTTGGATTCAAAAAATGTGAAATAGCTTAAGAATTATAGATGTTTTTCAATCAGCCTATCAATCAGGACTTTAGTCAGAATGTATGCTGAAAATTAATAATAATTATCTATTTAATTCCAAATAAGGCATATCTTATATTTTTGGAAAGATTAAATTTTCTCAATAAACCCTTTTTATTTCATCAAATTTAGATAAAAAATAGTTTTCAACCACTTTTTAGTCATATCACCACTTTTTGGACCCCCATGATCCTGCACTCACCCAAATCTCCATTCTATTAGGTACATCTCAAAGAATACTTGTAGGCTCGTGGATAGCCCATGGTTGTGATGGTCAGATATCCTATAAGCCTCGTACATGTGATGTGCTCGAAACACTACACCTATAAGAGCATACAATGCACTATGCCATCCAGCTTCTGGTACATATAACACCTAAGATCATAGTATAGATTTGCTAGTATACTACAAACCTAGTCATAAATGGTTTGATGTGCCTCCATGTCTTGGATGATATGCATTATTCCTCCATCTAAGTGTGCGCCTCGTGCATTAGGAACTAGCACTAATGATGTAGTAACTATCATAATGCATCATAGTAGTGGTAGCCATGCATATAGCAGCCATCTGAGCTCAACGCAAGGTCTGACGCTCACCTCTCAGATGGGCTGACCTAGATACTACTAAATATCATCTCACATCTCCTCAGGTGTTTGATCATCTATCAAATGGATAATCTCGCCCCAGATAGGTATCTATAGGATGTGGTGAATTTCCTCCAGTGTGACGATCATCTCCCTTGTAGGAAGGTATAATACAAGAACAAACACATTAATAAGTACAAACTCTTGATTTACACATTTCACATGCACTTTAGCAAAGTAGAAAATATAATAAGATTTAAAAATACAAACCCATTTTTAATAATAAAAGGGTGGGTATAATACAAGATCGAACATATTAATAAGTACAAACTCTTGATTTACACATTTCACATGCACTTTAGCAAAGTAAAAAATATAATAAGAATAAAAAATACAAACCCATTTTTAATAATAAAAGGGTGGGTATAATACAAGATCAAACACATTAATAAGTACAATGAGAGCATGATTACAACATTTACACAAATCAAAGCTTAAATAAAATCTAGAATGAATATCAAACCAAGAACTCTTGAATCTCCCAAGAGATCTTTGAAAAGGGGACCATTTGAACCTCTTAAACTACATTTTGTGTGTTCTTGCTATTTGAAGCTCTTAATCTACAATATTTATGTAAAAAATAGTAGTTTTGAAATTAGATTACAAGTATTAAGAATCTTTTTCTTGGAACATCTTTAAATTTCGATATCTTCAATTTATCATCCAAGATTAGTTTTTACTATAAAAAAGTGGCAACTTTTGCCCCGCTTTTGGTGTCCCATTTCTATGTAGATACCGTATATAAATTTCACTAAAATTCACTGATACATTTAATTTAATCAATTTCATTTAACTTATTGATTTTTCTACATACCCACACTATTAAAATATATAAGGAATTTTCATGAAAATGATTAAATAACCTTCTTTACTTTAGCATAAAATATTATTTTGCAAGTACTCCAAAAGTAGCATTTCAAAAAATCTATAAAATGTAAGTGATATAATGTTAAATAAATGCATGCATAGGAAACGTATACTTTACAAGTTTATCAACAAAATAAGGATCTAGAATCACAATTGATTCATATTACAAGAAAATTTGATAAAAATTAAAAAAACATTCCTTAGTTTACATCCAAGTAGGATGGTTAAGAGACAAAAAATACTCACAAGTCATAGGGTTAGTAACTTGATTGCAAGGACTAGGTTAGATGAGAAGTTCAAATGAATCCATTTCATTCAAATCCATATTGTTTGATTGGAAAAACACTTACATTTCTCCTCCACACTCAAGGTAAAACATCAAATCTAACAAAGGAGATCATAGTCAAAGAAATATTAATGACCAATCAAGGCATATATACATCTTACAATTACATGAGAAATATCAAGATGAGACAAGAGTTATCAAATGGGTGGGCATTACAAAATATCTACTAATGCAACTTCCTACCCTTGAAGTAACAAATATAAAAGCTAAACTAATCCAAAAATCTGAAAGGAAAAGTTCTAGAGATGAATGGGAGAAGAAACAAGAAATTTTGAAGGAAGATAAAATCAATCTAGACTACTTAGACCCCCATCACAAAAATGAGATCAAAAGCTTGTTGAGCTTCCTTTGAGTGATGAAACTAAGATGTGGTGTCATGTTCATTGGATTTTCTTGTATATGCAAATTTGAGTGGGGCAGACATCTTGAGAAAAGGACTGCAAATAAGAGGAGGAATAAAAGAAGCATTCACTTGCAAATTTGTACAAAAGGTCTTGTAGGAATGAAGAGGGTCACATTTTTGCATCTTGGAAAGATCTCCCTAACCTTTGACTTGAGCTTCATTGTATGAAAAGGACAATAACATCTCTTCCATTTGACTATATAACCTTAGCCTTGTGTGTTTTTTTTAATATTGCACCACTCAATAGTCACTTTGACTGGCTTAGTACCATATGCCAAAAAACCCTTGTGAAATGCATATTTCTTGTTCACACATTGATGTTCATTTTTCCTTGCACCCTTATGATTTCCTACCATACCCTTACTTTTTCTATCCTTTGGTTTCCTTTTCGCTTTTACTTTTATCATTTAAATCTTAACAATTATACATACACTTATCTCAAACAAATTTGATTTACCTATTTTATCTAAATTCGTTATTTAAATAGGGACAAGGGGCCTAGCTCGATTGGCTAAAGCATTTTGTTGCAGGCAAGAGATTATGAGGTCTAGTCTCCCCCGTCCCCGTGATACTAGAGGGCATTGTCCCACTAACGTCACTAGTTTACCAGACACACTGTAGTTTATAATGGGAGCCACTTGATTCCTATGATCTAATATATATGTTATTTAAATAATTATGTAAGATTTTGTATTTACCTCACACTAATGAATGGACAAATTTCATGCAAGCCATTCCAAATCCTGTTATATCTCTATAGATTTGCTCCAACAACCAAAAGCCACCCTAGCATTTGAAGGGTGTCATGTTCTCAAAGTCAAACTGTCAAATTTAACAGACCTCGACTGACAATTACGTAAGAAATATGCAACCGTAGAAATTAAATGCAATCCAAGGGAAGTGCAAGAGATATTTTTCAATTGCTACGGAAGGCTGTTCTTAACTTCAAAGCTTCGATAGAGCTTCAAAAATGAAATAAATATCTATCGCTTTTGTGTATAAATGAAATGAGAAGATTGGTAGAGCTGTCTCTTAAGGAAGCTGACTGAAAATGAAAACTCAGGTTGTAACATTCCATCACATTAATAAGTTGATAATTATCCATCCAGTGGGCAGGCAAGTTATATAGACATTTGATATTTGACAGGTGATACTATTTCTTTTACGCTCCCACCACTGCTTTTCAACTCTCCAAATCAATATAAACAACAAACAGCCATCACACATACAGCATCTTGTTCTTTACCCACAGATCAGCTTACACAGGTTCCTCTCATGTGGATAGCAGTGGATATTTTCTCTTTAGAGAATATATATTTGATATATTTTACAACCTCATATATAAATTATTCATTTGTTCCAGTTTAACTATTTTACCATATCTGTCATAGAAACCCAACAAAAACCAATTCTAAAATTACAACTTTTCAGTTCAGTTGACGTCGGCATAGAAAAAGGGAAGCATTAAAAGGTTCCTGGGCCCTTGCTCCCTGTCCCCACTGTCCGCTATCCCAAATAAGCCAATTAATGATTACTGTCTACCAATACCATTCTCAGTTGTCTTGTGTGAAGAGTAAGTTGGCCCAAGTGGGCCTTCCTTTTGCCTGGACTTTTAAGAGGAAGGGATTTAGGTTTGGTCTCCTCTAATGGAAAATAAACCACTCATCTGAATTATTTTGGGTAAAGTAATTCAATCAGGGTTTAGAGTTAAAGATAGGTAACTAAACTAAATTTTGAATTAAAAAAATTAGAATATGACGTTTAATTGATATTTAATTGAATTTTGGAAACGAGGAAATGATATCTTAGAAATATGGAATTTATTTGCAACTGTATTGTAATATTAAGGTTTGATTAGATGATCACTTTAAAAATTGTAAGCAAATTATATTCTATTTTAGTTCAGATTCACGCATGAAGATCTGATTTTTTTAAATTGGTATGTGGACCTAAACCTATAACTACTCAAATTTGCACATCAAAAATTGGGTTGATATTTTAATTCTAAGGATGCACTATATTATTGAGCTACAACTCATATGGACCAGCTAGGACACAAACCTAAGATCTTACATTTGTTGTTGGAATCATCTACCAACTAAGTTATTTGCCCCTTTGTGGCTAGTCCATTATCAATTCAGGTGTTCTTATTTCCAACACCACCTTTAAGACACAATGCAAGTGCATGGGACTCCTACCCAAGCTATGATACTACATGTTGAACTACAACTCATATGGACTAGCTAGAACTCAAACTTAGGACCTTCTATTTTCTATTAGAGTGCTCTACCAAATGATCTACTAGCCCCTTTGTGGCCAATCCATCATCAATATAGGTGTGCCTTTTTTCCAACATATATCCTATGAGAAGTATTTTATAGTGCATATTAGTTGAATTGTTGCTCCTCCATCTTGTTGATTCCTATATTTCATAACCATAATTACAGATCCTTAGCATGCCCCTATAACCTTCCCTTGCCTTATTGTATTTTTTCCCAAGATTTTTTGTAATCAAATTATAAATGTTTTGCCACCCTAGAAGAACCACTATCTCCCAATATGTAACAATTATGCAACTACCTTAGTGATTTTCACAACCATCAGCACCAATTTGTAATTTCCCTTGCAGTTATATTTTCATTGTGATGTTTTTCTCTCATCCCAACAATTATTCTTTGACATGATACTTTCATTTTTCTAGAAAAATTATGAAACCATCCAATTTTTAGAATAGTGGTTTCATTACATTTCAATGAAAATGAAAATGTGAGGTTTTCACCTTCCTATTTGGATTGTAATGACCAAGCCTACCCTCCCAATCTAGTAACAACCCATTCAAAATCCAATGCACATTATAAATCCTTTCACCCTTCATTTTTCAAGGCGTCTTCATGAATTGAAGCATTTTTAGTAACCTCAGAGTCCTCTAAAACTTTCCTATTTTGCATTAAAAGTTATCCTAAACTACTTCCCTCTCTTGAGATTTATATAAGTCATGACACTAGTTAGTTGACACCCTCTATTGGATTTTATCTATAGTTAGCCTATATGAGCTCTAGATTGAATATTTATAAAACTATAAGATATTATAAGGACTCCATTAGTACTTTGATAACACGTCAAGAGTTCAAATTTGTCAAGATAAATTTCAGATTGTGTGATTTCTTAGTTTAATTTATTAGAACCAATTTTATATAAAATAATTCTATATTATTATTTTTTATAAATTAAATGTGGAGGCCACCTAAATTATATTAAAATATAAAAAAATTATGATTTACAAAATAGAGTTAAAAATTGTAAGGTACTTAGAAAAGTAGAGAAAATATAAAACTACGAGGATTTCAATTTTCTCCTAAAATTAGACCTCTAATTGTCTAAAAAATAAGGACATTGTACCTCCCTTGAGAGGCTAGCATTTAGTATTTTATCTCTTTTCACATTTCAAGGACTAAGATCATACCCTTGATATGTAATTTTTAATCATTGTTCTTTTCTTGCAATCTAGATCTTTTAAGGTTTCCAAAATATATAAAATATCATTATCATTTACATTAGAAAACCCCAATTCTTTATTTAAGTCACTTGCCAGCTTCCAACATAGCTTCTAAACTCCCTACTAGCTAACTTACAAATAAGACAACTTTCAAAAAAAAAAAAAAATCCTGTTGTTTTCAATTCATGTGTGATATTTACAACTTCTCCTACTACCATCCTATTCTAGGACATTTATTTCAAATTTATTTTAAAAACATAGCTATTAGGAAGGTGTTGTACACCTTTCCTAAAATATTTAATATTTTATAAAGCTACAATCCATTTTGAAATGGCATACCACACTTTGGGTGGAGAAATTTATTGTTCTATGAAGTTATATGTAACTTTGGGGAAATGTATTTAATATATAGAAGAGAGGTGTCATGCCCACATTTTAATGTGGGTCTAACACAACCACGCCAATTAAAAAAAAAAACATAAGTTCACAACTTAACATCATACACATCATACCATATTTGTAAAATGCAACTTCTAAAGTCCAACACTATTTAAGAACGTTATTTTGAATCAAGGGTGACTCTTATTTTGAATAGTTATAGGTTCTTGTGGATTGACTCTTTTTAGTCTAGTTTCTTAAATTTCTTACAAATATCTTGATGAGATAGTGTTATCAATAATGTCACTTCAATAAACTTATTATTTAACTTGAATCTTAGCCTTCACATTTTCCTAATGTGCCATGGTTATTTCAACTAGATCAAATTAATTTATTTATAGGGTAGTTGACCCTAATATAGTTATTCTGATATTCATGTATATTAAGATTGTAAATCTTGATAAGAATATTACTTACATGTATAACCTCTTAATTATTTTGACGAAATATCTTGCCAAAATTGATCCACCTTATTATTTGGCATTAAGAGCTCTTTACTAATTAAATCAAGCAAAGTTATTTAAAGTTGATACAATCATCCTTTCACCTAGAATATTTCCACAAATTTTGATTAATTATTTATTCTATATTTAATTTAAATATCAATTATTTTTATATGCTTTTTAAATTAATATTCCTATGATATGAATAATACGAATGATCTAATTAATCTTTTTCTTATAAAAAAAAAAATAGATGAATTAATTGCTTAATCTATTAACACTATGTTTGAATAGGGAGATTGTTAAGACATTAAATGAACCATTTTATAATACCCATTATTTCAAGATTTTTTATTTTTTATTTTTTTAATTAATCAAATAATGGCTTTAAATTAAATTTCATTAGATTGAATAAAATTGTAAAATAGCTTCCTTTCCACTTTAGTTCCTATGACCCATTTGCATAAATCTTTCTCCATGAGTTATTACTTCACCAGTTTAATGAGTATTTATTATTTTAAGGCCTCAAGGGTTTGCTAGCCTTAAGAAGGCCTTGGGATTTAATCTCAATATTCAAATTCATATTTAGCTTCACTTAAATTAAATTTTATCAAGCCCAAAGTTCTTATTTAAAAGTTGCATAAGATGACTTTAAGTCATAACTTAAAGTTAAGGGTCCTAACTATATTTTCCTCCACCATGGACTAATTCATTGTTAAGGTAAGATTAAATAAAGTAATCAATAGTTAAAAGGTTAATAGAATGAGCACTCATTCTAGCCATTGGATTAGATTGAAAGGTGGTCATTCGATCCTAGGGAAACGTAAGCTAATCCTAATCTTTAAGGATTATCTACAAAACTTCTCTTCCTCTTTTTAGTTGCTCATTTGAATTGCAGGTTTTAGAGGGAGTTGGAGAAGGTATCTAAGTTCATGGGGGGATATTTTGCCAAGCATGACATCCCTTTATATATTCATTGCATATTGCTTGTATAAATAATGTAAATCCATATTATTTTTAAATTATTTGTTTGATTAGCGTGCTAGTTCAAGCCATTATTTTACTGGAAAAGATCTTTATTAATAAAAATACATATTAGAAGAAATACAAAAAATATTTTCTAGATGTTGTACCTTTTACAAAGTTGTATTCAAATATCTAAATATGCATACGAACATTATTCTATTTCTTATCAGATATGTTCTCCTTATCAAATATGTAGTGTTAATCGTGTACAAACTTTCTTTTTCCAAACTTGTGTTGAAATGAACAAAGGGATATTTTAATTTATTTTATTTTAAAACTTCTATAGATCTGTGAATTTATTTATGCGAAAATTTATTTATTTTTCCTTGAAAATTTCACTGTGTTCATTTCTATATGAGCGCTACAAATCTTAACATTTGAATTTTTTTAACTATGTATTCATCTTAAGATGTAGATCTATGCATTCAAAATTTTTACTATGCTTTCATTTTAGAATACTAAGATCTAAGCATTCATTTTCTCTTTCTAAAAAAAATTGCAAGAAAAAAAAATTATTGAGAGTAGGGGGCGACACCTCCCATATGAAAGGTCATCAGCTTCCCAAGAGTTCCATGGGCCTCCTTATAGGTTACGACCTATAAGGGGTCACGTCCCCTTCCAATCTCAAGCCCCCTAGAAGCCCCACCCTATGTAGAGCCTTGGCCCCTTTTATATATATATTTTATTTTATTTTCATTAATTCATTTTATTTGTATTATTTGTATAACATTTACCATTTAATCTTATATATATATTTGTCCTTCATACATATTTTTTCTAAAAAATAATAATTTAATATTGTAGATATGCAAAGCACATATTTATATTTATACATATATTTGTTACATCAAAGATTCTTATGTGAATGTTTTGGGTTTTTCAATTATTTGAGGCTTTTTAGGGATTTTGAATGTTTTCTAATGTTTTTAGATTTTCAATTTTCTAATGTTTTTGGCTTTTCAATATCTGAATGTTTTTGTGTTTTTCGAATATTTGGATGTTTTTTGTGTTTTCTAAATATTTGGATGTTTTTGTAATTTTGAGAGCTTTCCAACCAAGAACCTAACCTAAAGACCTATCCTAGGGGTCTCGGGGGCTTTAATCAAATTTATACATATATTTGTTACATAAAAGATTCTTATGTGAATGTTTTGGGTTTTTCAATTATTTGAGGCTTTTTAGGGCTTTTGAATGTTTTCTAATGTTTTTAGATTTTCAATTTTCTAATGTTTTTGGCTTTTCAATATTTGAATGTTTTTGTGTTTTCTGAATATTTGGATGTTTTCGTGTTTCTAAATATTTGGATGTTTTTTGTGTTTTCTGAATATTTGGATGTTTTTGTATTTTCGAGAGATTTCCAACCAAGAACCTAACCTAAAGATCTATCCTAGGGGTCTCGGGGGCTTCAATCAAAGATAAGCCTTGCCTACGTTATACACATAGAGACCACATAGTTCGTTTGACTCAACTTATTGACAAGATGAGAAATGCACAAGTGATGGAATGCCAGATTATTATGATGGACTCTTAAAAGACTGACCTTTAGATATACAAGAGACAATGTAGTTCAACAAGGCCATCATTGGGGGCACATCAATGATGGCCTTGCCTATGTTCAAGCTCAAAGACAATGTAGTTCAACAAGGGTGCAACTTGTTGGATTTTCGATGTTCGACCTTTTTAGAATTTGATGTGTTTTAGATGTTTTGGATTTTGACTTTACAATTTTTTGAATGTTTTTGGATTTTAGCTGTACAAGATTTTGAATTTTTTTTTGTATTTTCTGATGAACATTTTAGAAATGTTTTTGGTATTTTTGATGAGATTTTATGGATTTTTTTGGTATTTTCAATGACCTTTAGATATATAAGAGCCCAATATGATCCATAACGAAGTGCCCCTAGCGTGACATGTTAGACTACTTTGATAAAGGTAGGACAAACTAACCTTGGAATATGCCAAGTAGTACTAAAGGGATCATGATACTTCACAACATCAAGTTATGATAAGGATACAAATAGGCGATGGATGAATGGTGGTGCAAAGAATGATAGGACAAAAGAGCCAAAGAATAGATGGAGGTGCTTTATTTATGCAAGGCGCCTTTTTGCTAGGTTTTCATCAAGGTACTTTCCCAAAGTGCCATCGAAGTGGTTTTCACTAGAGGATGACTTTTTCGTTACTTTTTCAATCCTTTTTCTCATTTTTTTGGATTTTGATTATTCTTTATTTTTTTGTATTTTCAGATTTACACCCTTCAAGACTAAGAATAATTTTTTTTGAGATGTAAGCTTTTAGTTGGCTCCTACAAGGGTTCTCCTTCAGGTGTTGAAAATTGGTATGCTCCTAATCCATAGCTAGTTGTGACGATAAAGGGACCCAACCAATTAGACTCAAACTCTCCTTTATTGTCCTGATCTGGAAGGCTCTTCTGATTTTTCTTTAGGACAAGATCCCCTGCCTAGAAAGACTGATATTTTATTTTCTTGTTATAGCTCCATTTCAGTCAGATTTCATATACTTGTAAGTGATTGAGAGCGTCAAGACGATGCTCATCTAGGAATTCTAACTTGTTCAATTGAGATACTTTGTATTCTTCATCTCTGATCAGGTTTTGTAATGACACTCACAATGATGGGAGCTCAACCTCAATAGGAAGGATGGCTTCTGATCTATAGACCAAGGAGAAATGGGTTGCACCTCTAGGCATGTGGATACTAGTTTGATAGGCCCAAAGAGTGGGATTTAGCTACAAATTCTAGTCACGACTAGCTTCATTGATTGTTTTCATCAGGGTTTTCAGGATTTTTTGTGTGTAGCCTCAACTTGACCGTTTCCCTAGGGATAATATGGGGTAGAGGATTGGTGTTGGATGATAAATCTTTGACATAGATATTTCACATCCTAATTCTTAAAGGGTGTTCCATTGTCTGAGATTAGGGTTTGTGGAACACCATAGTGGTATATTGGATAGTTTAGCATAAACTTGGAAATTTTTTTCCTTGTTATGTAGGTCATAGGAATGGCTTCAACCCACTTAGTAAAGAACTCAGCGGTGGTTATGATAAACTTGTGGCCATTGGATGAGGTTGGGGTGATTTTTCCTATGAGGTCAAGCCCCCACTATGAAAAAGGCTAGGGTGTAATCATTGGCTACAACTCTTGAGATGGGGCATGAATCAGATCTCCATGCTATTGACATTGGACACACTTTTTCATGTACTAATGGGATTCCTTTTCCATGGCTGGCTAATAGTACCTCATCCTCAACAGTTTCTTAGCTAAGGTCATACCACTAGAATGGGACCCACATATTTCATCATGTACTTCTATTAAAGTAGTTAAGGTTTCCTCTTGGTTATGACATCATAGCAATGCCCCTTCGATGCTTTGGCAGTAAAGGCTATTACCTAAGATCGCGAATCAGGATGACTTTTTAACAAAGGTATTTTTAAGGTTCGAGGTGATATCGGATGGGAGGTTTCCTCTGCTTAGGTAGGTAAAGATGTCATGGTACCAAGGGGATCTAGGACCAACAATGACACACACAAATTATGATTTAGGGATCTCAAAAGTTAGTACGAGAAGTCGTTCTACCAAGAATTCACACTAGAGGATGTTGTTCGGCATGTCTAGTACTAGTGATATAATCATTTCCATGGTGTCTACTGCTTTCTTGTTTACACAAGGAATCTGTTTAAAATTTATGTCTATAAAAAGGTCCTTGAGACTGTCTACCATCTTTTTGTAAGGAGTGAGCTTATCCTCCTTAGTTTGATAGTCATTGTTTACTTGGTTGATAACCAGTTGTGAGTCTCCATAGAATTTCATCTCTTGTATCTACCACTAAACCGCTATCCTTAGACCTATGATTAGGGCTTTGTACTCAACAATATTCTTAGCATAGGGAAATGATAGTCAGTATGACTTTGGAATGTAATCACCTTGAGGGGTGATTAAAAGAATGCCTACTCCAAATCCATGTTGGGTGAACGATCCATCAAAGTACATCTTCCACCGACTTGTGAGATTTATAAGGAACACTAATTCATCAAGGAAATCAGATATCAAAGGTTTCTTAGCATAGATAGGTGCTTCTGCTAGTTGGTCTATGATCACTTGTCCTTTGATTTCCTTGCACTCTACTTACTCTATGTCAAATTCTGTTAAGATCATCACCCATTTGGTCATTTTCCCTATGAGAGTTGCTTTAGATAATAGGTATTTGAGTGGGTCAATCTTTGCAATGAGCTTGATTTGATGTGACAACATGTAGTGTATGAATTTTTGTGAAGCAAAAAATACTACTAGGCATGCTTTCTCAATAGGTGAATAGTTCATTTCATATCCCACCAAAGTTTTTCTAATGTAGTAAATAGCTCTTTCCTTTCCATTTTCATCATGTTGTGCCAAAAGAGCTCCTAGTGCTACTAGTGTTGTTGATACATATAGGATCAGTGGTTTGTTTATTATTGGTGGCATAAGAACTGGAGGTGTTAGTAGATAGTCTTTGATCTATTGGAAAGCTTTATCACATTTCTCATCCCACTTGTGAGTTATTCATTTATGAAGAACATGCAAAAAGGGGTGGATTTTATCTAATAGTTGTGCTATGAACCTTCTGATGGACTGTAGTCTTCCTTGTAACCCTCTCATCTTCTTTAGTGTTTGTGGTGGTTCCATGTCTAGGATGGATTTTACCTTTGTTGGGTCAATTTATATCCCTCTTTGTGAGATGATGAAGCCTAGAAGTTTCCCTAATGTGACCCCAAAGACACACTTTTTTGGATTTATCCTTACTTTGTATTCTTCCAACATGTCAAAGATAGGTCCTAAGACTTGTATGTGCTCACTTATTTTCTTTGATTTTTCCAAAATATCATCCCCATAATCTTAGAATATTTTGTGGATCATGTCGTGGAAGATGAGTGTCATTTCCCTTTGATAGGTTTCTCCTACATTCTTTAGCCCAAATGGCATCACATTCCAGCAATAGGTTCCCCATGAACAAGTGAATGAAGTTTTGTGTTGATCTTCCTTAGTGATTATGATTTGATTGTAGCCTAAAAACCTATCCATGAGGGATAGCATTTCATGCCCAGATATTAAGTCCACAATGAGGTCAATATTAGGAAGAGGGAAATCATCCTTCAGACATTTCTTGTTTAAGTCTACATATTTTGATGGCCCTAGTGGGTTTTGAGACTGGTATCAAGTTTGAGACCCACTCAAGATAATCTATCGATTGGATGAATCCAATGTCAAGAAGCTTTTGTAACTCAAGTTTGACCAAGAGTGTTATTCGAGGGTGCATCTTCCTTAACTTTTGCTTGATTGGATTAGCTTCACGATAGAATGCTAAGTGATGCACAACTATTTCTGGATCAAGCCCTGGAATATTTGTGTATGACCATGCAAAGTTAGCTCTATGCTCTTTTAGGAATGTTTCCAGGTTTTTTTTCTCTTCATCCAACAAGGATTTGACATAGAAATTAATCTTAGGTACTTCTTTGGTACCCACATTGACTGGTGTGGCCTTTTCTGCTAGGACTGATGACTTCTCTAGATACATTACACTAAGGGGTAGATTGAATCCCTCATCCTTAGGCACCTCAGAGAGATTTTTACTATTGTATGTGTCCTTTGTTTTTACTTTCTTAGGATAAAAAAGTGCCACAATGTGGTTTTCACTTAAAGATCTACATATTAGTTGCATTCCATTTATTTTATGACTAAAGGATTCAATCATCTCCCCATAGTATGCCTCTATATCTAGCTCTATATCAAAACTTGCTTTGTGATCTACCCATGGTAAGTTATCACAGAGTCCCATGAATTTTGAGATCAGTTGGAGTAAAGGATGTAACAAATATCATGAAGAGGGTGTTGTTCTCAAATAGATCGACAACATCAAGAGGGAAGTCATCACATGATGTAGGTAACCAAGAGGAAGCCTCAGTCTGTTTAGTAGAAGTAACTTTTCCAATAAGGGTGACCTTGATAGTGGCACAACCTAGACCAAGATTCTTTAGTCATTTCTCAGGAAAATAGGTTCTAGCAAACCATTATCATTCAATCCTAGCTTCTCATTCTTGTTATATCCCTAATTCTACATTAGATGCAAGCCTTTGTTATCATCTTCCATGGGAAGAAAAAGGAAAGGTCGTTCATCTTGATAGAGGAGTTTAGAGACATCCTCCTCATTAACATCTTCTTGATTCAAATCTCCCCACTTGGTGAAGGTAGTAGTTTCCATCTTGATGGTTTTGGGCTCTTTGGTTCTAGATGTGGATTTCCCATGAGAATCACAATAAATAGGTAACTCTCCTAAGATAAAGGTATCTTTCAATAGCTTGTAGTTCCCACAACCATCATCTTGAATCATTGCTTTGATATCAAGTATACTCTACACAATAGATGTTTTTGCTTGTGAGGTAGATGTAAGGGATGATGGGTCAAAAAATGAAGTGGAAGGTGTAGGCCCTTCATCATTCTTAGGTATTTTGGGAATTTTATAGAACTTGGCTTCAAGATTGTTGCAATAGTAAAAAGGCTCAAGATCTCCATGGATAGTAATTTATCTACCCTCGAAAGGAAACTTCACACATTGATGATAATTCGAGGCTACAACTTTTAAAGCATGGATCCATGGTCAACCAAGCAAGATGATATAAGGACGATCAAGGTCCAACACTTGACATGTAGTTTCCTCAATGAGAGGGCTTACTTGGATGGGAAGTGCAATGATTCCTTCTAATACTCATTATTGGTCGTCGTATGCCCTAATGGTGGTACTTTTTTCTTTCTCAATAGTATCCTCTGAATAGCCCAATTTTTTGATTAGCTGAATGAAGAAAATGTTCAATCCAACACCTTCATCTACTAAGACTCTTTTGACCTTTTTCTTATGAATGATAACCTCAAGGTGTAAAGCACGGTTATGAGATGGTTGTGATGGTAGGTCTTGCTTGAAGAAGGTGAGAAGAT
Organism: Sequoia sempervirens; assembly: GCA_007258455.2. NCBI lineage: Eukaryota > Viridiplantae > Streptophyta > Pinopsida > Cupressales > Cupressaceae > Sequoia > Sequoia sempervirens. The sequence goes on along the minus strand of VDFB02049217.1, from coordinate 161,112,364 downwards.
GGTTAGCAATATGACCTACCATAGCTTGAAACTGATCGATATCAATATCCTTAGGAATGGATGACTTTGATAAAGCTTTCTCCAAGATTTCCCTATGTGCAGGTGATAGCCTCAACATTTCTAGGATTGATATTTGTGTGGGGGTCTTTTTGAGCTATTCTAAGAGATTATACTTGTTGGTACTTGATGTTGGAAGAGTAGGTTGTTCCCTAGATTTGGGTGGGACTCCTTGGAAGGTGACTTTACCACATCGTGTTGTGATGATAGTGATGATGCTATCATAGGAAGAAACTACATTGGAATAGGTGTGTTGTACATTCGTGTAATCCTTAGATTTTCCAGTGTTGTTTTCTTTGTTATGATCTAGCATAGGGTTATTGTATATCTTAAGATCTTGGTTCCCAGATGGTACCTAAAAAAATGCAGTATCATTCTCTATGAGGTCTTGGATAATGTTTTTGAGCCTCATGTAGTTTGTTGTTTTGTGTCCTTTGATCTTGTGAAAATAACAGAGGTCCTCGTTATACCAGGATGGTTTCTCTTGTGGTTCTTGGTAGTTTTCAAAGTTAGGGAGTGTGATCAAATTTGAATCTACCAACTTTTTCATGATAGTTTCAATGGGTTCAGAGAGCTGTGTTTACTTGCATTTAGGGTAGTTGTTCTTGTTAGGGGTTTTCCTTTGTATTTTTTTGTTATTGATCTAAATATTCTAAGAAGGTTTTGTTTGTTGTATAGTTGGTTGGATGTTAGCAACTTGATTGTTGTTTGGCCTCAGAGCACTTAGGATTACCTTAGCGTCTACCACACCATCATTTTTCACATTCTTGTTCTTAGCCTAGACACGAGGCTTGTCATTTGAACTAGTTGGTGGGCGGTTGTCTTTGTAAGCTTGAGTATTTCCCTATGATATTAGAGCTCTCTCAATGTTAAGGGATCTAGGGAAAAGCTTGCATATGATGTGATGCATTGCATTTTCAAGTGGAAGGATAGATCTAGGTCTACATTTTCTATGATGATTGCCACTTATTGCTCATTAGGAAGAGGCCACTTGATTTTACTAGCTCTTTATCTCCACCATTGAAATAAATTAGTGAAAGTTTCTCCTTTTTTTTCCTAAGAGTGTATAATTCCTCTAGACTGACATCCATGTCAATATTGAAGGAGAAATGATCGATAAATTTATCAATAATTTCTTGAAAAGTTTTGGTACTGGGAGACAGATGAGAAAACCAATCCATAGTAGGACTTGTTAAACTTCGAGGGAAGAGGTGCATAAATTATGAATCATTGTAAGCCATCTACATGCACATGACGTTAAATTATTTGATATGGTCCATAGGACTTCCTCTCCCTTTATACTTATCAAATTTGGGTATTTCAAAACCAAGAGGGAATAGTACCATTTCGATGTTTCGATCGAATGGATATGGACACAAGTTCTGTGTATGGGGCTTCTTTTCCTTGCCCATACGAAGGTTTTGCATTTCTTGTGAGAGCACCTTAAATTGTGATGCTAGATCATCTTGTGGGTTAGGTAGAGGAACATATGGTGGCATAAGATTTTGTGAAGGTTATTGGGATATTGATGTATATGTTCCTAATGCATTTGGATTGACGATGTTCAATTGAGGATTATATTAGGAACTTTGTTTTTGTTGCGCATATTGTTGAGCTAGTAAGGCTTGTTGTTGAGCTTGTTGTTGTTGTTGCACCACTAGGGATTTTTGTTGGGACTATTGTTGTTGTTGTGCTGCTAAAGCTACTTGATGGGCTTGATGTTGTTGTGCTACTAATTCTACTTTTTGTTGTGGTTGATGATGTGCTAAGGCTTCTTGTTGTGCTGCTAGGGATGCTTGATATTGTTGTTGTTGTTGATGTGCTAAGGCTTCTTGTTGTGCTCCTAGGGATGCTTTCTATTGTTGTTGTTGTTGTGCTAAGGTTGCTTGTTGTTCTGCTAGGGCTACTTGTTGTTGTGCTAAGGCTATTTTTTGTGTTGTTGCTTGTTGTTGTGCTACTAGGGCTTGTTTATAGGCTTGATGTGCTTGTTGTAAGGCTAAGACATGCATTTACAATGAGGGATCAGGTGTCTGTTGGGACATCAATGGAAGATTATGGATATTGATCTTTTGAGTGGGAAATGGATTGGTGATGAGATGTTGAGGATTCCCTTGGTTCAACATTCCTAGTAAGATAGTAGATTGTGGTGGAGGAATGCATTTTTGAGATCCTATTTGATTTGGCATAGTAAAGGGGACTATGGGAAAAGATGAGGATGGTGCCATTAAATTATGCAATGGAAATGACATACTAGGACCTTGAGTCCATTGATTAAAAAGGTTTCCTTCTCCCATGTCTTGAGGATTTCCTTGTGTTAGGGATGTAGATAATGTATTACCTGTGTTGGCAGGATTGTTACCAAGAGATTTCTTTGAGATGGGTTGATAATAGATGAGATAGATGTGTTTTGTGAAACCAATGGTATGGATGAACCAATTGGAGGATTGGATAGAGATGTCCCCATCTATGTTAAGGGTTGAATCTATGGTATCATATTGACATGCCCTTGTGTGTTGTTTTGAGATACTTGGTCTATACTGCTTTGCGTGATGGTGGGCAGACTTGTGGTACTAATGGATATGGATGAAGAGGGGTGTCCCTGATATGTTGAAGTGGTTGTGGAATAATGAAGGTCGATAGGTGTGTACATATGTTTAGGATATTTGGGAATGGGAGGAGAACCAAAGGTAGGTGTCCAAGTGGTTGTGTGAGATGGAGGATTGGTTTCAAGTGTACCCACAAGTGTGTTGCTTTCAAATGAAAGAGCATGACCAAAGCATTGAGCAAGGCTTGTTGAAATATTGGGAATGTAGGTTTGATGTAGCCCGAGTGATGGAGTTGTGTTAGCTCTCAAAAATACAGGTACAGATACCTCAAGAGGTTGCCACTCTCTTGATAAGTTTTAGGGTAATAGACAAGGTTGAAAGAATTCAACCTTCTACTCTTTAGGTGCTGCTAAACCTAGGTGGGTGTACCAATCTGAATGAAGTAGACTTAACTTGTGATTATTCTTCTTGCAATAATTTGTCCACAATGGCAGATGGAAGTGACCAAACGAATTCAAACTTGATAGCAATAACAATCTTCTGATCTAAATCCTAAAGTGCTCAATTAACAAATGTAAAATAGATGTAAATAAACTGAATGAATCCAAATGATGAAATTGCAGAGACCAGTGCCTTATTGGGTATGCGGAGTCAAATGAAACAGAAGTGGGCAACTTATTCTAGCAGAAACTCAAATTGTCAGCATATGATTTGTTTATAACTTGTATAAACATGTAGGAATATGACTACTGAGCTCTACTTTAATAATCCAGCTAAATCTCCCTGATTACTGTGATTAACTAAAAGGATTTAATCTTGTCTTGAGAGAACCAGTTAATTAACCACATAGATACAACAAATGTGCACTGATAAACTAAAAATAAGCTTGTTATATCAATTTAAACAACCAAAAAGAATCAATCTGGAGACAACTTAGCAATACTTTTCAATAAATTCAATATACAATTGACACCAGAAATAAACTACCACACCAGCTGAATTTCATTGAAATCGCCATTTGAAAACATGCAACATAGTCTCTAGAATGAGAACTTTACTCTACTGTGTCCATTCCTAATCTACTGTATCTATTCTAAGATCTCATCCCTCAATTACAATCGGGAGTGCATATTTATACACCACCATCAGGAAACATATTGCTTCAAATTCATGTCGGCCAACCGTAGTATTCGAGAAAATTTCACGTTGGCCACAGTGTTTGAATTTTTGTTAATCACCAATGGAACAGTCGCTGAGACAACCCTGTAAGTATGCCGAAGGAAATTATATCACTGTCAGTCACCCTATGTTCCCTATGCTTCGCTGTGACCCTGTGATGTCAGGAAGACCTCCTGTAGACAAGAATTTGTTTTTCCAAGAGCCCCTGTGATCAAACTTGTCGCCATAACTTATCGCTCTCGGGGAGACATCATATAGATAATACTTCGTTATACCGAAAGTCACCCACCATCTTGTGTGTCACTGAGACAAGTCAGATCCTATGCTAACAAGGTCCCTTTTGTGTTCCATCGGCGAGACTAGAGGTCACTCACCGAGACCTCATGTCGATATCACTTACTCTTACCGAGATGTATACCCTTATGTCATCAGTCGACAAGACAAAAAGACTTCGCCAGGACCTCACCTAGATGTATTAACTCTTGTCGATGTATCTCTGTATGTGCCATTTTTATGTTGGTTGGTGAGACCCCTTTGAATTCGTTATGACCTTTCACCGAAGCCATTAACCCTTACCGATGAGAATCCTTCCACCACCGGTCGGTGTGACATTGTAAACTCGCCGAGACCCTTCATCGAAGGAAAAACTCTCATCGATGCCTCTATACATTGCCAGTCGAGGAGACATAATGAGTTTGATAAGACATCATTCTGATGGTACAACTCATGCCGATATGATTCTTTTTTGTTGTTGAAACAATGTGAATATCTCACCGATAGGTGCCTAGAGATGGATCTCGATCGTTGTGATAGCAGAAACATCTTGCCGATAGGAAACACAGACGTTTATCAGTAGAAAACACAAAATGGGTCGAGGGGACCCTGATATTGTCACACCGATACAGACCATGATGTGAATTATGCAAGACCCGATGGAAACAATGAGACCACATGGCAAGAAAAGGGTAGAATATGCACACGGTACGGCCAATCTGGAAATTTATGAGTGAAATCAATATGTAAAATCATCATATTTTTATAGTTCTAATAGTGGCTCCATCTGGGGATGAATGATAGTAAGATCATTGCAAGGATCTAGATCTTTGGGTGAGCAGACCAGACACAAAATGATGAGTAGTGAGTGAAATGGAAATGGACATGAAGCATGATGGAATGAATAGAAAATGAATGAAAAATGGAGATGAGCAAAACCCTAAACTACTGTGCATGGAAAAGAATTTTAAAGAGGACCATCAAGAGTTGTCCATGCACTGGCAACCCTAAATCCTTTGTGTTTCAACTTCACCTGTTCTGGGCTGTTACGAACTGAAACTCAAACCATACTTTCCCTTGTCAAATACCTGGTTTTTTCTCAAGTTCATCAGATTCTTCTTGAAGATACTCATGCAATCTTTCCTGTCACTGTTATTAAAAGTTCTTAGAGAATCATCATGCTCGGTTTGGCCCGACATCCCAACACCATTCAGAAATTTGAATTCTTCATCATCATGGGACAAACCCATGTTATTTTCAACACACAAAATGCATGCATATTCAATGAAAAATTCCTCATTATCTATCTCACCATTATGTATTATGAAACATTCTCCCAACTGTGTTGAAAATTGACCATCAAGGTGCTTCTCTTGAGAATCAATTTTTTTGTCATATCAACTCTATCTAGAACAAGCAAATCTAAAACCTTCTGCACCTCTTCTAGATCGTCATTTGGAGACAATACCTGATTATGACTCATATCTCCAATATCATGCATATATGAACCAATCAAATCTAGACCTTTATCATCCTTGGCATGAAAATAAACATCTTCTCCATATGAGCTAGAAATTTCAAAATCACATACCTTATCCTAAATGGACATAGACTTTTGATCAACACCAAAGGTTTCACCATCATTCCAAGAAATGCATTGGGAGTCATAAAATTCTTTACACAAAGATCTTTCACTGTCAAAAAAAATGTAAGAAGGACGCACCACTTCAAAATCACCTTCATGTGCACATCCCTGGTATTCAGGAGTTAACAAATCTGAAATCTGTTCATAGCTAAGTGAACAAGTCTCCACATTTTCATCACTACAGTTGCATTCTTCACTTTTTTCATCATCAAAAAGAAGTCCAAGATCATCAGAGAATGAGAAATCAGAAACATTATCAGTGTAGTCATTTATGCCATATTTACTTTGTTTATCTGAGATCATCTCCTCTCTATCATAAAATGGATTTGAAAATATCTGAAACTCATTCATGGGAATACCTTCACAAAATATCACCTGACCTTCTTTCAACTCTTCATCATACAATGGATTTGAAAAAGTTTGGAAATCACTTTCATATGTACAAACCTCTTTTTTATTGAATGTGTCTTCATAGCTTTCAACTGCAGTTGGAAGTATTATCTACTTACTATCAAATAAATCAACATCTCCCATCGCTTCTTCACCCTGATCTTCATAAGAGGTAGAAGAATCCCCTGACTGCAGATCAAAATCCTCGAGTTCACAATCTGAATACTCACTAGATTCCTCACAACATGCACTGTTTTCCCTGTAACAATTTGTTATGCAAGAGAAATCTCTTGTATCATCCTCCTCATACGGGCTAACATATGAGTCATTCTTACTTGCACATGTCTCATCATCTACTGGATTGATCTCCTGATGCTCATCTGTGATATCACCATCATCTTCATACCTTTTCCCCTAGGATAATGCTTGAATGAAGTCAAAAGAGGAGCCTTCTGCCTTAATCCTTTTCTTTTGCTCCAATGTTTCTCCTTTGTTTCCCTTCTTCTGATCCTTCATAAAAATTCCTCTGAGGACATCCTCCTTCTCATTTACTATCCTATTTCTCAACTAGTACTTACGCTTTGCTTCTTCAACTACAGCAATAGTTATTCTCTCTATCTCCTCTTCGGTGAATCTCTTCATATTGCATTGAGTAGGCACCTCAACAGAATGTGGCTCTGTATAATCTTCTTCAAAATTAGAAAGAACCTGCTGTTTAGCCATATGGACATTATATTTCTAATTTGAAACATCATACTCATACCCTTCATCTTCTGAGGATGAGTACCTTTCCACAACATGGTGAAAGGTATTTGAATTCAGATACACTGTGTGATCTTCTCCATTGTTTCCTATCAGCATTCCCTCTTCTTGCATCCTTTGGGCTACAACACAATAGTCTGGGGAATGTGGCTTATCACAAACTTCACAAAAATAATTGTTACTTACCATATAGGTTCCCTTCTTGCTTAATGGATTAGGAGTCTCTTTGCTTCCAGGCCTAGCTGTTATAGGTTTTTCGTCCTTCCAGTCTATATTATAAGGCATGTCATGCAACCTTGGCCTTTCATTCCTGTATGTATTCTCCTGCATGTACTGATAATTGTTGCTTTGCTGAGGAACCTTAGGATTGTCTCTTTTACTGACTATCCCAGTAGCCTTCCTATTGTTTTCAATTGTTAGTGCTATCTTCTGAGCTTTAGCCAAATCTCTTGGGAATCTATTTCTCAATTCATACCCTATTTTAGGATCAAAAGCATTCAAATAAACACTCAGTGCTATAGAATCTGACAACTTTGATCCAAGAGGTGTTTTATTCTGCAACTTATTGAATCTCTGATTAAAATCATAAATTGTGTCATTTCGATCTTTTTGAATGTGTATTAATTCATGAAGAGAAGCATCTGGTGCACTTAGATTCCCATATTGCTCAAGGAATTGATCCTGAAATCCTTGGAGAGAATTAATAGAAGTTGTTGGTAGGCTGTTGAACCAATCCCTAGCGTCTTTAATAAGTGATATCATGAATAGCCTCATGTGTAAATCTTCTTATGGCACATCCAAATCTTGGATGAAAGAATTGAAACTTCTTAAATGTTCCTTAGTAGTAATTGCATTACTCCCTGTAAATTTTGGAACAAGACTTCTCCAACTGCTATCCATTGGATAAGGGGATAATTGAATTCCTGCCAAATCAAACTGTCTGATCATTGTTGTGTAATGATGAGGAGGGGTGCTAGGTGGGTACTGATACTAGTACATTAGACTATAGTGTTGTGTATGATGATGTGGCACATACTGCTGACCATAAGGTGGTTGTGGTGAGTATGTATTCTATTGTGCATGATATGCATTGCCTCCATTGTGAAAATTTCCAATTGTACTATCAGGCATTTGAGGGGTCCAATGCCTACTTGCATTTGTGTATTCATTCTTGTCCAATTGCAGTCCTTTCTTTTCCAATTCTTCAATTCCTCTTATCAACTACTGCTTTTCAAAATATTTTTTTGTTCCATACACAAATTCCATTCTTCATCAAAAAATTTCAGTCGCCACCTACTTTTCCAAAAAGTAGGAAAATGATTCTTTGAAATAACTATTTCTGATCTTCTCCCAGTGGAATCACCTTTCTGAACTTCTCAAATTAAAAATATTCCTTCATTGACTCTATATGATGGTCTTCAACCGAATTTTCTGATATTTGTCCCCAGCAGAGTTTCCAATTTGTTAGCTCTCAAAAATGCAAGTAAAGATACCTCAAGAGGCTGCCACTTTGTTGATACATTTTAGGGTAACAGACAAGGTTGAAATAATTCAACCTTCTACTATTCAGGTGCTGCTAAACCTAGGTGGGTGTACCAATCTGAATGAAGCAGACTTAACTTGTGATTATTTTTCTTGCAATAATTTGTCCACAATGGAAGATGGAAGTGAACAAATGAATTCAAACTTGATAGCAATAACAATCTTCTGATCTAAATCCTAAAGTGCTCAATTAACAAATGTAAAATAGATGTAAAGAAAATGAATGAATTCAAATGATGAAATTGCAGAGACCAGTGCCTTATTGGGTATGCAGAGTCAAATGAAATAGAAGTGGGCAACTTATTCTAGCAGAAACTCAAATTGTCAGCATATGATCTGTTTATAACTTGTATAAACATGTAGTACTATGACTACTGAGCTCTACTTTAATAATCCAGATGAATCTCCCTAATTACTATGATCAACTAAAAGGATTTAATCCCTTCTTGAGAGAACCAACTAATTAACCACACAGATACAATAAATGTGCACTGATAAACTAAAAATAAGCTTGTTATATCAATTTAAACAACCAGAAAGAATCAACCTGGAGACAACTTAGCAATACTTTTCAATAAATTCAACAAACAATTGAAACCAGAAATAAACTACCACACCAACTGAATTTCATTGAAATCACCATTTGAAAACATGCAACATAGTCTCTGGAATGAGAACTTTACTGTGTCCATTCCTAATCTACTATATCTATTCTAAGATCTCATCCCTCAATTACAATCGGGAGTGCATATTTATACACCAACATCAAGAAACATATCGCTTCAAATTCATGTCGCCCAACCGTAGTATTTGAGAAAATTTCATGTCGGCCACAGTGTTTGAATTTTTGTTAATCGCCAATGGAATAGTCATTGAGACAACCCTGTAAGTATGCCGAAGGAAATTATATCACTGTCAGTCGCCTCATGTTCCATGTGCTTTGCCATGATCCTATGATGTCGGGAAGACCTCTTGTAGACAAGACTTTGTTTTGCTGAGAGCCCCCGTGATCAAACTTATTGCCATAACTTATCGCTTTCGAGGAGACATCATATAGATAATACTTCATTATACCGAAAGTCACCCACCATCTTGTGTGTCGCTGAGACAAGTCAGATCCTATGCCAACAAGGTCACTTTTGTGTTCCATCAGCGAGACCAGAGGTCACTCGCTGAGACCTCACACTGATATCACTTACTCTTACCAAGATGTATACCCTTATGTCATTGGTTGGCAAGACAAAAAGACTTCGCCAGGACCTCACCTAGATGTATTAACTCTTGCCGATGTATCTCTGCATGTGCCAGTTTTATTTTGGTCGATGAGACACCTTTGAAGTTGTTATGACCTTTCACCGAAGCCATTAACCCTTACCGATGAAAATCCTTCCAACCCTGGTTGGTGTGACATTGTAAACTCGCCAAGACCCTTCATCGAAGGAAAAACTCTCACCGATGCCTCTATATGTTGCCAGTCAGGGAGACATAATGAGTTCACTAAGACATCATTCTGATGGTACAACTCATGCTGATATGATTCTTTTCTGTTGTTGAAACAATGTGAATATCTCGCCAATAGGTTCCTGGAGACAGATCCCGATCGCTGTGAGAGTAGAAACGTCTTGCCAATAGGCAACATAGATGTTTATCAGTAGAAAACACAAAATGGATCAGGGGGACCTTGATATTTTCATGCCGATACTGACCATGATGTGAATTATGCAAGACCCGATGGAAACAATGAGACCACATGGTAAGAAAAGGGCAGAATATGCACACGGTATGACCAATCTAGAAATTTATGAGTGAAATCAATATGTAAAATCATCAAATTTTTACAGTTCTAACAAGTTACAAAGCCCTGTGTCAAATTATGTGCAACAAATGATGGGGATATAGGAGCTACATTTTCAAAGGCTTGATGTTCCATTAGTTCTTCCCTAGAGAGTTCAAATGGATTGTTTGTGATATCTTCTATCCCATATGGTCCTGATGTGGATGAAGGTTGTTGTGATGGGGTGACTTGACTTCTTAGATCAAATTCTAAAGGATTCAAATCACTTGAGGTAAATCTAACTTTGGTTTTCTCCATGATTCTCTTGTGTTGTGATCTTGTTTTTACCATAAATTTTGTGTCACCTTTGGGAAGTTGTGTTGTGATTTATGATGTTTGAACTCTCTAGTTGACTAAAATCTAGGTAAAAGGGATGCTCTATGTCTTTTAGGAGCAATGGTGATAATGGGGAATGAAAATATGGGTGATGTGGGAAATGATCTTTGCAAAAAATTTGGGACAACACTTTTTGGCTTAGATTTGATGTTTTGGTGTTGGGATAAAGGATGTTGATGAACTTTGTTAATATTTACAATAGACTAGTGACCTTCAAGATAAACTAGTTCAAAAATGATAACAAACTCCACTAAATGCATGGAAAAGGATACATTTCACTTACAAAATATCTAATTTAAGGGGTTGATTTGATAAATGTTTAAGTCACAAAGTGTTGGTGTATTTGAATTTTTTGAAAAGATAGGTGAAGTGGAGGATGAAATTTTGATGAAGGTGTGGATGAGATGTTTGACCCAATGTTGACTTAAAGTGAACCTTTGTTTTGACAAGACCAAGGTAGTGAAAACGATACTAGACCTCTAAAGTTTTCAAATCCTAAAGAGTATGGATATGGGTATGTAAATCTGTTTGGTTCCTCCTAGATCAAGCATAATTGTTTCTTAACAAGAGGTTGTGATTGCGATAAAGTATTAAGGCCCATTTCCTACTAAACTTGGAATTACGATACCTACATCTGTAATGTTGACTTGTAGATCTTCCCCTATGGATTTTTATTTTGTGATAGATCATTTAGGGGAGTTCAAGACCATGAAAGGAACCCAATGTTCTAAATAGGTCGATTATCATAAAAAAGACCTGGGTCTTGACTCATAAAGAACATGTACATGTGTGGATGTTTCCTTAATGTGCATTAATAAAATTTTACTAACAACTTGTTTCTGTTGAGGTAGAGTGCTAAAATGTGGTTTTGGATTGCCTTTGAACTAAGATGCCTGAGTTTGAAATGACGAACCAGAGACCTTCTTTTGGGGATTCTAATTTTGCGTGATATAATTTAGAAATAGTTCAATTTTATGGAAGAAAGGAATATATTTATTGCCACACAAGTGATGGTAATGTGGGCCTTCTAGCCTCAATATGAGCTTGTTTTGCTTCTTCGTCTAAAATGGTTGTTGTGTTTCTCCACTGGGTAAGTGTTTATTTTGTTTCAAAAGTGAAGCATCTCAAACTACTAATTAGATCAGTGTGTTCCTCGTTAATGAGTTCAAATTTTGGTTGAATGATAGCACTTGGAAGATCCAGTTGTTTAATGTGAGCAATCGGTCTCCAAATAGTCATGTGGGGTTCAATTGTCAGTTTATCTTGCTTAAGTGAATTTATTTTACCACAATCTCTCATCTTGATTAATTTTCCAAACTAAATGTTTATGTCAAAAACATCATAACTTTCACAATGTCCATTTTGTGAAAATCATGAGGTTGAAGCCATAATTGTCTATGTTGTCTTTGGAAAATATGGATTTGAGATATAAGTCAAGATATTTAGAAATATCTAAGGATAGAAATCCTTAGGACAAGTAGTACTATCAAGGCTATATTCAAAAGATATCCATATTTAAGCCAAATTGTTTGAAATTTTGAGGAAGATAGTGAATATTTTTTTATAGTGTTTTGGAACCAAGCAATGTATTAAACTGACTCACAGTCATTTACAACCCTAGGTTTGAAATGGCTATGCTTGTTGAGTCCCCACTTGGATTTATCCAAACATGAAGACATTGTGAACAGTTAGAGATTTGGAAACACTAGCTCCCCTCCATGGCACACACTTCTTACGATCACCAAATCTCAAAATCCTTAAAATACAGAGATCAAAAGAATTTTTTTGTTTCAACAAAAAATAGTACAAATGTGGCACAACTTTAGAATGATCGTTCTTGCACCAACAAGTATTAAGGATTTTTGGATTATAATCAATGGTTCATAGTAAGGGATTCCATTTTAGGGGATATGATGATAAACTTCATCAACAGGTATCCCAACCCTTAGAACAAGGGATTTACGCATCATAAAGATACTGGGGGAGAGCTATCATGTACCATGTATCCCATTGATCATAATTTTCATTGCAACCACACATTTATATAGTGGTTTGGAAGAGCTTAGCTTTAGCTCATTACTGCTTGGGTCATTCCCTCCTTTCTAAGTGGGGAGGTAGGCCCTCTAAGGATAAACAATAGAAAGGAAGTAAATTTGTAGTTCAATTATCTCCGTTTGTATGAACAAAGAGAGAACACATGACATCGCCATGCCTTTTTCTCACACTCGTAAAGGGGTTCAATTTTAATCCAAATTTAAAGATGTAGGTGATTATACAAAGTGTTAAGGAATGTTTTTGTTTCTTAAGGTCACCAAATGACATGAGAGAATTGCATACACATTCAATAATAGAAGTGTAAATCACAAAACATAGCAAACAGTTGTAAATTTTAACCCTTAAGCTAAGATGACTTCATTTTATGCACCAAACGAAATATGAAGTTGCCTTGTTCAATTTTAAACCCAAAAGACAATGATGAGATGAGGGTTCAAATTTAGTCCTGTTTGAGTGTTTGTTTTATACCCAAATTAAATTTAGTGAGGTCCTAAATCATAAAGTAGAAAACATAGAAAGTTGGTTTAGAATTTCCCCAAAAGTGTCAAACGCTTGTTACAATCATAGAATTTCAAGATAAGAAGTCTTTCTTCACTTTAGCTCCATGTCATCCAACCTACAAAACCGTATTTGTCTAATAACTAGAACAATGTTAGAAGTACATTAGTGATCTGATGAATCAAGAAAGTTAAAGCACATGTCAAAAAAATGATCGTAATTTTTTTTACCAAAGTTGGGCATTGTTGCACATGATAGCATCACAATTTGTCATTTGGGTGTCACTCTGGTGAATTTGGGTGTCGCTCTACAACAAAAATAAAGAGCACGATAGCTTCACTATTTGGTTGGGCATCACTTTGGTGAATTTGGGGTGTCGTCATTTGAAGTCTTCAATAACTCAATATTAAATTAGCATTGCTATTTATTTAATTGGTGTTAGTGCATTTAATTGGCATCGTGGTTTGAAATTGCAATAGTGTCACTATATGGCAACACACTTCAAAGGTGTTGTATTTGATTTGGGCATTGCTATATCCTACAAAAAATCAAACAAATGGAATTCGAGATAGAAATTGGTTAAATTATCAGTTTTCCCTCCTTCTAGCACCTGAATGTGGACCGAGGATTTTTAGTGTGGGTCAATTACGCTTGATCCATGATGAATCAAAGCATAAATTGGCCACTAAGCCTCAATCTCAAACAAGATCATTCAAATTGAAAGATAAACTAAACATTTATTGAAATGAAGCATTCTAAATCTAAAAAACATTGAAATGTCTATTCTACCCCATTTGAAACTTATCTTGTTTTGGAATTGGTGTCGTGTTGATGTGGAACAATGACCCTTTCCCAATCTCGTGATTTGTGAGCCTGTTTCAATCAATTTTATGGAAGAGAATCAATGAAACCATTGTGATAAATGGATGCAAACCTTATTTATGCTAACTTAAACATGATGCAAACTAATTTAGCATCATTTTATGCTAAAATTGATCTAACTATGCAATTGCTAAGCTAATCTAAGCTAATTCTAAGCTAAAATATGGAAACCCTAATTTATAAACAAGCTAAGATGGATGCATGGAAGCCATTAATAGATGTATTAAGCTATTATACAACTAAAAATGAACTAAAATTAACTAAAAGCGAGTAAATTGAGAGTGTGAATGCAAGTGAATTCAACAACATAAGTTTGCAAATAGTGTCATATTTATTGGAGAGCAAATGAGAAATGGGGGGTTGAGATCAAAAATATTAATCAATGGTCAAGAATGGAGGAAATAGGAGGCAAGGATCATGGATTCTCATCAATGGATTAGAGTGCAAGAAGGGATTTAATCAAGGTCTTGCATTTGTTCCAAACAAACACTTTTGACTTGGACACACAGGTCACAAGGTGACTTGCTCAAGAGGCTAAAATTTTAGCTTGCTGAAGAAGCCAAGTGAGATGATTGGAGGAGAGAGAATATTCTTTGGAATATTCTCAAAGGTGAGGATAAAATATATTTTGCAAATTAAAAGAAAGTTTTAATTGTGCAAAAAGGGGATAAGGATTATTCCAAGGGAATATTCCCATTTTGGAGGAATATTAGTTTAATTGTTAATTAAACAAGGTTTAATTATGCAATTAGGGGATTTGAAAAATAAAGTGATTTTCATTAAATTAAATGATTTAATGAAAGGGGGAAAGGTGAGATGATATTTAATTAAATAACTTAGGGTTATTTAATTAAATTAGAAGACTTAGGGAATTAAATTAAATATTATGAATTATTTAATTTAATGAGATGAATTGTTAGCATGAAAGGGGGTGAATTAACCTAATTTGATGCATTAGGTTAATAGAAGAAAATGATGCAATTAATTAATTAGTTGGGATAATTCAATTAGTTAAGTAAAAAGAGGACGGGTTTCGAGAGGAAATGATGTTAGTATACCTGATTTGAGTGTATGATATCATTCAAGATATTTTTTAGTGTCTACAGGTTGCTCCTGGAACAAGGATAGGAGGTAATGTCTATCAACTCAAAGGTAGCAATGCAAAGTGTTTTATGTCTCAAATTAATGAAAGTTGGCTATCGCATAGAATAATGGGTCACATTAATTTTGATAGCCTAGTAAGGATAAGTTCTACTGATGTTGTGAGATATTTTCTAAAGATTACAAAGCCTATCAATGTAATCTACAAAGAATGTCAAGTGGGAAAGAAAACAAAGAACAAATTCAAGACAAAAGAATGCTCTACCATATGTCCCTTGGAGTTAGTACATACACATCTTTGTGGACCTAAAAAAATTAGAAGCTCATGTGGTGATAGGGATTTCATGTTATTAATTGATGATTATTCTAGAATGGCTTGGGTTACATTTTTCAAAGAAAAATCAGAAGCTCTAGACAATTTTAAAGCATTTAAGGCTATGGTTGAGAATGAAATAAATTTGAAAGTCAAATTTTTGAGATTTGATAGAGGTTGTGAGTTTAATTCAAATGAGTTTAACAGTTTTTTTGAAGATCATGGAATAATAAGGCATTTATCAGCCCCTAGAACTCCTCAACAGAATGGAGTTGTGGAAAGGAAAAATAAACCAGTTCAAGAAGTAGCTAGAACAATGATGAAGGAAGCTAATATTTCGGATGTCTATTGGAGAGAAGCAATTCATACTATAGTCTATATTCTTAACAAAGGTCAAGAAAGAGAAAATGGATCGAAGACTCCCTATGAGTTATGGTATGGTAAGCCTCCTACTGTGAAATACTTCAGAGTTTTTGGAAGAAAATTTTATTTTAGAAGATATGAAAAAAACTTAGGAAATTTTGATGCAAGATCTGATGAAGGAATCTTCCTTGGATACTCTACAAGAAGAAAGGCCTACCAATGTGACAATAAAAGGTTGAAGAAGATTGTTGAAATTGAAAATGTTAAAGTGGATGAAGAACCACATCAAATTTCAATGTTGGTAGAAGTATATGAATCTGATGAATCCCCTTGCAGTGAAGAAGGAAAGGATGAAGATAAAGGAAAAGAGTTGATAGTTGAAGAAGAAGAAGCTCCAGAAAAAATCCTAAGACTCCCAAGTATGTACAGAACAATCATTCAGAAGATCAAATCATTAGAGATATGAGAAAAGCTGTGATGATAAGGAGAAAAGCTGTTATGATAGAGGTGTTGGAAGAATAAGGAGTTTTTCATTGATTCATTTGTTGGAAACATGAGCATGTGAGATAAGCACAATCTATACAGTTATGCATTGTCGTGTTGTCATTGATGTCAAAATTATGATCTGGTATGAAGACCATTTTGTATATTAGTTTGTATAGTTTGGGCATGCTTGAAGATAGTAATCCAGTGGATATTTGCAAGAAGGTTTGATTCAATGAAGAAAATTGAAAGGAAAATTTACTAAGTATCTATAAAGGTAATTCTAGTATACAGGACATCCAATTTTTGGGTTCATATTGGTCCACTATAGAAGATCTTGCTATGTGGTTTTTGGGTAATTTTGATGGTTATTAGAAGAGTATAAATATATAATTTCATATTGTGTTGGCTCTTGGTGTTGAAGTTATGAGTGACAGTAAATTGGTCTAGCAGTAACAAGTATTTTCCAATTTGGTGCATATGTTTTGGTGAATCCACACATCTTCATGGATTGGAATTTGGTTTTACGCTTTTTTGGAGTTGTTGATAGGTATCAATAATGTATATTCTAGATGGCATAGAATTTGGAGGTCCGCATGTCTGAATGTGGGTGTACAGTTGGAAAAGTTTGTTATTAGGTCACTACTGGTGCTGACCTAATGAGTTTTGTGTATTGAAGAATTTGAATAAGTTTTGATCCACTATGTATGAGCTATTTTGGGTCTATGCTGACCTATTTCAAATTGTTATGAGTTTTGAATCTTGGTGCGAAGAGTGTATGTAGGTATATTGAGCTGACAAGTTACATTTTGTATAATACATCCAATTAGGATGACCTAATTGATGTTATAGGTGTTTGTGAATAAATAGGATATACATGTAAGATATTTTTGATGCTTTGGAGTGTGTGTGTGTGTATGATGAATATCAGTTGATGCAAGTTGAAGGAATATAAGGTGAATGAAAAATAGAGAAAAGTACTAATTTATATTAGTATGAAGTGTGTAAAGTCAATATATTGAGCTTTAATGGAACTATACTCCAACATGTTGTTGATGTATTTTGTAATAGTTTAAATTTAGATGTGTGCCACCACTCTTCTATCTTTTATTGTCTTAGTCGGTTGTGATTCCACTGGGATAGTGATTCCACCTACAGTGAGCACTTTTGTAATATACTATAACTAGTTATAATATATTGTGAGCTAATCCTCACTATGGTTTTTCCTATTTTTGGTTTTCCATGTAAAAATATGGTGTTCATGTGTTATGTGATGTTGTTGGTTTTCTTCATGCTTTCATTCATTACTACAAGTTGTATATACTATGAGTATTGAATGCTTAAATGTTTAAGTGGTTTAAAATAATGTTGATTCACCCTCTCCTCTCAGTATTCTAGGTGTTCAACAATTGGTATCAAATCTTGGTTCCTTGGAAGGAGCTTAACCACTTGGGGAAGATCTTGGAGGTTAAAACAAGGTTGTTAAAATACTACCTATTCCTTCAGAAGAGATTCCTACTTTTGGAATTACAAAAGAAGATTGTATATTAGACATAAATGGAGAACTCAAAATTGCTCTTGAAGATTTGGAAATAATTGAAGGAAAAAATAGAGATTTGAAAGAAAATGTCAAAGAAGTAGATGAATGCATCATAAAATTGAGAGAGAAAATAAAGAAATTTAGAGAAATGCATAAGGAGGTCAGTGAAAATTTGAAGCAAGAAAATGCAACAATCACTAGTCTGAAGGTGCAAGTTGAAGAAAGAAAAAGAGTTGAAGAATGTTTGAATGAAATGGTGAAAATAAAATCTGAAGAATGCATAAGGCTTGAACAAGAAGTTATGAATTTGAGATTAGATCTTGAAAAAACAAGGATTCATGAAGACAAATTCAAGATGAGTTCTACAAAGCTTGATGAAATTTTTGTAAATCAGAAAGGATCTAAAGAAAAAGGTGGATTAGGGTTTGAGATAGGAGAAAGCTCAAAGACATATCAAACTACAAACTAGCCTAAAAAGAAGACTACAGATAAAAAGAACAATGGCAAGCAGATCCAAAATCAAAGGAATGAAGCTAGAAGACCATTGATCAGAAAACCAAATGCACAAAGGTACCCATATTTTAATGGTTTCTATTATTCTTTCAATATATTTGGACATAAGGCTATGGAATGTAGAAGCATAATGAATTTGAATGTTCAATATTTTCTCGGTCAATGCTTTACATGCAAGATATTTGGTCATAGAGCTAGTGAGTGTAGAAGTCAAATGATGAATGGTTATAACAATGGTATGAGGTTTCAATATTCTAATGGATACTATTATACATGCAATAGTTTTGGGAATAAAGCTAATCAATGTAGATATAGAATGAATGGAAGTAAGATTGGTCAAAATAATGTCATATACTACAATTGCAATAGGCTTGGACACATATCTAAGTTTTATAGAAGTAGAAAAATGAATAAGGACAACTTGGTAAAGAAGAATGATTTGGTGAAAAGAGTTGATCTAGTAGAGATGAAAAAAGAGATGGAAAAGATTTGGAAAAATAAGGAAGAGACAGAGGTTAAGGATGAGTTTGTACCATCATCTGGTGTAGATGTTTCTTCTAGAAACTAAGTTGAGAGATTTGGCTCAAGGGGAGCTTTAATGGAAATTTTTTATTGCATACCAAAGAAATGGTGATGATGTTTCAACATGTGGATATGAGGTATAAATCAATGTGATTGATCTAATGGAGAAAATATCAATAGAAAATATTGAGTTACAAAAATTCACAGAGCATTTGAAGTTGACTGTGCATACAGTTAGGGTTTGCCAACTTTATTGACTGAAGTATTTAATGAAAAATTAGGTCAATCTCGAAAGGGTTATTAGTGATTTCACTTGATCAAATTCATTGCAATGAGCATTTGAGAAGAGCATAGCAGTGAAGAAGAAAAGTGGATTGATCAAAGTGATTGAGTTCTGGTGCAAGCAAAACCCTAATCAGAAAGAAAATTGAAAGGTATTTTTTAGTTTCTATCTATTGTAGTTTCATAAAGAACTTTCAATTTTTTGTGAAGATGTATACACCACAAGTTGTAGAGGTTTTAGAGCAGCCTTGAAAAAATTCAAAATGCATCCCAACAAATGTTTGTTGGATGACCCAAATGGTGCATTTTCACACATATCGTATGGTGTTTTACACATGGAATATGTAGAGCATTCATCCATGTTAAAATGGAAGAGTATAATCACATGAAGTTGAATGATGTATAGTACAAAGAGCTCACAAAAGATTATTTCAAGTTGAAATCAGAGTTTGGGGATTTGATGAAAAAGAATCTTAACGTCTGGAGAAAATTCCCCATGTTTTGCTATGTAGATGAATGGGTGAGATACACCCTAAGCATAATTCATGACAAGTTCCTCTAGCTTGATATCCCACACTTGATAAACAAATAAGTGATTAGGGTTCTGACTAGTTTGTGTTCTATCAAACCAATTCTAGTACTTAAGTTTGTGAAAAATGAGGTGGTAGTGGAGTGAATGGTTGTAACATATGACAAGAGAGCCTTGACCATCAAGGGAATAAGAAAACCAGATGTTAAATACGCTTCAATCATGATAGGTTATAAATTGTACTTCACCAACAAGGAGAATTTAGTATATGCTACCTCCATCAACATAGCATATGAGATGGTTGAGAAGGGTGAAAACTATGACTTGTGTGAACTATTGAGACTACAGCTACAGGAAAACATGTAGAAGAAAAAGGAATCCATGTATGCTTTTAAGTTTGGCACTTTAATCATTTGTTTATTTATTTTACTTCTTGAATGAAGTCCCTAGAGTGAAGAATGTAGTGTGGCTAAGGGATGGGCTTGTAGCCCACCAAATTAGAGATTATTTGTTTGGGTTGGGAGACTCAGATGCTCAAAAGAATTCCTTTTGGAGGTTTTTCAAAAACTTTCAAGAAAATATGTAGGCAAGGAAAATGATACCAAAGCAAATTATGGAGAGGTATCAAAAGGATATTATTTTCCTTGTTACAAAAGATGATTGCATAATGGAGGCCATTGAGCCTTGGATAGTATGGATCCCAAAACTAGGGTATGAGGTTACTGTAGATAAAATCATTGGCTTAGATGACATCTTGTTAAGTATCCCAAGAGACACCACTCAAGAGAGATATGACACCTATGAGGATAAGTCAATGAAGGTGCATATGAAATAGAGATAATATCGGATATAGAAAATCATTAATAAAATGGATGCACAATTTTTTGAGGCAATGGGCCTCATATTGGAACAAGTTAAGGAAGTAAAGGCTAAGTCTAGTGCTCCAGAAGGGTTATCATGTGTTAGAAGATCTAGTATAACAACTACCACTCCTCTAGTTTCCTGAAATTCCTCCAAGACTATGCCTTTGACCAATGGAATGAAGAGAAAGGAGACAAGTCCACATAAAAAAAAACAAGTGCTCCGATAAAGGAAAAAACCTCTCCATTTGTTACCTAATTATGCTTTTCAGCCCAATCAGGTTAGGCTGGAACAATATTGATGCTTTCTACTTTATAGGAGAAAGGTACACAAAAGATTCTACAAAAGTTACTCATAATCATGCAAATAGTGCCAAGAAATGAATTTTTTAGTTTTCATTATGCAATTGCATTACAAAAAAGAGGAATAGTACAGAAAATTTTGCATAAAGTAGCCATTTAAATTCATTACAATAAATATGCTTATAAGTTTCCCACACAAGCCATGGGAGTAACTGAATAAGATACAATAAAAGTTAAATTGTACATCTAGAAGTAAAATAAGACATGTAAGAGAAAAGAGGTCCATCATTGCCTGAATGACGAACCCCATTGTTGATCAGCTACATCTTCAGTTCCTTTGTTGATAGCTCTAGAGGTGTCTGTAAGGGACAAATAAAATGATGTTAGAGCTTAGGATTCCATGTCCCTTATATTCCAAACCATCAGATATACAACCTATTTCTTATTAAGGATCAAATTAGAGATTTAAAGGTGTCTCAAGATTAGATACAAAATTATCATGAAGATCCAAGAAGAGTTAAGATCATCTAATCATCATGAGAAGCTTTGGGCTTCTTAGTTTTCTTAACTTATTTGTTGACTATGCAAGTACATGTATAATATTATCATACAAATTAGCAGGATAGTCATAGTTCACATATTTTAATGGAATGTTCAAGTTTTGAAGAGGTTGCCAGTTTTCAAGATAGATTAGTAGTAAGATTAGTGACAAGATAGCTAACATTCCAGAGAAGGGGACTGTCATGTCAAAAAAGGGCAACCAATACAAGATTCCTTAAATGAAATTTAGTCCATAAGTGGACAACTCAAGCAAACAATGAGGCAACTAAGTGGTCACACATTAATGAGCACATGAGTACCATTTTTATACATTCTCACTGGTATTCATTAGCATGCCATACATTGACATGCAAATTTTATGGTGTGTTATGCTTTTACTTCATTTATATATGGTTATTCACATCCATGAGCACAAGCCTTGGAAAGAAGACGTAGATATACCAAAAGGAAAAGTGAATGAGAGTACAAAGGTTCAAGATTATAGTAATAAAGGAGCACTAGTCATAATTCATGATAAAGAAAACACACATCAATGAATAAAGGGGTAGTTTTCATAATAAGACAGTCTAAAGAGCTAGATTGATAATAGTCTAAAGTAAAAAGAACAGTCTTCCACATAGGACACCTCACAAAATTTCCAAAGATAGTCATCATGTAGAAGGTAGTCCAAATGGACTATATAACTAAAGTTTGTCTTTTCTAATAGAAAATATAATTTTATGCATCTTCAATACATCTTAATGAGCGGTGATTAGGAAATGACAGTCAAAATTAAAATGCACAGTCCTAATGAGTAGCATGACCATCACATTTAGGGAAATCACCTTGAAATACAATGACACGTGTAAGGTCATGAAAGTGTAAGGGAAAATCAACTAGGACTATTAGGACCATGATGGTTATGCACCGTCCTCACAGAGCACATGCCAACAATCAAATGTGAATGATAGTTAAACAATGATAAGTACATGTTTCTAGGCCAGGAGGAGCAAAGAATAGATTTTAAAGGAACATGCATAGTCATCATAAAAAATGTAAAAGGAAAAATATAAAAGAGAGTTTGGTAGTCCATGTAGTTTTACATGAACAATAGGGTGTTTTAGGGTAATTATACAGTGCAAGATTTTCCCGAGAAAATAATACCAAGGAATTTAGTTTAAATTCTCCAGTTGAAAAGAATCTTAGAGACAAAAAATAACCAGAGTTATTTTGAGGGAGCACTATTCATCAATTATATATGCATTATCCCTAGGGTAATATCCATAAAATGCATAGAAATGCAAAGCTATCAATGGTGTTTCTAAAAGAGTTGTTCTTCTACATTATTTTGTTTTGTGGGGATGTTGTCAAGGCCATGGAAAGACATTTGCAAATATTTCAACATCGTGAGAAGATTTTTGAGTAGATGACATGATGGCAGGTGTAAGGAAATTTAAAGGAAAAGCTTGAGATATCAAATTCTTGGGGAAAGTAAGAAGAATTGTAGTGATGCCAATAGAAAGACTGGAAGCAGAGTTGTAAATGAAAGTTAAAGTTTAAGAAAGAAAAGATAAGTTTTCAAGGTTCCATGACTTGAATCAACTAAAGAGAAATGATAACAAGTGAAGGTCGATTAGTATGAGATCAAGATTATTTGGTACAATTCTTGATAAAATCAAATGTGTGTCTTTTCAAAAGATTCAGGGAAAAATCAAGTAAACGATCAACAAAATCTAGAGCACAAACAATATTTTCTTTCACAAATATGAAAAAGAATCTCACCATTTTGCATTCACAAAGAGTGACTTACCAGAAGGGGAACAAATTCAAACCCTAGCCAGGAAACCTTGGCTACGCAACAATAAAGAAATATTGTTGGTGAAAATGAACTCAAAATGAGCCCATGAGCACAATTAGGGATTCTTTTGAATTTCACAAAGAAAACCCTAATCTTGGCTTACCCAAGTATTGGGTTATTTTTCACCTTTATTTCATAAAATTGTATGATGATTAATACCTAAGCCATGCTCAATACTTTCTTGCCAAATTCCTAGTGAGAGGTGTGTCCACAAGAGTCATAAGGATAATTTATTTTTGCCCCTTATGTTTTTACGTGAAGTTAAAGCAAAAATAAATATGTAAACAAATATTAAAGGTGATATTTTATAAATTACCTTAATATTTTTCATGTAATATAGGAATAAACAATCACATAACACTTATTAAAGTAAATCCTAACTGATTATCTTTGATATTTGTTCAAATATTTTATTTTTGTCCCAAAATCATGCAAAAATAGGAGTGGAACTGAGGTGTTTATCTTTGAATTCAAGTTAAATTGAGTTATTTTTGGAGTTCTCTTTGGTAAAATAGCTTGAGAGGGGGATTTTGGAGCCAAATTAGCTAAAATTGGAGCAGTTATGAATCCTTTTTTTGGGGTTTTCTATTTTTCTCATGCAACATCTTGGGATGGATATTTTGGTGTGCAATTCACTGTAGTTGACACCTCTTGGCACTTTGGAATTGTTTTTATATTAAAGGAGGAAATGCTTATGCTTTTTTCCTTAGTTCTTTCTTTTTGTCCTCTCTTGCATATTGTAGAGAGACTTAGAGTTTTGTAGCTTAGCATATTTTATAGTTTTTTTTTATACAACAACAGATATTTCAGCTTATTTTTTCTAGTTATTACATAGATTCCTTCCGTTATTCAATAAAATCAGGTGTTTACCTTCCTTTCTTTTAGGTGTTGTGTCTCTTACAAATGATCTTGATGAAGATTTGATGTGTTTTAGTATTAAAACCTTTAAATTTTTGTCTCATTCATGGTTGCATGTATACAAAAGTAGTTAATCATCACAGGTCATAGGTTGTGCCATTGTTTTGTCTTATCTTCCAAATTGTGTAAACACTATTTTCCTTCAAAGAAGATAGATTTCTCAAGACTTTTTATGAAGTATTTATGTGATTATATTTCCCAAACTGAGTTGTGTAAATAAATCTTTTGAGAAGTATTTTTTAATTAGGTTGCAGGCTATTTACATTTTGGTGCATCACCTCCTAAAATTAGCTTTTCCCTTTTATTAGCTATCCTTCTTCCTTTTTCCCATAAAATTCATTAGTTTCTAGGAGATATAAAGGGGAACTATCCCATAATCTACATATTCATCTTCATCATGAGTAACCCACAGGCTCGAAGATGTTTCCACATTTCACGAGATTGTTGAGCCTCCAAGCTTAGCATCTAGGTGCAATCCTCTCATGACAACACACACTTCATACTAATCTAAATTAGTATTTTTCTCTACTCTACATTCATCTTATATTCACATAACTCACATCAACTAATATTCATCATACACACACAAAAATATCTAAATGATCTTATATATATACAATCTCAATTAAGTTGGCCTAATTAGATGTAATATACAAAATATAATTTGTCGGATCAATAACCATACATATACACTTCACACCAAGATTCAAAACTCATAAAATTTTGAAATAGGTCATAATGGACACAAAATAACACCCACATAATGGATCAATATATATTTAAACTCCACAATACATAAAACTCATTAGGTCAGTACCGATAAAGACCTAATACCAAATTTTTCCAGCTGTACAACCACATTCGGACATGCAGACCTCCAAATGCTATTCCATTTGGAATACACACTCTAATTACACCTATCAACAACTCCATAAAACTAAAAACCAAATTCCAATCTACTAAGAAATGTGGATTCATCAAAACATATGCATTAAATTGGAAAAAACTTGTTATTGCCAAGTCAATACACTGTCACTCATAACTTTAACACCAAGCGCCAAAACAAGATGAAATTATGGATTTAGGTTCCTCTATCATCCAACAAAATTATATCAAAGGAATAGAGAAATATCTTGAAAAGTAGACCAATGTGAACCCAAAAATTGGATGCCATGTATATAGAATCACCTATATTAACACTTAGTCAATTTCCATATCAGCCACCTTCACTTAATCAAACCTTGAAAAAATTCAGTAGATAAGCATCCTCAAACATTCTCAAGTTATCCAAACCGATTTTCACCATTTTTTTCGTACCAAAGTATAATGTTGATAGACAAAACTACAATGCATAACTATACAATTTGTGGTCATCCCACATGCTCATGTTTCCAACAAATGCATCAATGGAAAACTCCTTATTCTTCCAACACGAATGTGGGTGTACAGTAGGAAAAAATTATTATTAGGTCACTATCAATGTCGACCTAATGAGTTTTGTGTATTGCAGAGTTTGAATAAGTGTTGATCTATTATATATGAGCTATTTTGGGCCCATGCCAACCTATTTCAAATTGTTATGAGTTATGAATCTTGGAACAAAGAGTGTATGTATGTTATATATTGAGCAGACAAGTTACATTTTGTGTAATACATCCAATTATGTCGACCTAATTAATGATATAGGTGTTAATGGATAAATTAGATATATATGTAATATAATTTTAATGTTTGGAGTGTGGGTATGATGAATATCATTTTATGTGAGCTGTACAAATATAAGGTGAATTAATAGCATAAAAGAGTACTAATTTAGATTAGTATGAAGTGTGTGAAGTCAGTATATTGAGCTTCAATGGAACTCTACTCTAGCATGTTGTAGATGCATATTGTAACATTTCAAATTTAACTATGTGCCACCACTCTCTTCTATATTTTATTTTCTCAGTGGGTAGTGAGTCTACCTATAGTGAGAACTTATATAGTATACTATGACTAGTTATAATATATTGTGAGCTAATCCTCATCGTGATTTTTTCCCATTTTGGGTTTTCCGCATAAAAATATGGTGTTCATGTGTTATGTGATGTTGATTTTATTCATGCTTTCATTCATTACTGCAAGTTGAATATTCTATGAGGATTGAATTCTTAAATTTTTAAGTGGTTTAAAATAATAATGATTCACCCCCTCTCAATATTTTGGGTGTTCAACAAGAGGAACAAGTAAATTTTTGTTTAATTTCTAAGGTAAAACCAAAAATAGTGACCAAGGCATGCAAAGATGAGAATTGGATCAAAGCAATGAAGGAAGAGTTAGAATAGATAGAGAATAATCTAACTTTGGAATTGGTCCCAAGACCAAAAAGGGTATGTGCAAGATCATCATGGAAAAAGCAGGCCCTTAAGTGGCGAAAAATTCAGAAAAACCAGATTTAGGCAACTTGATGTAAAAAATTGAATAAGTTATCTATATTATTTCAAAAATATGTAAGAATAGAATCTATAGAAAATTAAATGTAGTTTTTAAACTACTATGTTTATTTAAGAAAAAAAAATCTATTTGGTGAAAATTTGAAATTTCAATGCAGAGTACTTAAATTTCAAGGA
The DNA here is from genome assembly GCA_007258455.2 of Sequoia sempervirens. NCBI lineage: Eukaryota > Viridiplantae > Streptophyta > Pinopsida > Cupressales > Cupressaceae > Sequoia > Sequoia sempervirens. The sequence continues at coordinate 161,085,631 of VDFB02049217.1, read as the reverse complement.
AAAAGAAGAAATAGGTGTCCGTCTGACCACTCTAACCACAATAAAATGATAATATTTTTTATAATATTTTAGATATAAGTAGAGGACTTGTGTCTTGATGTGATGCATTTTTTTTGTAATTTGTTTCCAAGTAAATAATTAATTATGAATTTTTTATTACAACTTTTAAAAAATATAAAAAATTGTATGTTTGACCACCTTAACTTGGTCAAAACTTCATGAAATCATTTTTTTTAATCCTATAGTATGCAAAGAATAGAATGTGATGCATGTTTCGGATTCAAAAAATGTGGTACTATTTGAAATCTATATATGTTTTTCAATCAACTTATGAATCAGTACTTTAGTCATAATTCAAATAGAAAATGAATAATAATTATTTATTAAATTCAAAGTAAAGCATAATTTATATTGGTGGAAAGCTGAGAATATCCTTTAAAAACCCTTTTCATTTCATCAATTTTGGGTAAAAAAAAAGTTGTCAGCCACATTCTTTACACATACCCATCATATCACCACTTTTTGGCCCATCATGATCCTACACATACCCAAAAATAGGAATGTGATTGGTATTAAGTGAGAATTCTAGAAAAAATTGAATGAAGATGGAAAAGTTCCAATGAAAAAGGCTAGAATTGTGTGTAAGCGTTACTCACAAGTTGAAGGTATAGATTTTGAGGAAGCTTTTACTCTAGTTGCAAGAATGGAAGCTATTAGGATGATTTTAGCTTTTGCATCACATAAATATTTCAAAGTATATCAGATGGATGTGAAGTCTGCATTATTGAATGGTGAATTGGAAGAAGAGGTATACATTGAACAAGTAGAAGGTTTTCAGTTGTCAGAAGATACAAATATGGTCTGCAGATTGAAGAAAGCGATGTATGGACTAAAGCAAGCTCCCAGAGCTTGGTATGCAAGGTTAGATAAGTACTTGTTGTAGCAAGGATTCAGATGAGGTACTACAGATAGAAATTTGTATTTAAAAGTTGAAGGAGAATTTTTTTTAATTGTGGTAGTATATGTTGATGACATAATCTTCAGAGGAAATCAAGGTATGTGCAAAAGGTTTATAGAGGAAGTGCAGAAATAATTTTAAATATCAATGTGTAGGGAGATGAATTTCTTCGTTGGTTTGTAGATTAGTCAATCAAAGAAAGGTATATTCATATCATAATCTAAGTATGTTAAGGAAATTTTGAAGAAGTTTGGAATGGATGACTCTAAACCATTATGTACTCCTATGGTTATTGGTTGTAAGTTAGCAAGAATAATGAATCTCCTAAGGAAGATCAGAGAAAGTATAGACCAATGATTGGTGGACTATTATACCTTACCACTGCTAGACCAAATATCATGCATTCAGTTTGTCTTATGGCTAGATTTCAAGAAGATCCTAGAGAATCTCATGTTGTAGTTGTGAAGAGGATATTTAGATATTTGAAGGGCACTCGGGATTATGATTTGTGGTATCCTAAGGATACTAACTTCTCCTTGAGTGCATATACAAATGTAGATCGGGATGTGTTGACGACAATGTCACTCGCAACAATAGTGCAGATAAAGTCCTCATAGGAAAACTGTGAAGAACCTATATTTACTTGAAAGACTGAACCAGGGAAATCTAAGGTGTGTCTGTGTAATAGGAAGAGGTTGAATTAACTTAATCCCAAGGTTTCAGTAGTCAGGTCTTGACCATACTAGGTTCACTTCAGGGTATGATGTGATATTTCCATTAATCTCAAGGGATATATGGTTAATTTCAATTTCATTCAAAATCATAAGCATTTGGTACCAGGTACCAGGTTTATAGTTCAATCATAAAATAATATCATGAAATCAAAAGATTTACAATAATATTTCATGAACATCAACAATTTTTCTATCACTTAAGTAGATATAGCTTTTAGCATTCAACAATTTCATAGAAAATGAAATATTTTCAATAAATTTTCATTCATTCATCTATTTTTTTAAACATTTTCAAGAATTTAAACATCTAATCTAAAAAAAGCATAAAAATACTGAAAAATTAAAATTTCTCCCAGTTATTCTCCACACATGCCCCAAGAGTTAATCAAATCAAAGAAAACCACTTTATACTTCACTAGATTGCTTCATAGCTACATATAAAATAGTGTGAGCTTTTAAAGAAGGGGGTTTTAGTTTGGACACCGACTAGGTTCTACATGCGCCCTTAAATGATGCAACATATAGTCTTGTTCAGCTAAACTAACAAAACTAGCTACAAAAACACATGAGATAGGTAGCTATCAAATTGGCTTCGATATTGATTAAATTCTATGTGCATACAAGTTTTTAGTCCAAAATGATTCATAAAATAGGAAAAAATAAATAAAACTTAAAGAATTTTTGGCTCTTCCGACATCCACAAATTCTGAACTTAACTTAAAAAGAAGTATCCCCTAGCCTTTTATAGAAGTAATACATAGGTAGGATAAGACAAATAAATGAGAGGAAATCCAAGGGATGAATCACATCAAGGCACATGGAATGTGGTGACTGATAAGAGAATTGTGAATGAAGTCAACAAAGGTCAACCTCCATTTGCACGTTGAAGTCCTTCAGGTTTTTTATCTTTTTATTATCAGGGTTCCTTCTTGGAACCAAACAAATCCGCATAAATAGAATGTAGGAAATTCCCAATATATTCAGAATGATCAAGTGGAATTTATGTCCCTACATTCAGGTTCAATCTCGGTTTGAACATTCCAATAATAAGTAATCCCTAGAATGTTACACTTCTTTGTTGCATACTTAAACTCCAGAGTCCTAGTTTCCCGGTTTCCGGTGTATCTTTGTGATGAACTCTATTTCTGCATGATCTTCCAAAGTGTATCGTTGAACCTGGTAGCACCATCGGATCTACCTAAAAATTTAGTTTGTCTGATCGTCCATACCTAAACTCTACATCGCAATCTGTTTCTCCTACAATCACAAATTTCACTCATTAAATCCCTTTTTTTTTAATATTTATAAAAAATCCTCATGTAAATAAAACCATCATTAAATTATTATCATATAAATCCATAATAAATAACACGCTTTTTGAAAAGTCACAAATTCTTGCATAATTATCATTTTATATATTGGGTTATCGGACTATCAAACTTCTTAGATAACCTTAAAATTTTAAAACTTTGCTTTGAATCGCTACTTGATACCGAGAACCTAGTATTATGCTTTACCCATGATATTCTCAAACTTTGGTTTTATCATAACTTCCATCTTTATTGGACCTCAACTATTAGACCGGAACACTTTTCTTATCATTTGTATTACCTTTTTCCTTTCTAACATTCCTGATTCCTGATATTACGATACCCAAAACACTTGAATTATGAAGAACTCTTTTTATTAAAAATTTATCTTTTCTCTTCACTTCCAGTGATCTTTCAAACTAACCAAGACCTTCCATAATAGTTAGTTTTCACTTGGGTCCCCAAGTATTATAGTCTTGGGGTGTGTTGTGAGACCACACAACAACTTGCAACCAATAAAACCAAATTTAAACTAAAAGTTGAGATTAAATCACCAGTCATAAATTATAATTTATGCATATTTTAAAACAATATCTCTTTAACTTTACCTAGATTCTAACATAAAAATAGTAAAATTCCGCCGGAAATATCCATGTGCACTTTGATTAATTCTAGTTTATGGAACTTACTACTAGGGATAGAGCCTTGTTGCTAGCCAAGCATCCATATCCTTGACAAGGTTATCTCTGTAATTCTCCCAAACATAGCTCTACTCCATCCAGGCATCTATAGCCCTGGTAGAGATATTTGGATGGCCTAAAGAGTTGGTTTATATATATATATCTCTTTTGATATTTCATTGATAGCTCATTTCAACTTGCAAGCAATGAAGCCCACTATTAGGTTCGGAATTATAGTGGTAGCGAAGGTTACCTTTTGATTTTTGATTCAATGCAAATCCCTCATCATTTCACTACTTCCCAAAATCTCATTTAATAATTCTCTGTTGGTGTGTATTTCTAGCTAAAATTTACCACTTTTATGCCAAATCCTAGTTAACTGCAACTCACTATATGTTAGAAGATATGTATAAATTAAAATTTAGCAACAAACAATTTAATCACCAAATTTAAATCTAAATTTAGAACCATTAGTTTCCACCCTTTTTCGATCAAATTTTATGGCAACTACAAAATACTTGGCTAGCAATTCTAATTTGATCGTGCTACACCACATTAATGGATCAAAAATGTCATGATGATAGTTAAACATGATCACATTATTCTACATTAAATTCACATACTTCAATGCACTTGTATCATCTCTTTCAAATTTCCTAGGTGACGACATGTGCTACCTCACTGGCTTAATTTTCCTTTTTGCTTCGCACACATGGGGACCTTCATGATTAATACGGCTTAATAAAAACACAATGAAATGACCACCATTAATTTCAAAATATTTAACTTGCTTGATTCACAATCTTTGTACTAGCCAAACTTGAAGCAAATTGTCACCAATTGTGTGTAAAAATTAATTTAATTTAACATTTTTCTATGGAGAAACTCATTCGGTTTCCACCTTACTTACAATTTTCAAGACTTTAATCTAGACAACTATGTACTGTGACTTCACAATTTTCTATAAATTCTACACTTCTCTTGAATTCTTCCCACTTTTTGCTTTACCTTCTTTTTGTTTTGCATTTTTTGTTGTCTACTAGTGCTTGCTTGCTTCCAGGTCATGGATACTCCAATTTTCCTTACTTTTTCTCACTACCAGAATGTTTTCTTGGGTTGTATCATGACTCATGCTTGAAAAGGTTTTATTTATTCGAAATACCAGTTTCACTATGTCAAACTTGTGCTTAGTCCTTGGGGAACAATATGTGGAATCCAAAGGTTACTACCGGTTCTATTCTGACTTGGCATCTCACTTTGTAGAATCACTCCTAGATATTGGGCTTCCTATTGAAGATGTTCACTCAACAACGAATTTGATAGTGTAGCATGAATATTTGGAGAATTTGGATACTATTCTATATGTTGCACACCTGACCATTGGAATTCCTTCCATGGATGATATTCCTTAGTTTTTGGAACACGGGGAAGTGGTTTCACTTTGGCTATTCTTTACTGACCTCCATATTCTTGACTTTGAAACTCATCGAGAAATTTCTTACATAGTATATTTATCCCTGATGGACAAGGCATCCCAGATTGACTTAATGGCTACTCCTATCTACAGCTCAACTACCTCTTTTTTTCTTTTTTGATCCTTTTCGTAGCAAGAATTTTGATACTTTCATGTATATATGTCACACACACACACACACACACACACACACACACACACACACACACACATATATATATTAGCTTTGTCATATATTTTAAAGTGTGTATTTACTGTGTATGGTTTTATCATTTTGCATTTCACAACACAATGTTACAAATGTTTGAATTAACTCTCATGTGTACGATAAGTTAAGTAGAATTTTCTAATGCAAAGGGCCAAACAAAAAAAGAAAGAAAATAAAAATGAAAATAAAACAAACCCTACAAAAGAAAACTAACCCTAAATAACCAAAACTCTAATCTAACAAATGACTAACCCTAACAAAAAAAACATTTTAAATTCAATGACTATTTCCATTGTTGTTTTAGTATAATTACAACAAGTTTATCCTTGAATTCACTTAAATAAATTTCAAATGTCCTTCTATAACAATGAATTATTTTAATTTTTTTGTGTTTAACAAACATAAATTCAAAGGTTTACTTACCAATGACTTGGCTTATATGTATGAAAAAAACCTCATTAAAGGTCGATCACACACACTTCTTCTGATTGAGAAATACTTGTAGACATGCAAAATGTACAAGTTGACATTGCGCATCTAACTTTGATCTACTAACATCATTTCTTCCTAAATCATCCCTCGGTCTAACTGTTTAATCAAATTCCCCTATTTGATTAAATTCATCAATATTTGTCTCTTAATTAAATAAATTATTTTGTCTAATTAAGTCACTTTCCCTTGTTAATTAAATCAATTCATTTGATCTAATTATCCCTATTTAATTAAATAATCAATTTATTTGATTAAATCTCTAAAGTCTATCTATTAAATTAAATAAATTAAAACCTTTTTAATTTAATCTATCCCTTTTAATTAAATAAATCAAAATCTTTATTTAATTAGCCTCTTATCATATTCCTCTCTTTTTGATTTAAATTAATCCAAAAATCTAAATCAAATTATCAAATCAGCTAATATCCCCTTAAATTAATCAAATCCTGATTAATTTAATCCTAATCACTCAAATCCTCTAGATTTTGCAACTTGCACAATTAAATCATTTATTTGATTTAATAATTCCCTATTTTCATTCAAAAAGGCATCTAAGTGGGAATATTCCTCAAATTTGAAATCTCCCAAAAGGACTTGTCCATCCAACAAAGCATTTAAAGCTCTTACATTGTCTCTTACATGTCTCCCACTTGGCATTTAACTCATTTTTCATCCCCCTAAACATGTCATCTCATCAAATTCAAATTTCAAACTTGCACAATCCTCAAAACTTGCTCAACCTTCATCCTCTCACATGTTGACAAGTGGCATTATATCATTGGTTGAATCTTTGTCCCACATTGATCAAATTTGGACATCTCTTCAACTTATCATTCTATAAATACAATGCTTCACCATTCATTTTATCATCCACATCTCAAGCAAAGTTACCATGCTAAAATACTTAGCAATTCTCATCCATCTCATTGAATCATAGCTAGGTTTTTTTGCAGATTTTAAGCTTGGAGCATACATTCAAAGTCTTCATCAAGTGGATCAATCATCTTCAATCAACATTTGCATTCAAGGAGTTGGGAAAGGGCAAATCTCCACACACCTATTTGCACCAACTCCCTCAAGAGATCAAGAGTTTGCTTGCATTAGATAGGATTTAATTGTTTCATTTGTGTTCTTCATTTTCATTTCTTATCTTTTGCAAATTTCAAATGGATTTCTTGAGGAATCATTGGTTTCCAATCTTGTGTTTGATCTAATTGTTCGCATGTTTATTGTGTTTGTGCAAGGTATAGATTCAAATGGTTCACAATACTCTACCTTCATTTAGCCCTAGTTCATGGCTTTCCTCTTTACTCTATTCAATTCCATGAATGTTTGTGTCCATTTATTGATTTTCTTCTCCTCTAAAAATTTTCATGTCTTCGGTCCTATCTTCACTTTGAACTTTGTTAGACCAAGCAATATCAAAATTTATATTGTTATCAGAGAGAGAAAAAGTAAAAGTTTGATACTCTGTATCTTGCACAAAATCAGGAATAATTTCCTTTTTTAGCTTCTGAATTTTCAATTTGGAATGAAAAAAATGTGTCTCCCACTCGATTTTCTCGCTTCTTCTCTTCAGTTGTGTTTTCCACATATAAAGAGAATTATGACTCATCAATGTCATTTCCTCATTTTTGATGTGATGTTTTTGAATCTCAGCATTCTCACCTATCTTCCTACAAAACCTTAAGATTTTCTTTATAATAATTGCAGTTATCAGACCATTTTGATATATTAGTTAAATTTTCAACATTTTCAATTCCACTAGGGTTTAACATATTTCTCGTTAACAATCCCTTTCTTCTATCAGTTAAAAATTCTTTCATTAACAAAATCACCTTACACAACCAAACTTACCCTATTTTTAAAAAAATCGCAATCAAGTTCATCGTGAGTAGTTGTATCATGAATTCTACACTTGGTGACTCTACCAAAGGTGAATAAACTCAAATGATGTAATTTTTGATTAATAAATTTCTAGAGTTTTTCAACTTCCATTTTGAAATACTAGCTTGCACTAGACTTCCGCCTTACAAACTACCTTTTAAACTTGAAACCAACACATATTTTGCACCGTCGTCCTCTTAGTGCTAGTTCCTATTGATGACAATGTCACTCACAACAACAGTGTAGATAAAGTCCTCACAGGAAAACCATGAAGAACCTATCTTTACTTGAAAGACTAAACCAGGATAACCTAAGGTGTGTTCGTGTAATAGGAAGAGGTTGACTTAGCTTAATCCCAAGGCACCGGTAGTTAGGTCTTGACCATATTAGGTTCACTCGAGGGTATGATGTGATATTGTTGTTAATCTCAAGGGCTATATGGTTAATTTCAATTTCATTTAGAATCATAAGAATTTGGTACCAGGTTTATTGTTCAATCATAAAATAATATCATGAAATCAAAATATTTACAATGATATTTCATGAATATCAATAATTTTTCTATCACTTAAGTAGATTTAGCTTTAAGCATTCAACAATTTCATAGAAAATGAAATATTTTCAATAAATTTCCATTCATTCATCTATTTTTTGAAACATTTTCAAGAATTTAAACATCTAATCTAAAAATAAAGCATTAAAATATTGAAAATAGAAAATTCTCTTGGTTATTCCCTATGCATGCCCCAAGATTTAATCAAATCAAATAAAACCACTTTATACTTCACCATACTGCTTCACAGATACATATAAAATGGTGCAAGCTTTTAAAGAAGGGGGTTTTAGTTTGGATACCGAGTAGGTTCTACATGCACCCTTAAACGACATAGCATACAGTCTTGTTCAGCTAAACTAACAAGACCAACTACAAAAATACATGAGATAGGTAGCTATCAAATTGGCTTTGATATTGACTAAATTCTATGTGGATACAAGTTTTTAGTTTGGAATGATTTAGAAAATAGGAAAAAAAAAACAAAACTTAAAGAAGTTTTGGCTCTTCCCACATCTACAAATTTTGAACTTAACTTAAAAAGAAGTATCCCCTAACCTTTTATAGAAGTAAGACACAGGTAGGATAATACAAATACATGAGAGGAAATCCAAGGGATGAATCACATCAAGGCATGTGGAATGTGGTAATTGATAAGAGAATTGCAAATAAAGTCAATGAAGGTCAACCTCCATCTGCACATCGAAGTCCTTTAGGTTTTTTTATCTTTTTATTATCAGGGTTCCTTCTTGGAACCAAAAAAATACACATAAACAAAATGTAGGAAATTCCTATATATTCAGAATGATCAGGTGGAATTTTTGTTCCTAATTTCAAGTTCAATCTCAATTTGAACATTTCAGGAATAAATAATCCCTAGAATGTATACACTTCTTTGTTGCATGCTTAGACTCTAGAGTCTCGGTTCCCCGGTATCCGATGTATCTTTTGTGGGTATGCGGTGACTGATCATGCTATACTATACACTCTTCATGTATTCTCGTTGAGGTTCGAGGTTTGGCCGGGCCCCAGGCATGGGTTTAGGGGCGGCAACCACCAAAAAAAAATTTTCTCCTACTTTTTTGCGTAATCACCGAAAAAAAAAACTAACTTTATAAAACCCTAATATGGAAGCTTCTAAGCTTATTATAAGGGTTTGAGATGGGAGTTATAGTATGTTGAAAAAAGGAAACTATTCGCGAGATTGTAATAAGTTTTACACTAGATAATAAAATCATTGGATGGCTACAGTTTTGTGGATGTAGCCTAGATTGGGTGAACCACGTTAAATTCTCTGTGTTATCATATTTTCTATGTGTTTCATTTCTATATTTATTGATCAAATGTATATTTAATTGTTAGATATCTACCTTCTAACCCTAACAAGTGGTAGCAGAGTGGGTTGTTTTTAGCTATCCTCTGCAAGAAGGTCCCATAGTTGAGTGGAAGTCTCATAGTTGAGTGGGAGAAATGGAAAATGAGGGTAAGTTGAAGGTTGAGAAGTTCAATGGGAAGAACTATTAGTTATGGAAGATGTAGATGGAGGACTACCTCTATCAGAAGGATTTATGGCGGCCATTGGAAGGAATAGCCAAGAAACTGGAAACAATGATTGATGAGGATTGGAATATTCTGGACAGAAAGGTACTGTGATCCATTCATTTATGCCTAGCACAATCAATGGTGTTCAATATTATAATAGCAAGGAAGACTCAAGGGTTGATGGAAACCTTGGCAAAGTTATATGAAAATCCTTCTGCTTCAAATAAGGTATTTCTTATGAAGCAATTATTTAATATGAAAATGGTAGAAGGTGGGTTAGTTGTTGATCATTTATATGAGTTTAATATGGTTACTAGTCAATTAACTTCTGTAAATGTAAACTTTGATGAATAATTTAGGGCTCTTTTGATTTTGTGTTCTTTGCTAGAAAGGTGGAATATCTTGGTAGTGGTTGTTAGCAATTCTTTTTTTGGTTCAAATCCATTGAAATTTGATGATGTTGTTGGTGTTATTTGGAGTGAGAAAATTCCTAGGAAAAGCTCAAGTGGAACATCCACATTAGGCAGTGTTTTGAATGCAGAAAGCAAGGGAAGAACAAAGGAGAGAGGAAACAATTTTGGAAGTCATGGGAAGTCATGAGGAAAATCAAAGGAAAAAAGGTCTCAATCTAGAGATAGAGGGATTGATGGTACTATGGTAAGCTGGGTCATTTAAAGAAAGATTGTTGCTCTCAGAAAAATAAAGGAGACAAAAAGGAAGGAAATAAAGAGGAAAATGTGGTAAGTAATAAATCTAATGAGGATGCTTTAATTCTTTCCCTTGATAATGTTGATGATTCTTGGGTGTTAAATTTAGGGGATTTATTTCATGCTACGCCCCATATAATTTATTTTCTTGATTATGTACAAGGGGATTTTGGGCTGGTTTATTTGGGAGATAATGAACCCTATCAGATTATTGGAAAGGGAAGAATCAAGATTAAGTTGCAGAATGGGAATCATTGGCTACTACACAAGGTAAGGTATGTTCCAAAGTTAAAGATAAATTTAATTTTAGTAGGGAAACTAGATGATGAAGGTTGTGTTGTTACATTTAGTGATAAAAATTAGAAGGTTACAAAAGGTACCTTAGTGGTAGAAAAAGGTGTGAAAGTAGGCACCTTATATCTTTGTACAGGTCATACTATTCCTTCTACTTTAGCTATTGCAAATAAAAACCAATATTCAAGAACAATTGTTGTAGTTAAGCAGGCAGAAAATTAGATAGTTGTTGTGGATTCTGAATCAGCACTATGGCATAATAGACTTGGGCATATGAGTCAAAAAGGTATGAAATTACTTCATTCAAAGAATTTTTTACCAGGTCTAAAATGTGTTAATATGAATTTTTGTAAAATTTGTGTTTATGGAAAAAAAAAGAGAGTAAGTTTTCTCAAGGATGGGAAGAAAAAGAAAGATGAAAAATTGGAGCTTGTGCATACAAATGTATGGGAACCAACTCAAGCATCTTCTCTCGGTGGCTCTTAGTATTATGTTACATTCATTGATGATGCAACTAGAAAGGTATAAATTTATTTCTTTAGGCATAAATTAGATGTATTTGAAACTTTTAAAAAATGGAGAAGCTTGGTTGAGAATGAGATGGGTAAAAAGTTAAAATGTCTCAGATCTGATAATGGTGGTGAGTATTGCAGCAAAGAGTTTGAAGATTATTGTTCCTCAAATGGTATTCATAGGAAAAAAATGGTTCCAAGGACTCCACAAGAAAATGGAGTTGTTGAGCGCATGGATAGAATAATAATGGAGCTTGCACAGACTATGATATTGCATGTTGGACTGCCTTTAAACATGTGGGAAGAGGTTGTAAACACTTTTTCTTATTTAATTAATAGACGTCCCTCTAATCCTTTGGGTTGTGGTATTCTAGAGGAAGCATGGACAAGTAAGAAGGTGAGTTATTCTTTTCTCAAGACCTTCGGTTGTGAAGCATTTGCAAATGTAGATTCTAAAAATAGAGCCAAGCTTGATGCAAAATCAAAGAAATGTATATTTGTTCAATATGGCATTAATGAATTTGGTTATAGGCTTTGAGGTTTTGAAAATCATAAAATTGTAAGAAGCAGGGATGTCATATTCAATAAGAAAGTGTTGTACAAAGATTTGTTGTAGCAGTATGAGAAGAAAGAAAATGATTATGCCGTGTTGGATGGTACTCCAAATAATGATGTTCCAATGGTTCCTCACACTCCACAACAACAACAACAAAAAATACCACAAACTCCAGTGAATGTTAGACGATCTTCAAGGATAAGTAGACCTCCAGAAATATTTTCTCCCTCTTTGTATTCTATTTTATTAACTAATGCTGGTGAACTGGAATGTTATGATGAAGCTATGTAAGTGGATACCAAGGTTCAGTGGGAACATGGAATGGAAGAAGAAATGGAATCCTTGCTAAAAAATTAGACTTAGGAATTATGCAAGTTGCCTACAAGTAAAAAGGATTTACCAAATAAATGGGTTTATAGGCTAAAAGAGGAGGATGGAGGTAAGAAAATATTTAAAGCCAGGTTAGTTTTAAAAGGATTTGCACAGAAAAAGGGTATTGATTTTGATGATATTTTTTCTCTAGTTGTTAAAATGACTTCTATGCGCACTGTTTTAAGTATTGTGGCTACTGAAGATTTGCATTTGGAATAGCTAGATGTTAAAATAGCCTTTATCAGTGGTGATTTGGAAGAGGAAATATATATGGAATAGCCACAAGGTTTTGAGGTCAAAGGTAAGGAGAAACTTGTGTGTAGATTAAAGAAAAGTTTATATGGCTTGAAGCAAGCACCTCGACAATGGTATATCAAATTTGATAGTTTTATGGCTGAGCAAGGCTACAACCAGTGTAATTCAAACCATTGTGCTTATTTTAAGAGGTTAGATGATGATAGTTATATTATTCTATGTTTATATGTTGATGATATGCTTGTAGCAGGGTCTAACATGAATCACATAAAGGAGTTAAAATAACAGTTAGAAAATTCATTTGCTATGAAGGATTTGGGGGAAACAAAGTAAATCCTTGGTATGAAGATTACAAGAGATAGGAAAAATAGAAAATTATTTGTATCTCAGGATGATTATGTTGAAAAGGTGTTGCAGAGATTTCATATGGAGAATGCAAAAGTTGTCAGCACACCTTTACCAAGTCATGTTAAATTGACTAAGGATATGTGTTTAAAGACACAAGAGGAGGAAGAAAAAATGTCCAAGGTATCATATGCTTTAGCTGTAGGTAGTTTAATGTACGCCATGATATGCACAGGACTAGATATTGCACATAATGTAGGAGTTGTTAGTAGGTATATGAGTCATCCCAATGTTGAGCATTGGAATGTGATAAAATGGATTCTCAAGTATTTGAGAGGTACATCCAATAAATGTTTATGTTTTGGGAGCTCTAACACTGCTTTAAAAGGATATGTTGACTAAGATTTGGTAGGGAATGTAGATACCAGGTGGAGTACCACAGGTTATGTATTTATAGTTGGTAGGAAAACGGTGAGTTGGATCTCTTGGTTGCAAAAGGTGGTTGCTTTATCCACCATAGAGGTAGAGTATGTTGCTGCAATAGAGGAAGCAAAAGAGATGATATGGCTGCAACTTTTCATGGAATAGTTGGGAAAACAATAGGCTGAAAATTACTTGTTTACAGACATCCATAGTGTTATACATCTTGCAAAGAATTATACCTTTCACTCTAAAACCAAACACATATAGTTGAGATATCATTTCATTTAGTCAGTGTTGGAGGATGGACAGGTAAAGCTAGAAAAGATACATATAGATGTTAATCCAATGAATATGTTTATGAAGGTAGTGACAAGGGAGAAGCAGAGCTGCTCTTTAGCTTTGGTTGGCCTTCAAGGTTGAATTCAAGTATAATAGAGCAACAAGGTCCAAGGTGCTTATTTCCAGTGGGAGTTGTAAGTGCAACAGTTTTTCTAGTATCAATCTCCATGTGGGAGATTGTTTGGTGTGAGCCTGATCAGTCTCCAAGTGGGAGATTGTTGGTATGTGGTGAATGATCATGCTATAATGTACACTCTTCATGTATCCTCGTTAGGGTCTAGGGCCAGGTCGAGCCCCAAGTGAGGGTTTAGGGGCAGTAGCCCCCAAGAAAAAAATTCTCCTACTTTTTTGCGTAATCACTGAAAAAAATGACTTTGTAGAACCCTAATCTAGAAGCTTCTAAGCTTGTTATAAGGGGTTGGGGTGGGAGTTATAGTATGATGAAAAAAGGCGATTATTCATGAGATTGTAATAATTTTTTCACTGGATAATAAAATCATTGGATGGCTACAATTTTGTGGATGTAGCCCGGATTAGGTGAACCACGTTAAATTCTCTATGTTATAATTTTTTGTGTTTCATTTTTCTTTTTATTTATCAAATCTTCATTTAATTGTTAGATATCTGCCTTCTAACCCTAACATCTTTGTGACAAACTCTATTTCTGCATGAGCTTCCAAAGCATATCATTGAACCTAGTAACACCATCAGATATACCTGCAACTTTAGTTTGTCTAACTATCCATACTTGAACTCTACATTGAAATCTACTTCTCTTATAATCACAAATTCCATTCATTAAAACCTTTAAAAAAAAACATTTATAAAAAAATCTCATGTAAATAAAACCATCATTAAATTGTTATCATATAAATCCATCATAAATAACACGCTTTCCAAAAAGATACAAATTCTTGTGTAGTTATCATTTTATATATCGGGTTACAGACTATCAAAATTCTTAGATAACCTTAAAAAAATTAAACTTTGTTTCACATTGCTACCTAGTACCTAGAACCCAATATTCAGCTTTACCCATAATATTCTCGAACTTCAGTTTTACAAAAACTTCCATATTTACTGGACCTCGACTATTGGATCAGAACACTTTGTTTATCATTTGTATTACCTTTTTCCTTTCTAACATTCTTGGTTCATAGTATCCGATACCTGGAACACTTGAATTAAAAATTACTCTTTTTATTAAAAATTTCTCTTTGATCTTCACTTCCAGTGATCTTTCCAACTAACTAGCACTTGCCATAAGCATAGTTTTCACTTGGGTCCCCAAGTCTTATAGTCTTGGGACATGTTGTGAGACCACACAATAGGATGGATGTGTAGATGATAGGAAAAGTGTTGGAACACAACAATTGATTGAGAGGGGGGTGAATCAGTAGATCAAATAAAAATTTATCTTTTAACTCTTAAGTAGATTCAAAGAACAATGTGTAGAGATTATATACACACACAAAAGCTCATAACACTAGATATACATGGAAAATCTGATATGGGAAAAACCACATTGAGAAAAGATGCTAGGATCTACTATCCTAATCTAGCCTCACAATATAACCTCATTGGTTACAATTTTAAGGGCACCAATCCTAAGGAGACACCAATCCCTTGTTTTAGAAGAACCAACTCTAAGGAAGCACCCACTCCCTAACTGAGCACCAGCTTAGCTATTTGATGACACCAACCAATCAAATTTACAAGAGTTATGGAGATACAACTATAAATAATTTAAACAAATCCAATTTTGTGTTATAGATTTACTTTGTAATTACTCATTCTTTTCTTTGCATCTATGCAAGCATTCTCTTTGCTATTGCTAACTCAACAACTCATATCTTTGCTCTCCTCTTTCTCTTCTCCATAATCTTCACTTTTAGAACATCCTTTGTTCTAACTCTTTCCTTCTCTATTCAACATTCTCTCTACATTGCTTCACACTTGGTGCGTACCCTAGATTATTTTATGAGTTACCGTCTAAGTCTTCTTCTCACAACATATGCATACTCAACGTCCACTCTACCTATTTTCTCTCTCAATGTGATCACACACTTAGTTGTTCAACTTCACATATGTATCTTCACTGATAAATTTCTTCAAGTCTTCAAGCCTAACACTGCCAACAACATTTACTTTATTTACTATATTTGGCATATCACAATCTTAGGATTTTCATGCATTTAATGTGTATACATATAAATTGATTCATATTATATTTCATAGTCGTCATGCCTACTTTCTTGATCTCTTCCAAAATTTTTAATCATTTATATTAATGGCATCATCCTATTGTACAACATCTAACTTCACATGCATACCTTTGTTAGGGTTTTCATGTATTTTCTTCATACATAGAACCCCTTGCATTGAGACAAACACCACTAGCTTCATTTTTTTCCTTTGCTATTTCTGACATGAACAAATATAGGTTTTATTTTGCATTTAATTTCATATTCATGTATGCTTGATTTAATTCTAGATACATAGCTTCCTATGCATTAATGGTGTTGTCAATTCTTTCCAATCCTTTGGAAGAGTTAGTTGGAGTGATTATATCATTTTCCATGCTATCATTCCATTTTCTTTAAAATTTGACCATTGATTTAAACCTTCACACCATGATGATTCACAACAATGATGTGAATCAATCCTTCTGCCAATCGTTGCTTGCCACATGTCACCTTCCCATAATTCCATGTCGATCAATTCAAGTCAATGCAGGCTTCCCATGGAATTACTCCATTTTTCAGTGACCTTATTCTTTCTTTCCATCAAGGATCGAGAGTCGCTAATCTCCCTTACATCATACCTGAAATGCTTAGTAGAGCATAACAAGAAATCCTAAACACTTAAGTTCAAAGCTTCTTCACACTTGTCAGGTGTCATCTATTAGCCTTACCCTTTACCATTTACCTTCCTACATTTCAATCCAAACCATTACATCAAAATAGGAACTCTAAAACACCATTACTTTTTCAAAAGTTGGGTTTCACCCTTATCGCTTACCACTTACTAGCCTCTTGGTAAGGCGTAAGCCTTCCTATCGACTTGTGATGCTTGGAAATTTCCTTTGCAAGATTTTAGAGTTAAGCCTTTCAAGTGTTATATTTTGGGCTTCCTCCTTTCACCATACTTGACATTCTTGTTAAGGTGAAGCCTTAAGTCTAACCCATGAACATCGAAGCCATTTTGGGTGTCAAGGTTCTCCCTAACTTCATACCACTTACCTACCTTTCAACAAGGTGTAAGCCATCCTCCTGAACTATGAAGCTCGAAACTAACCTTTAGCAGTGTTAACCCTTTTGGGTGTCATGGTTTGGGATTTCTTCATACCCTTTTCTTAACCTTAAGTTAAGGTGTAAGCCTAACTTTGATGTCTAATGCCTAACACCTTGTCAGACTTAACACATTTGAACTTCCCATATGCAAGCAATACAAGGTACACCCAAAGTTTGAAGTCTGAAACCTTTCGAACTTAGAACAATCTTCCTTTCTTTCTTTGAGGGATTCGGTAAGAGGTATGACTAAAGCTCAATTTCCAAAACCTTGTAGTATCAAGAAAGCCTCAAGCTCAAATTCTAATGTTTGATTAGACTTGGATTAATTTTTCTAACTCTTTCCTTCTCTGGAAAGTAGCATAAGGTAAGCCTGAGGCTTGATGCCTGAACTTCTTCAAATCTTCATTGCTTTCTTCACTGATGCCCTTTTTGACATCAACCAACAACTCTCCATCTGATATTACTTAGATCTCCTTTTACATCAATGTGATTCCCTTTCGACATCAATGACAATCATATTTCCAACAATCTCCCCCTTTGTCATTGAAGGAAAAACCAAAAGCTCTACACAAACTATACCAATCTGATTTCACATATATCAACATAGACCATTCTAGACAACAACCTTTCTTCCCCTTAGCAATCAACTATCTACAATCACAACTCCCCCTTTGACATATCTACACATCTTGTAGAAACAAATCATTTTTCTCAATTTATCCCCCTTTGAATTCAATGGAAAAGGGACACTTCAAGAAAACATGCTTCTACTAAAGCCAATTTTTGCTCTCCCACTTTAACCAAAATTATCTCCCCCTTTATCAAAATAAAGGAGTGTGTCCATGACATCTACAACCATCAAGTCATTAGAAATTTGTAAAACAAATCATACCTGATTTGACTTCTCTCTTTCTTCTCCAAGGCAGAATAATTTTTTTGTGAAGCTCCCCTAGACTCATTCCCTATCACTAAGGATTAGTGATGTGATGTATGAGAAACCACTTTGGGTGTTTCCTTCTAACCTTTCTCTTTTCACACCTTCTCGGGTCTCTTTTCTACCTTATCTTTCTCTTTTTCAGAGACATGTGAACCTTTGTTCACTCTAGGGGACATATTCTTCTTTTTACTTTGTGCTTTTGGTCTCACAATTTTTTCTCTACAATGTTTGGCTATGTGACCAAAATTTTTATAGTTATAGAACATTACATTCATATCCAGTGAAGGAGCAAATGAATTTCTACTCACATAGTTTGTACTTCTTTTAGGAACATCTCTACACTCTCTAACCCTATGACCAAACTGATTACAGGTATAACAATAACCATAGAAACATGAGGGATACCTAGTAATAGAATCTCTCTATGTAGGATGAGGGGGTCTCCTTGGTTTTAGATTTTTCGGATCTCTCACCCTTGTGAAACCTTGTACATTATCTCCCTTGTTGTTCTACTTCCTATTCATGTCTCAAGGGACCAACTTATTAATCTTCTTATCTATTGCAAGCTTATTTTCTTCTTCAACTTTCTTCATCTCAATAGTGCCTTTATCTAATTTTTCATTTTCAAAGGAATTATCTTTACAATATTTCTCATCCTTTGTACCAAAATTTTCTTCTAATTTAAATTTATCATACAACTTTATAGATGCATTGGTAATGGGACTCTTTCCTTTCTCAAAACCAAAGACAAATTTCTCTTTTGAAGGCTTTTGTGAGTTAATTAATTCATCAAGTATTTCAGAGCCCCCCTTCAACTTCATACCTTTTTCAATCTATTATTTAGCCTTTCTAACTCTTTTCTCAAGAAAACAATTTCTTCTTCTAACTTCATGCATTCATCTAATTTTTACTGTAGTTCAGATTTGACTACATCTTTTATCCTCTTGGCTTCTTCAACTTGAGTCTTCAAGCTTACCACCATCTAATCAAATTCATCAATATTCTTTGTTAGCTTCTTAATCTCCATTTGTGCAATCTTTTTTTATTTTTTGATCTCCTTCCTCAATCTTTTAATCTCATCTAGGGCACAAATGATTTCTCCTTCAAGATCTACTTCTCCTTTATCTTCTTCATTAGACCCTTCAACTTCTTCATTAGAAGTTATTCTAAATTCCATGAATAGGGATTCCTTTCCCTTAACCACAAAGGCATTATCATTTTCATCATCTGAGCTATCACTAACATCAGATGAACCACTTTCTTCTTGTGTGTGTAGACTCTTCTTGTTTCTAAATAAATTCTTCTTCTTAGAATAGTATTTCATTTTCTTACTATCCTCTTCTTGCTCATAGTTATCCTTTTCTGCATAAGGGCATCTAGCAGAAAAATG
Organism: Sequoia sempervirens; assembly: GCA_007258455.2. Lineage (NCBI taxonomy): Eukaryota > Viridiplantae > Streptophyta > Pinopsida > Cupressales > Cupressaceae > Sequoia > Sequoia sempervirens. The sequence continues at coordinate 161,066,370 of VDFB02049217.1, read as the reverse complement.
ACCTATTCTACCATAGTTAAAGCATTTAAGGGGTAGATTACCTCTATATTTCCCAGACCCTCTTCTTAATCTTCTAATGAAGTTTTCTTCTTCTTCATCAATCTCCTTAGACTTAGATGTAGAGTTTTCTTTCTTCTCCTTCTTCACTTCTTTAAATGTAACTTCTCTCTTGGACATTTTTGCATCTCCCATTCTCATCTCATAGGCAGTAAAGGTGTCATGCAACTCATTAATAGTGAGCTTGTCCAAATCTCTTGCTTCATCTATTGCAGAAATTTTAGAATCATATCTTGAGGGTAAGGATCTTATAACCTTTTTCACAATCACTGATTATTTTACTTCTCCTAAAAATATAATAGCATTAACAATTTCATCTACTCTTAAGAGGTATTCTGCATTTTTTTCTTCATTATTCATCTTCAAACTTTCAAACTTTCCTTTATAATTTTGAATCTTAGCTTGCTTTACCTTGTCATCACCTTCATATACATTCTTCAATTTGTCCCATACATCATGTGTAGTTTTCCAATCCATCACTTTGAAAAACACCAAGCTAGATAATCCACAAAGAATAGCATTTTTTTTCTTAGCATCATTCTCATATGCTCTCTTTCCAACTTGATTAGTAGGAGGTGTAGCATAGATTGTGTATCCATTTACAATTGACATCCACACATCAAACCTTAATGAAGAAAAATATGCTTCCATTCTAATGCTCCAAAAAAAATAGTTTGATCCATCAAAGAGAGGTGATTTATTCAAGGATGAACCTTCTTGACTCACCATTTATGTTCACTTTCCAAGATCTATGTGAGCTAATTAAGCTTCTCTGAGGGAACCAAGACTTTGATTCCAATTGTTGGAACACAACAATCTACTGAGGGGAGGTGAATCAGTAGATCAAATAAAACTTTATCTCTTAAACCTTAATCAGATTCAAAGAACAACATGCAGAGATTACATACACACACACAAACTATAACACCAAATATCTGTGGAAAACCTGATATGGGAAAAACCACAGTGAGAAAAGTTGTAGGATCTACTATCCTAACCCAACCTCACAATAGAACCTCATTGGTTTCAAGTTTAAGGGTACCAACCCTAAGGCAAAACTAATCCCTTATTTTAGGAGCACCTACTCCCTAATTGAGCACCAACTCAGCTATTTGATGGAACCAACCAATCATATTTACAAGTAATAGTTATGGAGCTACAACTCCAAATAATTCAAATGAATATAGTTCTATGTTATAGACTTATTACGTAATTGCTCATTCTTTACTTTGAATCTATGCAAGTATTCTCTCTACTACTACTAAATCAACAACTCATATCTTTTCTCTTCTCTTTCTCTTCTCTGCAATCTACACTTTTAGAACATCCTTTGATCTAACTCTCTCATTCTCTATTCAATAGTCTCTCTACATTGATTCACACTTGATGCATACCCTTGATGATTTTCTAATTTATAGTCCAGGTATTCTTCTCACATCATATGCATACTCAACATCCACTCTACCTCTCTGCCCTCTCACTACCAACACACACTTAGTCATTCAACTTCACATGTGTAACTTCACCGACAAGTTTATTCAACTCCTCGAGCCCAACACCACCAACAACATTTACTTCATTTGCTATATTTGACATATCACAATCTTAGGATTTTCATGCATTTAATGCTCATACATATGAAATCGATTCATATCAGAATTCATAGCCACCATGCCTACTTTCTCAATCTATTTATATTTTGTAGTTGTCTGTATTAATGGAATCTTCCATTTCTACATCCTCCAAACTCACACACATACCTCTTCTAGGGTTTTCACGTCTTTTCTTTATAAACAAAACTCCTTGCATCGATCCAAACACCCTTAACTTCATTTATTTCCTTTGATATTTTGAGCGTGAACAAATCTAGGTTTTCTTTGTATTTAATGTCATATTCTTGTATGCTATATTTCGTTCTAGATACATAGATACTTGTGCATTAATGGTGTCATCAATTCCTTCCAGTCCTTTGCAACAATTAGCTAGAGTGGTTATATCATTTTTTGTACCATCATACCATTCATGTTAAACTCTAACCATCGATTTCAACCTTCACACCATGATGATTCACAAGAATGATGTGAATCAATCATTTGACTAATTTTTGCTTGCCACGTGTCACCTTCACATGGTTCTGCATTAGTTAACCCAAGTCAATGCAACTTCCCATGGAATTACTCCTCCATTTAGGTGACCTCATTCTTTCTTTCCATTAGGGGTCGGGAGTCACTAATCTCCCTTACCTCATACTTGAAATTCTTAACAAAGCTTAACAAGCAAGATTAAACACTTAATTCTTAAGCTTCTCCACACTTGTCAATTTTTTTCCATCAACCTTACCCTTTACCATTTACCTTTCTACACTTTAATGCAAACCATCACATCAAACTCTGAACTTTGAAACACCATTACTTTATCAAAAGTCTGGGTTCACCCTTATCACTTACCAGTTACCAGCCTTTTGGTAAGGCATAAGCCTTCCTAACAACTCACGATGCCCTAAAATTTCCTTTACAAGATTTTAGACAACCCTTTCGGGTGTCATCCTTTGAGCTTTGTCCTTTCACCATACTTGACATTCTTGTTAAGGAAAAATCCTTAACTCCAACCCATGAACATCGAAGCCATTTTGGTTGTCGGGGTTCTCCCTTCATACTGTTTACCTACCTTTCAACAAGGAATAAGTCATCTTCTTGAACTACAAAGCCTGAAACCAACCTCTGGCAGTGTTAACCCTTTCGAATCTTGAGCTTCAAGGTTTCTTCATACCCTTTGTTTAACCTTAAGTTAAGGCATAAGCCTCAACTCTAATGTGTGATTTCTAATGCCTTGTCAAACTTAACACATTTGAACTTCCTTTATGCAATCAATATGAGGTATGCCCAAAGTCCAAAGTTCAAAACCTTGCAACTTAGCACAATCTTCTTTCCTTTCTCTAAGGGATTTGGTAAGAGGTACGACCAAAATCCAATGTTTGAAACCATGTAGTATTAAGCAAGCCTCAAGCCCAAAGTCTGATGTCCGATCAAACTTGGTTTAATTTTTCTAACTCTTTCCTTCTCTGGCAAGTGGTATAAGGTAAGCCCAAGGCCTGATCCCTGAACTTCTTCAAATCTTCATTGCTTGCTTCAAGGTATGTACAAGATCATGATGGGCCAAAAAGTTGCGATATGATGGGTATGTGGCTAACGATTTTTTTTTAACCCAAAATTGATGAAACTAAAAAGGATTTTAAAGGAGATTCTCAACTTTGCTCCAATATAAATTATGTTTTACTTTGAATTTAATAAATAATTATTATTCATTTTCTATTTGAATTATAACTAAAGTCTCGATTGATAGGCTGATTGAAAAACACTATAGCTTTCAAATGGTATCACATTTTTTGAATCTGAAACATGCATCATAGTCTATACTTTGCATACTATAGGATTAAAAAAAAAAAATGAATTTCATGAAGTTTTGACCAAGTTAAGGTGGTCAGACATATGAATTTTTATATTTTTTAAAAGTTGTAATAAAAAAATCATAATTAATTATTTACTTGGAAAAAAATTTCAAAAAAATATACATTGCATTGCAACATGAATCCTCTACTTATATCTAAAATCTTATAAAAAATAATTATCATTTTATTGTGGTTAGGGTGGTCAGACAAACACCTATTTATTTTTTCCATGAAGTTTAAGTACTACTGCATTGAAATTTCAAATTTTCACCAAATATATATATTTTTTTAAATAAACCTAGTAGATTAGAAACTACATTCAATTTGCTACAGATTTTATTCTTACATATTTTTGAAATAATATAGATAGCTTATTCAAATTTTTACGTCAAGTTGCCTAACTCTAATTTTTATGAATTTTTTGTCACTTAAGAGCCTGTTTTTTCCATGATGATCTTACACATACCCTTCACTGATTCCCTTTTTGACATCAACTAATAACTATCCATCTAATATTACTTAGATCTCCTTTTACATCAATGACAATCATATTGCCAACAAAATTTACAAGGTGGTGCTTTCTTTCTTGCAAGTAGGTTGGTTTCATGGCTAAGTAAGAAGAAAGATTCAGTGCCATTATCTACTATAGAAGAATAATATACTACAACAACATCAAGTTGTATACAGGTGTTGTGGATGAAGAAAACATTGAAGGATATCAGAGTTTCATATGATGAACCTATTTCTATCATGTGTGACAATACAAGTGCAATCAATATTTCAAAGAATCTGGTAATGCATTCAAGAAAAAAACATATCTCAATCTGATATCACTTCTTGAGAGAGAAAGTTGTAGAGAATGAGGTAAATTTAGAGTATGTGCCTACTAAGGATCTGGTTTCTGATATTTTCACAAAGGCTCTTCCAAAAGATACTTTTGAGTATCTCTAAGAGAAGATAGGGGTTATTGCCCCTCCTTTCAAATAGATGCATAAGTGTGTGCATTTCTCTGGGACCCATTTCAAGATACATTCTTGGTTCTAGATGTAAGGAAGCTAAGGTTGTAGAACAACTTCCTATATAATATTAAGAGGAGAATAATACAAAACTTTACATATTTTTAACAGTTACAAAAACTTAAACAAAAATAAACACAAATATCGTGCATACCATGAAACAATGATTTATATGGGGAAAACCCTTTCAAGAGAAAAACCCATTACTCCAAAATCCACCCAATATATTATTCAGTAAATCACAAAGATTACAACATACTTGCAGAGCAAGCTTCTAATAGGAGTATCACCATTCAATGATCAAGAGATAACATGATTGCTAACAGACACTTATAATACATCACCATCTCTCTCTACCATAGTTGTAATACAACACCCTCATAAAATAAAGTTACATTCTAGGGAAAGATAGGCCAACAAAACATCCACCATTAGATCTAAAACCTAATAATGAGCCAAATTTACAATATATCCTTTATTTAATGTATGTCATCCATTCTAGAAGTTTCCTAAAAAAGTTAACACACTCACATTTTTCTCCATGTTGCCATTGTATACACCTATAAATGTAACTAGGAAACATATATATACATCCTATCAACAATGAAATGCATATAACTACAAGGTTGAGACACATTTTCCCAAAAAATATCCCACTTGTCGAACACTTTGCAAGAGCAATGTGGGGGTGTAAGCATCATCTCTTTAATTGCTAGGGGTTGAAAGGCCCATAGTATCTAAACACCATTTGAACTTATTTGTGCTCATAGGATTAGTTAAAGAATTGGAAACATTCATCAAAGTATCTACCTTAACCAAATTCACCTTTCTATCTTCGACCATATCTCTAACAAAATGATATTGTACATCAATGTGCTTGGTCCTAGCATGAAATGTCAGGTTCCTAGCTAGACATATCACACTCTGACTATCACAATAAATTGTCATTGCACCTTGTTTTATTCCAATATTTGAAAACAGTATCTTAAGCCAAATGGCTTCTTTACAAGCATGAGTAGATGCCATATACTCGACTTCAGTAGTGGAAAAAAGAAACCACAACCTATCGCTTACTCATCCAATTGATTGCACCACCAAATAATGTAAACACATAAGCATTGGGGGATTGTCTTCTATCAATATCACCTGCCAAGTTTGAATCCACATAACCATGAATATAAAGGGAAATATTTTCTTCAATTATATTATAATTTGAGGTACCACACAAATATCTAAAGATTCTTTTAACTTCATACCAATGAACTCTACCAGCATTAGACATATATCTAGAATAATCTGAAGTACCATGCAAATATTTGAAGACTCTTTTAACTACATCCCAATGAACTCTACCAAGATTAGAAATATATCTAGAAATAAATCCCACCGCTTCATAAATCTAGTACAAACCATAGCATACATCAAACTTCCAACTACACTCTGGTAAGGAACTTTGCTCATGTCTTTCATCTCTAATGGAGTTGTTGGAAAATCTAAAATAGATAACTTTGTTCCAATAGAAAGGGGAGAACACAATGGTCTACAATCCTACATGTTAAATCTCTATAAAATTTAATTGACATACTTACTTTTCCCAAGCCATAGCTTTCTATTCACTCCATCTCTTTTAATTTCCATTCTAAGAATGTGTCTAGCTGCACCAAGATATTTCATTTCAAATTTAGTAGCAAGTTGAGATTTTAGTTATGAAATAATACATTTCCCTTTGCCAATAAATAACATATCATCAACATATAATGCAATAAATAGGAAGTGATCACCATCAATTTTATAATAAACACAATGATATGATTTAGAATGATAAAATCCCAAATTCAACACATATGTATCAAATTTCTAGTACCACATCCTAGGATTCTGTTTAAAGCCATACAAAGGTTTCTTCAATTTGCAACCTAATTCACTTTTACCTTTCACCATGTAGTGCTATGGTTGTGTCATATAAATATCCTCCTCCAAATCACCATGAAGGAAAGCAGTTTTCACATCCACTTGCTCAACCTCTAAATCAAAAGCAGCATCAATAGAAAGCAAAAATATAATGGATGTCACTTTTGCAATAGAAGAAAATATATCATCATAATCAACACCCTCAACTTGAGAGTAACCCTTCGCAACCAACCTTTCTTTGTATTTCTTAATACTTCCATCTGAACCAATATTTTTCTTGAACACCTATTTACAACCAATAGGTTTTTGTCCTTCAGGAAATGGTACAAGATCCCATGTATCCTTTTTCAAAGATTCCACTTCTTCATCCATAGAAATCTTCTAGGATTTTGCATCATTCATACCTAGTGCCTCTTCTATAGATCTAGGTTCATCCATGTTAGTATTCAAAGAAAAAATACGTCTCCAATCATTAGGTGAATACCTTTTAGGTGTTTTTCTATGTCTTATGGACCTACAAACAAGCTGAGTTGGATGTTCTTCCTCCTCTTCTAAAGATCCAGATCTAGATGAGCTCTCCTCAACTTCTTATCTATCCTTGGGCCTCGATTCAACTTTCTCATGTGCAGAAGGAAATTTAATCACATCTTCTTGTTCACTTTGTTCAGGATACAATGTAACAAAATAAGGCTTAGTTTCTCTAAAAATAACACTTCTACTATGTATTATCTTTTGTGCAATAGGATCCCAAAGCTTGTATCCTTTCACACCATAACTATATCTGATGAAGATACATTTCAAAGCTTTTTTCTCCAACTTTTTTCACTTCTTCTTTGGCACATGTGCATATGCCTCACAACTAAAAACTCTAAGATGTCTTAATGAAGGCTTGCGACCCAACCATGCCTCTATAGGAATCTTATCAACAAGAGTTGATGTAGGAGACTTGTTAATCAGGTAACAAACAATGGCAATAGCTTCAGCCCAAAAACTTTGTTCTAAGACAACACCACTCAACATACTCCTAGCCTTCTCCATCAATGTCATGTTCATTATTTCTACATCTCCATTCTGTTGTGGAGAATACAAAGTTTTCTTCTATCTATGAATACCAAAATATTTACAGAATCTATCAAAATCATTAGAGAAAAATTCACCGCCATTATCAATCCTTAAAGATTTTATTTTCTTTCTAGTTTGTCACTCAACCATTGCTTTAAATTCTTTAAATCAACTAAAAACTTCAAATTTACTATTTAGAAAATATACCCATGTCCTACTATAATCATCAATAAATGAAACATAATATGTGGATGATGTAGAGCATGGTAGGCTTCAAAGTTTTCCAAAGATACAAAGCATTGATTTTTAACTGATCACCAAAACACTCACAAATTCACTTCATTGAAACATGGTTTTACAAGGCTAAACGACACCAAAATTGGAACTAAGACCCAAATAACTCATTGAACCATTAATACACCTTAGAAATCATAATATTGACTGGATTAAACCAACAAAACTCCCTTAGAACATTGGTTTCACCATTTTGCAAACACTCATACCCAAAAGGCTTATTTGCTTTTAGGAATCCAAAAGGAAAAATTGGGTGTAACTTTTAAACCAGTTTCAATCTCCCAAAACTAATCCCAATTTCAAATACTCTTTTGGCTTTCCTTTAACATATCCAATAGGTGACTAGGTTTGTTTTGAAAAGTAACCTCAAAAAATTGATTGTCCTGTTGTCCTAAAGGCTTAATTCAACTAATTTGCATGAGGTTTTATTGGATCCCAGTACTTTTGAACTCCAAAATCTTTACCAAGGGACAAGAAACATCAAATATGGTATGTATATTCTTATTAAATCATTTTCCATCATCCACCATTGATCTTTCTTCAAACTCTAACCTTTAGGTATCACTTTTGCACAAAACAATGAGTTTTCTCACCTAGGACATTGCCATATTAACTCAAAACTTTATTCCCAACTCCTGCCACTTGGGGAACACAAATATAATATCTATAAAGACCTTGACACTGATTTTTATAAATTTTTACTAGTAAAAATTAAAGTTATGCATTTTTCTTAGCCATTGTTAACCCTACTCAGGTTTCAACCCTACTTACAATAAAATGGGCATAACTTATTCAAAACTTGCTAAAAATTGATGAGACCTAAAGAAAATGAAAATAGAATCTAAGGTATTTCATCTTAAATCAATCTTAGGCCAAAAGTAGGAAGTACATGCCAGTACCATGCAAAGAAACAGAGAAAAGCATTTTGAAAATGTAGGAAAAATGAAGATGTTTCATTTCTTTTTGTCTTAAACTTCAACAACCCCCTCTACAACAATCCACAAGGCCTTTTTATTCCTTTTTCAATATATTACAACTATTTATAACAACTCAACCAACTTCTATAGGACCTTGACTCTTCACATTCCCATTTTTCACTTTTCTTGTATTTTTGCAACTTTTGCATATTGACAACTTTTACAAGATTTTGCAATTTTTGCAAGAATAACTCCAAATGACTCTAAGTTTATCAAAAATGGTATATTATGACCTTATTAACCCAAAAATGACTCAATCACACTAAAAATCAGCCTAAGACAAAACTTAAGACCTTATTTACAAAACTTGCCATGGTGCCCCTGCACCAATGGATTTACCAATTGAAGGAAAATCTACATGACCAAAAACATTAGAATGAATAAGATCCAATCCACCACAAGATTTATGAGAAATTGAGTAAAAATGAATGTGTTTTTATTTTCCATAAATGCAATACTCACAGAAATTGAATTCAAGATTACAATCAGACAAACCTTCCACAAGGTTTTTATTTTTCAAGGTCCTTAGACCCTTTTCTCCAATGTGACCAAGTCTTCGATGCCATAACATAGTTTTCTCTATAGTTAACTTTGTTTTAGAAGAAATATCACCCTTGGGTACCCAAAATCCATGACCATATACTGAAGGTGAAAACCTCACTTCTTCCACATACTTGCTTTTCACAAAGGTACTATTGCATTCAACAGTGCATGCATCAATCTTATACAATATGCTATACCTAACACCTCTAGAAATCACCATAGCACCTCTGACCATCATGCATCCTGCATTAGAAAATACTACTTGCACACTCACATCTATTAGTTTGCTCACAAATAACAAATTTCATGCTAATCCAGGGATATGCAACACATTTTTAATCCTTTTTATTCTACTATTAGGAAATATAATTTTAACTTTACCATGGCCAACAATGTCTAAATGAGAATCATCACACAAGTACACCTTACATCCATCAAATTCTTCATATTCACAAAACCAATCTCTATTAAAGGTCATATGAAAAGATGCATCTGAGTCAATTAACCATGCATCATTGTCTACACGAGTTGCCAAAGCTGCAATGAATGCATCACCATCTTCCTTCTCAGACTCAGAATCAGAATCAACTTTCTTCTTTTTCTTCTTTGCATTCCTTACGAACATGTCTAGGCTTATCGCAATTCCAACAAATAACTTTGGACTTTCCAAGAGATTTAGATCTCCTCCTGGACTTGGATTTCTCATGCTTCTCATTCTTCTTTCCCCTTCCCTTAGGTCTTCCATAGAAATTTAGGGCCTCCTTAGTAGTGATGGATACCTTCCTCCTCATTTCTTTAGAAAGCAAAGAGCCCACCACATATTCAATCTTCAATATAATAGAAGTACTTCCAATAGCCATAACAAAAGAATCCCACGAATTAGGAAAAAAATAAAGCAAGATCTGACATTTCTCTTCCTCATCTATTTTGACACCAGTTGATGCCAATTGAGCCACCAACATATTGAATTCTTCTAGGTGGTCTATGATTCATCCACCCTCTTCCATTCTCAAGGATTACAACTTCTTCCTCAAGAAAATCTTGTTCACTAAAATTTTTGCCTAATACATCTCACCAAGCTTCTTCCATAGTTTATGTGTAGAGATATCCTCATGGAAATTAATTAAAACAAAGTTTTCCAAGCACAATATGATTAGACCCTTGGATTTACGGTCCATAACATCATATTGAGCAGCTTAATTAGGATTTGCAAGCCTTGAAACATTCTCATCAACAACATCCCATAGATCTCGATCTATCAATAGATCCTTCATCTTTAGCTTCCATATCTCAAAATTACTTCCAAAAAATTTATCCACCTCTATTCTCCCTAATGAACTTTCCATCTAAAAATTCTTGTAACAAGATCATAAATTGTCCTCTATAGAATCTCTCACTCAAATTTGGATTAGTTAAAAAAAACCCAACAACCCACAACTAAAACCAAAGGTGATCAAGCTCTAATACCACTTGTAAGGAAGATAAGGTAGTGGAACAACTTCCTACACTAATCTTGAGAGGATAATAATGAAAAAAATTTACAAATCTTTAATGGTTACAAAAACTTAAACAAAAATAAACACAAATATCATGCATACCATGACATAATGATTTATGTGGGGAAAACCCTTTCGGGAGAAAAAACCCACACTCCAAAAGCCGCCCAATATATTATTCTGTAAATCACAAATATTACAAAATACTTTTAGAGAAAGCTTCTAACATGAGTATCACTATTCATAGATCAAGAGACAACACGACTGCTAATAGACTCTCAGAATACATCACCATCTCTCTCTACCATAGTCATAATACAACACCCTCATAAAATAGAGTTACATTTTAGGGAAAGATAGGCCAACAAAATATCCACCATTAGATCTAAAACCTAATAATGAACGATCCAAATTTATAATATATCCTTTATTTAATGTATGTTTATCATTCTAGAAGTTTCTTGAAAAATTTAGTTCACATTTCACTCTGTGGTGCCATCGTATACACCTATTAGTGTAACTAGGAAACATATATATAAATATATATACATCCTATCAACAATAAACCACATATAATTTCAAGGTCGAGACACATTTTCCCAACACTAGACTGATGTTCAAGGCTACCTCTTAGGGGGAGTAAGTAGTAGTGGTTGTTGTTTGGTGCAATTAGATGGAGCATATTGTGTTGCTCTAAGGGGGAGTGTGCGAAAAAGTAAGTATAGTAAAGAAAAAGTGTAGTTGCTTGTTGGTGTTGCAAGTAGTGTCAAAGTGGTGTATACAGGTGTTTCCCTTTGAATTTTATTAAAGGGGGAGAGCAAAAGAGTTCAATGTAAGAAAAAAGAGATGGATGAGTCTATGGCCCTTTTCCATTGATGTCAAAGAGGGATAGAAAATCTAAAAAAAATGGAGAGATTTGGTTGAAAAACCATAGTGTAGAAGTGAATATGGTCTAAAAACCATAAGGGGAGAAAGAAAAACATGTTGTAGGAAAGTATTGTCTAAGGAGAAAATGAAGAGAGTGATATAAAGTGCAGGTTTTACTGATGTTGCAATAAAGAGTTTCCCTAGTAATGGGGAGTACTACTTATTGCAGTATTATTTTTGGTTGTTGTTGTTGATGCTTTTTTTAGAAAGTAGGTATTGCCATCAATGACAAAGGGGGAGATTGTTGGAAGTTTGGAGACATTGGAAGCTTGAGACTTTGTTTGTGAGTTTCTTGGTTGTTGTCATTGATGTCAACCCCTTGTATAAAGAGAGTGTTGGAATGCTATTGGTATTGATATCAACACATTTTTTTGTTGTCATTGATGTCCTACTTCAGTATAGTTGCAAAATTTGTTGGCCTAACTTGTGCCTGAGGAGATTATTGTAGTTGGAAACTATTGCATGTTGCAGACACTTTAGATGTGTTACATAGATGTTAGTAATGTTGATGAAGTTGGTTCACTTGGTTTCCAAGTACTTTTGTAACACCCCTCCATTTTTGGATCTTTTGTTCAGTAGTGTGTTTTCTTTGTTATGTGTTTCTGTTATGCTTTGACTATGATACTTGGTTACTTTTGACCGCTATCTAATAAGCAATGTAAACATTATATTTTGATGTGATGGAATTTTCTTTTGATGTTATCATTATGGCATGTTTTGAATTAGCATAGCAATTATTTAATATAAAATGCTTTATGCTTTGATTATATTGTTGTTGTTAGACTCGTCAGTTTTGAAGCCTATATTGGTGAAGGGGATGGGATTGTATCACTCGCTTGCAAGTGCCCTATGATTCCAAGATTTCTGCTTCATGGTGTGTCTTATTATATATATATTTGCACATTTGATATGCTCTTTGTTCACAGGTTGACAGGTACAGGACATCAACTCCACCTGACTTCACAGGTTTGAGCATGTCCATTGACCAACAATTATCGATTGGGAGATAGTAGCTAGGTTTCCGTGCCAAGTTGTCACCCTAGTCATAGTTTGTCGTCAGATTTGGCAGTTTTGATTTGGTTCTTTCCTCCCTGGTTATCTATTTCAATTCGTATTTTAAAGGCTATTAAATGGTGGGTATGGTTAAAGTGATGATTTAACATATCTAGTTTTAATGTTGAATATTATTTTATTCCATTGATTATTTTGGTTTAATTAATAAAATCTTTTTTAGTTTATTGGTTAACTAGGCCAATGGTCATAAATTAAATGAAATATTTATTTTGCCATTATTGTATATTTAGATTTAAATTTATAAGGAAAATGGAAATCATGTTAGATATTTAAGTTAAATTTAAAAATAAAAAATAGAAATGGGGATTATATTTCACTTTTTGAATTTTTGGATAAAACATATTCTTGCAACTTTGAGATTTTTTGGTTTTTAATTGGAATTATGACATTTTGAAATATCATTCTTGGAAATTAAATTGTTTTAAAATTTTTTAAAGGAAATATCCTCCAAAAGCTCAATAAATTTAGTGGGTGGGATATTTTTAGGGGTTTGACCAAATTTGGGGAAAGCTCTTTGTAAAGAAATGAAATTTCATTTGTTTTTCAATTTTTGGATTTTGGGGAGAGTTTTGCTGTTGCTGAATTTGGAGTTGAAGAGGAGATTGGAATCACCATTGTTGGAGTCTTCAAGCTTGGGGAGAAAACACCAGGTTCCTCTTTGCTTTCTTTTGTTTTCTTGTTTCATTTTGGATGAGCTTTAAATATGGAAATGTTGTTTTTTTTATTCCTTAAAATCCATATGAAATGATTTCAAAACTTGCAAAATTATTGTAGGAATTAGGGAAGAAAATCAAAACAGGGATTACACAATGAAAAGATGAAGAAAACCAAAAGAAATGTGTTTAACAAACTGAAATTTTAAACCTTCTGTTGTTTGGAAATTTTATTTATGTTCTTGCATATTGTGTTGATCATTTGCACAATATAACTGTAAATGAAGATTATGGGTATATAATTTATAAATATACCTATGTATATATGTATATATTTCATTTTATATATAAATATACACACAAGTATATTTGTAAATATAATGGGTTTGATTTAATTTATGTTCTGTTAAAAATATAATAATAATAATTTTTTTTTTCTGAGAAATAAAACAGGGTATGCCTTGTTCTATCGATTTTTTTTGGTGACAGTCATTTTTTTCTCATATATGAAAATTTATGTATTAAAAATAAAAATTAAAATTATTAGCTGTGGAGGGGAGGGCCGTAGCCTGCTCCCCCCACGAGCACCCTTGGGAGGCTGCTCCCATAGCGTCCCCATGGGAGGCGCTGTGTGGAGCAGAGATACCCACAGGCAGCAGAGCTGCCCACACAGCACCCCCCATACGGGGGTGGTTGCATTGGCAATCTGCCCTCCCTTTTGGGAGGGGCCACAGCCCAAGGCTTGGCCTTGGGTTTTCCTTTTTAAAAGTTTTTTTTTGTTTTTATAAATTTTTATTATTATTATTTATTATATTTTAATATTATTATTTATATATTATAATATATATATATTATATAAGTATATATATATATATGATATTTTAATATTTAAATAATATAATTTTTTTTATAATAAGTATTTATTGGTATATATACTTTATGTAATTGTTTTTTTTAAATGGTTTATTAAGTTGAATTTAAATGGATTATTTAAATATTAATTATTGTTCATCGTGTTTTCTGCACAATAACAGCCAGACATAATATGATATCCTATCTCTCTTGAAAGGTAAATCTCTATCTGCAAGCCTCAAGAGATAACCCCAAGGTCTCTAATGTCAGGTCTTGACAGTGCATAAACAACTCGGTAACAAAATGTGAAAATGTTGGTAATCACAATGAGACCTTACTACGAGCAAAATGCTGAATCAATTTTATCAGATCTAACGATCTGATGATGCTTCAATCCTAGATTTAACCCAATAATCAAAGAAATAGAAAAAGAGAAAGGTTTGAGAGAGATTTCTAAATCTAATACTGCTCCTAGGATTAACAATGAAAGTAACCAATACTTGAAATGGACCAATCCTTCAAAACTGATTTCTACTTGACCAAGATAAATCTACAATCTCACATAAAACAAGGCAATCTTCTAAGGTGTTAAGATTTTCAAATAGTAAACATTCATTCAGATAACCCTGTTATAGTTAAAATGAACAAATCTTTACAATCGAACTTAAGCACACGAAATATAAAGTCCAGGCTAACTTTGCAAAGCAACTAACAATTAGTTGGTTGTGAAAAGTATGTACTGAAGGATTGCTACAACATTCAAATATTAAATCACAAATAGTATTGAACCCAAATCTAATCTAAACATTAACCTTCTCAAAGCAATTTTAAATATGGAATAACAGGAACCATGCAAAACAAAAGAAACAAGTATGGCACCAAATCACAATGTCATTTCTTGTATTCAAATTGTTCACTGTAGCAACAATTCTAGCTTTCTATTACAATATTTTCTTGAGGGAAACTACCTACTAACTTACTCTACTTCTAAATAGCTCTACTCAAATTCTAACCTTCTAACTATTCCTAATTGTTTTGACCCTTTACAAATGAGGCGACATGCCCAATATATAGAAATCCCCAGGAATCCATCGGCCAGGAAAGGGTTTCATAGCAATAACTCAGCACAACAACCCGGCCAAGAGATTCTTTGAAATGGGTCAAATAAGCAATAAATGCACATTCCATCGAAGTCGGCTTGGGATCCGCAATGCAGCTCGGACGATGCGCGGGAAGGTAATAGGCAAGCACAAATTGTGCCGCATCCCATCATTATCTCTCTTCCCTATTATCCCCGCGCCGATCTGACTCTTCATGTAGCTTCAGGAACATATCATCTAAGTCGACCATAGGTGGTACTGGCAGAACCCTAAGTCGCCTCTCAATGGACTCAATCTTGTCCCTTGAGTGTTTGACCAACCTATCCCAATCTACCTTATATGTCACATTCTTATCAATAACTACGAGGTAGGTGGCCGCATCATCCAGTTGGTGCTTGGAAATAGAACTATCATTAAGTGGTGCATACACATCATGCCACCATTCTCTCAACTGTTCCAGGCTCAAGTACTTGGGCGCGATCTTCCTTCTTCCCGTCATGATTTCAAAGAAGGCAATGGAACCATTGTAAACCCCGGTTAGGGTGTTATCAATCTGATTCCTTCATTTTTGAATCTTTTTCAACACCTTCTACCTAATTTGCAGTGCCTCGAACCAATCCCAAGGTTTGGAAGCTCTAGAAGAAGGAAGAACCCTATTGCTTACCAACCTGTCATGGGTGTATTCCATTAGAGTCCTGGTTTTCTGTAGAAGGAGGTTTGTATCCTCCTTATCTTGTGCCAACACCTATTTCAACCATTTAGTCACCATGATAGCATCCTTCCTAGTTGATAAAATCTCCTTAATAGCTTCGTCACCCTTTCCTTGCAACCCTTTCAACCAATTCATAGTGGAAAGGGTAGAAGCTTTCATCTTTTCTAGCTCAGTTATGGTCTCCTAAGGTAGAGGATTGGTAGCAGAGGAAGAAGGATTAATGGCCTGTAGTGGTTTCATCAATTCCTCCAAGCACTTCTTGAGATTTTTGTTTTCTTTCTTTAGTTCCTACTTGGTTTTCACTTCCCTTCTCAATCTATCCACCATAAATGCACTAGAGACCTCATAGTCCTCAATATCCTGCTCAACTGATGTAGGCCCAAGATTAAAAGCCTGAACGTGGTAATCCTTTCCAACCACATCATCTCTATTTTTTTCTGGAGTAGGGGTAGCAATATGAATAACCTTGTTATGTGCCTAATCTCTCTCAACCTGTGAGATCACCCTAGCCTTCTTCTTACCTTTATCTTTTCCAATCCTAGCTAGTAATGCATCCTAGTTCGGTGGACTATCTTCCACTACTACCTGCTTTCTTTTTATCTCTCTGTTCAGCCACTTCAGAACAGTGGGCTCCAATTGCACTTGGCTCTACCCCATTTCTTCTTGTTGATCTTCATGTGCCTCCTCCTGTTCAAGTGATGGATCCTTTTCTGCCTCTTCTTCCCTTGGAGGAGGTTCAACTACTTCAGTTCTAACAGGAGAGTTTGCATGTGCAACCATAGGGGACTGCATTATCCTTTCAATTTATGCCTCTACACTATGGAGTTCCCCTTCATGGAATTCCTCACCTTTAGTATCTGGATCTTCATCAACCTCTTTTGTCTCACCTAGTTCACTTTGGGTTTCATGAGTGGGGGGGATGTCATCCTGCTGCTCCTCATGAGAAGCCACCGAAGGTAGGTCAGCCTTAGGCACACTGTCCCTAGGAAAAGGAGTCCTAGACTTCCTTGCATACACTTTGGCCTTCACCTCTGAGCTTTCAACATTTATCACTGGTGGGGCAACTTCTTCCTCCCCAATCCTGGAGCTAGCATTCTCTAATAATTTGACAATTCTTTTCCTCTTAGGCACAGAAGCATCAACCTCAGGACTCTTCTCAGACTTCTTAGTCCTTGTCCTCTTTTTTTCCTTTGGCCTCCTCTATTTTTTTGTTTCCTAGACCTTTGTTTCTTGTACACCTTTAGATTTACTTTTGACAGGAGAGTCCAGTTTTCCCTTGCCTTTGGGATCGTGCTTGGTTGATTCTTTAGAAGTAGAATGGGAATCTAAGTCCCCCATGAGGGCATATGTACATTTTACTCCTCTATTTTCCAGCTCCCACATAGTGTGCTTGAGCCACATCTTGGTAACCTTGAGAACTGGATCCATCAGTTGCTTCAGTTCTGTTTGCTCCTTCTCTAACTAGTCTATATCACCAATCGGTTTATCTTTTACTGCCTCATAGGCATGATCCTGAATTAAGTTCCCATCATCCTCCAATTGATTAGGCACTACCCTTACATTGTATAATTGGACTGCATCAACTGGAAGCCAGGAGAATTTCTTCTTTCTAACCTCATATTCATCACCACAATTGGCCCAGTAGTCCTAAATTAACCTTATGGCCATAGTCTCTACTGGCCTTCTTTTGAGCTCCCCTCTGATGTCAAATCTGGATCTCTTGGAGTGGAAAGGCAAGCCAAGAGCACTCAATTCATCTTCTGAAGCTTGGGCAGAACCAATGGAAGGACATACCTCTCCAGTGCCAATCCTTAGGGGAAAATCCCCACCAAATCCTATCTTGTGTTTGTCCTTCTTGACAATGGCATCAAAATCACAAATCTACCTGGTGACTTCCAACAATATGATGTGATCAGTGGGATACCTTGGAAGCCTGTTTGGGGCCCTTTTATATCCATGAATCTGAATGTAGGAGAAGGTTGGGAACTGGATGAACCACTCTCCGTACTTCTTGATGAGCTCCTTGGCCTGATCTGAAATTCTGACATGCTCTGCTTCCTAAAGCGTTTTGGTAATATGCATGGTAAATGCATCATTTTCCCTCCTATAGTTTGAGCTTCCCAGATACAACTGAGGGTAAACTTCATAGATGATATCTTTTCCAAAAATTCCTTTTGTATCTAATCCTCTGTAGGGATGGAATCTAGCCAGCATGTAAACTAGATAGGAGGTCATTGTGAAGGTCTTTCTCTGCAACACATTAGACAATTGTTTGTGAATTACTTGGCTGATGACCCCGACCCAATGGTAGTCAATTTTTTCTTGTTCCATCCTCACAATCACATGGCACATCCAATTCTCAAATGTATCAGAAGTCTTCAAACCAACCACCCTGCTAAGAAAGATGATGGCATCATAGTATTCTTTCTTGAATTTTTCTCTAAATAGCTACTTAGGCAACTTGGAATAGTGGGACTTGGGCTTCTCCAACCAGGAGTTGATTAGCTACTATGACTTCACAGTCTGGTCATCATAGAACTCCTGAGCTGCCTTAATGGTGAATCCCACCACATGAGACTGTTCTGGCATGTCAAAGGTTTGGGAAATGGAGACCGGGTTGAGATTGGAAACGACTCTCCCTTGAGGCCTAATAATCCTCTGCGTATCTTGATCATAGTGCCTGGCTCACTCAAGGACCAGCTCATAGCATTGTGCTATAGAAGGGAAACCGACTACATGTAACAAATCTAACTTTCATTTTCCTGACCACCAAAGGAAGATCTTCAGCCACCATTCTTTCTTTAAATTCTTCATAGTCCTAGAGGCCAACATTTGTATCAGTGACTTTTGACCAGACATAAGTGATCTTATTGTTAGGGACCTTGCTCTTAATGTCCAGCTTGATCCTCTCTGCACCAGTCAATGAAGAAGCAACTACTGCTTTGCTTGATTCGGCCTGCACTCAACATGAAAACATAATAAAAACCACAAGAAATCAAGGTTAATCCATCAAAACACCATTAGAAAGCATCTCATATAGTCAAGGTGTTATTAAATTTCATATAAAATGACCATAACACATTTCGGGTTTCAAGACCATCCGCAGGATCTGAGTCAGAGAGGAATTTTGGGAAATTACAGACTGATCAGATTCCAACGGAATAACTAGGAAACACCTACTTAATCATTAAACTTGATCATTTTTCATCAATTAATTCACATGGGAGATCGAAACATGACATGAAATAATCATTAAATGCATCACAAATTGTAAACAAATCCATTTATTTCATGTTTCTTTACGTTCCACCAAATTTTGGGGAAATCCATGAGGGACGGATTTCCGCAAAGAACGAGTCAGATAGGAGACTTTAGAAAATCAGGGGGACAGTGGATTTCAGAGAAATCTAGACTCGACAGAAATCTACAGTTTAGGCACAATTCCGGACCAATGGAGATTCCTGGAACGCAGGTTTCGGCAAGAGTTATGAGTTCACCGAGAAGTCTCGATGACTTCCGGGAGTCACGCTGAAGGATGCAATCAGAATAGGTTTCACAAAGAGTCAATTGTTTTGATGTAATGTATCAGAAAAAAGGGACATAGCAAACATATCGGTATGAGCCAAGGGTGGTCGGGGTAAAGTCCCGGCGAATTCATCTTGTCTCACCGACCATCAGAGTTTTAAACAATCACTTTAGCCAGACTCATGTTTTTGATATGAGGTCCCAGCAACTATGTTATGTTTCATTGATGAAGAGTTCCATCGGCATAACCTCTTGCCAACATTATGAAGTCACCCCGATAGAAGATTAGGGCTTGTAAAGAGAAAAGTTTCGCTATGAAGTCCTGGTGATCATTAGGAGTCTCGCCAAAAGTGAAGATTTTAGTAAGAGGAGGGAGCTCGCAGTAAGGTCTCAGTGAAGTGTGAATGTTTCCCTAACTTTGAAGAGCACTCGACAAGAGTAGGATATGTTTGGCGAAAGGTCTTGCCGGAAGCGAAAGTCCCAGCGACAGAATTGAAGATCGATAAGATGAAAGGAACCCACTATGAGCTCTTGGCGATGAGGTTTGTCTTACTGACAGAAAGATTTTTGGCATGAGAATTATAGTGTCCTGGCAACTAAATATAAACTCACAAAGTGCTTCGGCTAAAGCGAAAAGTGTTCAGTGGGAGGTCTCATCGAAGGATGGATGTCTTGGCAAAGCAAAAAAATATCGGTAAAGCTACCAGAGCCCACTATGAGCTCTTGGCGACTAGGACTTGTCTTACCAAAAGCGAGTATGAACAAGCATGTCGATGAGACATATCCTCACGGGGTGAGGTCTCAGCGAAAGTAAAGGTCTCGCCGACTAATATGCATGAAGGATTTCATCAGTGTAAAAGCAATAGTGTCAGAGCGATCCAACATGAACCTAGGAAGACCACTTCGGTGAACCTCAAGGTGGTCGAAATGATATCTCGGTGATCTCGAATGGTCACAACGAAGGGAATCCGAAAGGGATGGAGAGTCCCGATTTCATCCAAACATTGAACCAACTAAGGATTTTGAAAAGTTTAACTTAGGGCAAGTTGGGGACAGACCTCTCATGAATTTTCTTTGCATTTTAGATCAATCCTAAGATGAAATCACCTAATATGGCACTGCCCTAGGTCCAAACCCAACTCATCCGCCATTAGCACATAGGCAAGCTCAGAATTTAGTTGTTTCACTATTGAGTCATCACTAGGGTTTACTAATTACTCTCAGGAAAGATTCATTAAAATGCAGATGGACACATGAACTGAAAACTCACCTGGGAGATGACAAAGGTTGCAATACTGAACCACCCTATCACAAAATAAACAAATTCATCAGAATTCAAATCCCACAAGCCCATTCATAATTCAATTCAAAGCAGAGCAATCAGACACATACCATTATAAAGTGGGAATTGGTCTTAGAAGCAGCAAACACGAAGCTCCAGGGTATCCACAACGAACATAGGTGATAACACACAAGAAATCACCACCAAATCAATCAAGCCAAATCCAAATGTCCCCAAAATCCCAACCAAATACTTGCAAGAAAGCACTTCTTAGCTCAAATGATGGAAAATAGTGAACATAATGGTGTAAAAGATCTCAGAATCAAGTTAAATACATTTCTCAGAGCACGTATGAAGCCATTAATGTTGTCGATAAGACAGCCAGAGAAGGAATTCGAGAATCTGATGACAGGGCAGAACCTGAGAAAATCCAGCCCACACAGAAATCCGTGAGGATTGAAAATCCTCAAACAATAAGGGTCCAGCTAGAGTCCAAGTAGGATCCAAGAAAATCCTCCAGGGCGAAAAATATTGAATCCGAGCAAAAGCCCGAAATTCATCAAGAACTCAAGATTTTCAAGGAATAACTTGGGGAAAACACTTAGGCACTCAAAATAAAAAAATAAGCACGTGCCCAATTAAGACAAAAACCTCAAAATGAAAGGGCCAAAACACCAAAACCAAAGCGAAAGAGGGTCCCTGCTTACAGTGGGGCGTGTGTACGAAAAATTGCACAATAAATGGTGACTTCTACTAGGAAAATGCTCCAGAGCATTTGATGACAAATAGGAATCAAGAACCCAGAATCTTTGGTTTCAATCTCACCATCAAACAAACAAGTCAGAATGCAAGATTTAAAGAATCAGAACCAAAGGATAGATCAAACCTTCCATATACTGAAAATCCAAGTGTGTGCACATGAGTTCATTTCCCTCCTTAAGTTACTACAGGGACCAAGTTCAGTCAAGTAAGGCTACGTAAGGATTCCAACTTCAAAAGCAACCTAGATAGGGCCTCACTGCCAATCAGGCATCCATAGCCCTGACAAGGTTATCATTGTGATCCTCCTGAACATAGCTCTACTGCCAGCCAGGCGTCCATAGCCCCAGTAGAGATATTCAGGTATCCCTGATAAGCTAAATTTATTCTTTTGATTTTCAATATTTCACTTTTCTTTCTTTTGATATTCTTTATATGTCATTTTTATTTCAACTTGTGAACAATGAGGTTCACACTCAGGGCTGAGAACCACAGTGACGCTAAAGCAGAAATAAGATTTTTCACTTGACAAGAATTCACAAGGGTTCCTATAGTGACATTAGGATTCTTAAGATATATGAAAGATATAAGATTTTCAGAGTACTTCAAGTTCGAATCCACTCCAGTGACTCAATCTTCTATAAATCTGACATTAAAACTATTGGCAACAATAAATATTTCAACCATCCTTTCAAGATGCAAGACTAAAGTTCACCCAAAGAAATACTTAGAACAATTCTAGAGAAGGTAAATTTTCCATGCAGGTGCAACACACCCAAGCGAAAGCAGAGAAACCCCCAAAGCAAGAGTAGAGAAAAAGAAAAACAAACAAAAAGAAAACCCACACTAACCAAAACAAAGCAAAAAGGAAAACCCTAATCTAATTATATACAAGACCAGAGCTGAAAACAACTCAAGACTGGAAATAATGCTTCAAATACTACTCATTGGCAGGCAGTGGGATATCCTCCAGTGAGAGTTTTCAAACGAAAAGTATTATCTCCTGGGATTTCTGAGATCTGGTAAGGACCGAGCCAAAGTTTATCAAATTTTATGTGCTCTCCCTTATGGTCATGGGCTTTATCCAAGGAAAGAACCAAGTCAGAAATCCTAAAAGCTTTAACCTTGGCTCTCTTATCAAACCATCTCTTGACAACCCCTTGATGCTTAGCAAAGTTCTCTAGGGCTTCATCCCTCTTTTCTTCAAGGTGCAATAGTTCGGAAATTCTTGCCTCACGTCTATCTCCCTCATCATAGTAATCATTAATGAACTGAAGGGTAGGAATTTTCAATTGTATGGGAAACACAGGTTCTAATCAATAAACTAGGTGGTAAGGTGACATCCCTATGGAGGCTTTATGTCTTGTATGATCTGCCCAAAGAGAAAATCTGAGTTGGGTATGCCAGTCTCTAGGGTTCTTTCCTAATAACTTGTGGATTATAGTCAAAATATTCTTATTAGAGGATTCAGCCAACCCATTACCCTGCAGATAGTAATTGGATGCAAATTTAATAATGATCCCATGATCAAAAGCCCAGTTAGAAAACTTTAACGATGAAAACGTAGGAACATTTTCACAAAGCAGAGACATAGGACATCCAAAACAATTAAGAATACCAGATTCAAGGAAGTTAATCACTACTTCAAAAGTACACTACTTGCATGCAAGAGCTTCTATCCATCGCGTAAAATAATCAATAATGGTGAGAATATACCTATGACCAGCGGAGGATGGCAGATTGATGGGTCCAATGAAGTCCATTCCCCATTGAGCAAAAGGTTTTACCTCGACGACCAGTTGAAGTGGGAGCGCTGCATACTTTTCTTTAGTGGTCACTGTTTGGCACACATGACATGTCCTGACATGACTATGGGTGTCTTTGAACAGTGTAGGCCAGTAATAACCAGCTCTGAGAATCTGGTTTGTTGTAGATGGTGCTGACCCATGGCCTGTACCATATCTGTCATGGAATTCCAACATCATTCTTTCAGATTCTGCCCTTCCCAGGAACCTTAAATACACACCTTCATGATTTCTCTTGTATAAGATAACCCCTTTTAACATGAAACTATCACTCTTTAAGCATAACACCCTTCTTTGTACTGGATTGAGATTATTAGGGCACCTCTGAGTCAGGAGATAATGAACATCATCATCATACCACTCGCCAGGAGAAATATCCTCTAAAGTATAAGCCTGAGCTGTAAGATCAGGTCCTGTCTTTGCCATTGTCTTTGTGAGCCCCTACCCTCTTACCAGCTTCATGGGTTGAATCTCCATATCATACTCCTATAGCATAGTTACCCACATGGCTCTTCGTTCTCCCTGTTCATTATGTATCAAAAGTAGCTTGACTACAGGATCGGGAACTATAGCAAAGATCTTATTTCTGAGGATGTAATGTCTGAACTTCTTAACCGCCCTGACTAAGGCATAAGCCTGCTTCTCCACATTTGGGTACCTTAGTTCTACATCCTTTAATGGTGTGCTCATGAATTCTATGGGGTGTTCATTTCCTTGGTTAGATTTCTAAGTTAATATAGTAGCACAGGAGTGGTCAGAAGCAAATGAATATATGTAGAATGGTTTGGCATAATCGGGACTTACTAGAACTGGAGCTTTAGCAATAGCTCTTTTTATTTTCGTGAATGCTTCTTTTTCTTCTACATTCCATTCCACCTTGGCCTCCTGCTTCAACATTGCATTCAGTGGCTTGACTATCTCTACAAACCCAGTGATGAACTTCCTGACAAAGTTGATCTTACCGAAGAACGACTTCATTTCCTTTTTACTAGCGGGTGGTGGGATCTTCAGAATAGCCTCTATTCATTTTGGATCAATTGCAATCCCCTTTTCAGAGATAATATGCCCTAGTAACTTACCCTTTGTTACTCCAAAGATGCATTTCTTTGGGTTGAGGGATATCCCAAACTCTCTGCATTTCTGGAAAACTTTGCACAAATCTAAGATATGGTCACCTCTATTCTTTGAAAACATCGTCAGGTCATCCATATAGATGATTATGCACTTCCCAATTATATCTTTAAAGGCTATGTCTATTGCTATCTGGAATGTAGCTCTAACATTAATCAAGCCAAAAGGCATTCTTCTATAAGCAAAGGTGCCCCACTTAGTGGTGAATGCAATCTTATGTCTATCCTCATATTGCACCATGACCTAGTTATATCCGGAGTAACCATCCATAAAAGACATCATCTGAGATCCGTTGACGATCTGGAGTACTTCATCCAGTGAGGGAATTGGATAATTATCCTTTTTTGATGCTTGGTTTAGGTTCCTAAAATCTACACACAATCTGATTTCACCATTTTTCTTTCATATAGGAACCAGGTTTGCAACCCAAGTAGAGTGTCTGACTGGAAATATGATTCTCACAGACAATAGTTTATGTACTTCCTTTTGAATTATAGGTTCCAGTAGAGCATTAATAGGCCTCTGCCTCTATCTGAAAGGTTTCACTCCTTGATTAAGAGGGATAGTACAAGTTATGACTAATGTATCATAATTCTTCAAGTCCTCATAACTCTAGGCTATCACATCTAGATATTTGTGCAATGCATCAATGATTCCCCGTCTTTCTTCTGGGGTGCATACTTTTCCAATAAGAACATTTTTTACATCCTCCTGGGATCCCATATTATACTTGTCACATTGTCCACTAATGGACTCTTTCCTAGTGTCTTGATCTTGGTCTCTGATCTTGTCCAGATCAAAGATCCTTTCCAGCTATACCATTCCCTTAGGGATTGTGTTGGTCTTCATGTTGATTACCCCTTCCAAGTCCATCTCTACCTCTTGAGGCTCAATTTCATCGATGATCTGAGAAGCAAAAATATTTGTGTTTGTGATAAAGTCTAGAATATTCTTATCATCTTCAAACACCTGGAAGCTGGTAACATTATCAAGGATTGAGGGCACTGGGGTCAGTTCCACTGTAAACTTCTTCAACCCAGAAAGAGATAGAGGCTACAGAGTGTTGGCTTCCTAGGCCAAGGAATCAGCCATCTGGTTTTTATTTCATGGAATCAACTGAATATTGAAGGTGTCAAATCCTTCAATAAGGTCCCATACTTGATGTCTGTAGTTAGTCATTCTTCTGTCATGGTAGGAGTACTACCTTCTAGCTTGCTTGACTACTAACTCAGAGTCTCCATACACTTGCAAGATCTTAACCTTCTTCTTCAAGGCCATCAACAATCCTTGAACTAAGGCTTCATACTCAGCTACGTTATTTGTACAATGAAACTAAAGTTTATGAGCAACAAAAAATGTCTTACCTTTTGGGTTGATCAGCTCGAATCCTGCCCCAACTCCTTGTTTTGATTTAGAACCATTGAATCTTAACGTCCAACAGCAAGCACCTACGGACTTCTTCGCTTCCTCACTTACATTGTTGTTGCTGGATGGCTTTTCAGAAGGCATCACCCCTTTTCCTTTGTGGTCTTCTTGGACATTGATTGGGATCACAGGAGTAGGATTAGTATACTTATATATTTGTTTTACTACAGCTTGGCATAAGCAATAGTCCAATTCTGAATGTGAAGTGTTATGTCCTCTGCACCAATTGGGCAAAAGTAACTCTTCAAAGTCCATTCTTCTTCCTAACTGAATCTGAACTTCAATACATTTTTTAAGGAACTCTTGAAAACTGTCAAACAAAGCTAGCTGATTATCCTTTGGATCATCATTACTTTCAGCTTGTTCACCATTGTCCTTAACTGGGTCCACTAGGGCTTCAACACCACTAGACTCTATCATGAGGCCGTGAGACACTGTATGCAACATGAGGACCTCCTCCAAATCTGGTTCTTCAAAGGGATCGGAAAGCATGTAACTACCCATACTTACTTCTGACACCAAAATTTTAGCAGAGGTTTTTTGATACTTTGTAATCATATATTTCATTCTGGGTTCTCGTTCAATTCTAATCTAATTTGGTACCCCTTTCCAAGGAAGCCACATATGGGAGTGATCAATTGAAACATATCCATTCAAAACCCTGGTAAATTCCCTTCCCAAGATTAGGCTATAGGCGTCAAGGATGTCAGCCACTTGTATATTGACAACTTGTTGAATTCTAGGATCAGAAGCAATCTATAGGTGAATCATATTCAACTCTCCTACAACATTGACTTTGTTTCTATCCAACTATGTGACTTTCTTTTGGGAATCAGTAGGCGTGATACCCATAGCTCTACAGACACCAAGGGGCATGACATTGGTTGAGGCACCAGAATCCAGCAAACAATTATGTAAATTCTTGCCAAATACATGAACATAAATCAAGAATGGGGGAGTATCTATTTTCCCTTGGAACAAAGTTAAGGGAGTATCTACTTGAACAACTTGAGATTTGTCCCTTTCCTTCCTAGTGTCCCCAGGGGACATATGGACTTGATCATGAGACTGATTTTGTCCTCCTATTGGCTGAGAACTAGACACTTTATGGACATTCTTGCTAACTGATTTATCTTGCAACATGGAATTTGCATCATAAGAACCTAAGACTGTGTTCCTAATGGATGGAACTCTTAATAGCTCAAATGTAGATAGATTTACCTTCAATTTTTAGAGTTCTTCAGCAACATACATGGCCAATTGTTCTTCATTTAAATCAATGGGGGTCTCCCTTGGATACTCCACCATCTTTTCTTTACTGGCATCTGCATTTCTTCTTTTCGGTACATCAACATGTCCTCCTTGGGACAAATATTTCCTAGAAACCAGGGGCAAGGAGGGATTGTTACTAG
The DNA here is from genome assembly GCA_007258455.2 of Sequoia sempervirens. Lineage (NCBI taxonomy): Eukaryota > Viridiplantae > Streptophyta > Pinopsida > Cupressales > Cupressaceae > Sequoia > Sequoia sempervirens. Next base: position 161,038,909 of record VDFB02049217.1, on the reverse strand, counting down.
CATTAGGGTCTGGAGGTGTGTTGAAATTATTTGGTGGAATGGAAGTAGTGAAGGGGCCTCCAGCCAGTGGGTGCCTATGTGGCAACTCCCTCAAGTCATACTTCTTGATAGGCCTCTGGAAGGTCTATAATTCTTTAATGTAAGCTTCTTCTTCATCCTTAGGACCATTATCGTTCACTAGATTCTCATCAAATAATTGGGTCATTTCATCCCCATTACACACCTGGTCTGCCTCATCCTTCAACTGGTCAGATTCTTCTTTAGGTACATTGTCCTCACTTTGAGGAAAAGGAGTGTGGTTTAATACCAACACTGGTGAATCATAAGGAATAGAGGGTACAATTTCCTGACAGCTTGTATTATTCTCCACCTCATACTGGAAATCGAGGCTGCTATTTGGAACTCCTGATAGTCCACCTCAAAATGCTGACTAGTCTTGTGGAGCCTACACCACCATGATAAAGCAGCTTCAGCTAGATATACACCACTAGGAGGCTTCTCTTGATTAGCCGGCTAACTGGCAGACTGATTAACAGGTTGACTGATTGGTTGATCCAATGAGGTGGGAACTCCTGCATTGTTAGGACCAGTGTTCCAAGTCCTATTATGTTCTGACTGCTATCTTCTTTTGAATCCTTGTCCACCACTTGGTACCCTATCAAAGTTTTGACCCAATGGTTGTCCTTTATCATAATTCTTCCTTATTTCATTATTATATCCCCTGTCATTATTGTAACCTCTGTCCTAGTTATATCCTCTATCATTGTTGTATCCTCTATCATTGTTATACCCTCTGTTCTGACATTTCCCTCTATCAAAGTGCGGTCCTTCTGGATTCTCTCTATTATGAGTGGACTACATATTCCTCTGAGCAGCTTGCAACTGACTATTCTGATTCCTTAAGTAGGTCACCTCCATATTTAGTTTCTTTATTTTTTCTAACAATTCATCCAGTATTTCCTTGTCAAGATTATTGTATGAAGGTTGATTCACACTATTCTAAGAATACCCAACTGCAGCATTGGGATTTAGTGACTAGTTCACGGCCTTAGAATTTTGTAGTTATGAAGGATAATTACCCTGAGGCTGGATATGTAGAGGTTGAATCACCTTTTGCTGAGGATAACTAACTGTGGATGAAACTTGTCCGCTAGGAGGCCCTGGGTAAGGGACCAGAGGTAACTGAGGTATTTGGTTCATGATTGGAGTGTGGTTCACAAAAGCTTGATTGAGAGCTCGAAATTGTCCAGGGTGAGCAACATGTCCTAATGAGGGTAAAGGCCCAGATAGATGTTGCCTTAGATTCGTGCTAACTTTTATAGCCTCTACATATGCATCTAGTAAACTCTCAGGGGGGTTATTACTCCATTTCATAAAAGTAGTTGTTAAACTATCAAGTCCTTCGTAATAGACTTCTAGGGCAGTGGCTTCATAAATAGCATACGGGGTCTATAATCTGGTATAGGCATGATGAAACCTATTGTTGAAAAACCCTATGGGCTCATTGACCTCTCTCTTTACATTAGTGAATTGATGGTAAAGCTCATTAGAACTAATGGGGATTTAGAACTTCTACAAAAAGGTAGCCTCTAGCTCAGTCCAATGTTGGATAGATCTAGCAGGCAGGTGGTTATACCAATAAAATGCATCTTCCCCTAGTGAATAAGGAAACAACCTACATGCTACATCCTCATGGTTTACCCCTCTATCTTTAAGGCCAGTCTGAAAGATTCTAATGTGCTCCTTAGCGGTTCTATTAGGATCGCTGATATGGAATTTTGAACAAAAGTGTTCAGGGTTCTTTGGCATAATATTGTAGATAGCGAAACTTAGTGGAGATGGGTTGGTTGCCAAGAAATCCATTGGTGGAGGTGGGGGTGGTAATGGTTGATTTATGACTGGCTAAGGTTGTGGACTGGGAATGGACTCAAACTCAGATGAACTTGATGAAGATGGGGATGATGGGAGTGGATGGGATGATGATGATTCCCTTCTGTTGGTCCTTCTTGACCTAGTGGGGTCTACTAATTCTTGCAATTCTTCCTCTCCTGGAGTAGATCTTGTTCTTCTTCTGAACCTCTCAAGAGAGATGGCATTGAAAAATTGATCCAGCTTGCTTATTTGGCCCCTCCCTCTAGCGCCAATTCCTTTGATCGTGTTTTCTGCATAATAACAGCCAAACAGAATATGATATCCTATCTCTCTTGAAAGGTAAATCTCTATCGGCAAGCCTCAAGAGATAACCCCGAGGTCTCTAATGTTAGGTTTTGATAGTGCATAAACAACTCAGTAACAAAATGTGAAAAAGTTGGTAATCACAATGGGACCTTACTACGAGCAAAATGTTGAATCAATTTTATCAGATCTAACGATCTGATGATGCTTCAATCCTAGATTTAACCCAATAATCAAAGAAATAGAAAAAGAGAAAGGTTTCAAAGAGATTTCTAAATCTAATACTACTCCTAGGATTAACAATGAAAGTAACCAATACTCGAAATGGACCAATCCTTCAAAACTGATTTCTACTTGACCAAGATAAATCTACAATCTCACAGAAAATAGTGCAATCTTCTGAGGTGTTAATATTTTCAAATCGTAAAAATTCATTCAAATAACCCTATTATAGTTAAAATGAACAAAGCTTTACAATAGAACTTAAGCACATGGAATATAAAGTCAAGGCTAACTTTGCAAAGAAACTAACAATCAGTTGGTTGTGAAAAGTATGGACTGAATGATTGCTGCAACATTCAAATATTAAATCACAAACAGTATTGAACCCAAATCTAATCTAAACATTAAACTTCTCAAAGTAATTTTAAAGATGGAATAACAGGAACCATGAAAAACAAAACAAACAAGTATGGCACCAAATCACAATGTCATTTCTTGTATTCAAATTGTTCACTGTAGCAACAATTCTAGCTTTTTGTTACAATATTTGCTTGAGGGAAACTACCTGCTTACTTACTCTACTTCTAAATAGCTCTACTCAAATTCTAACCTCGTAACTATTTCTAATTGTTCTGACCCTTTACAAATGAGGCGACATGCCCAATATATAGAAATCCCTAGGAATCCGTCGGCCAGGCAAGGGTTTCGCAGCAATAACTCGGCACAACAACCCAGCCAAGAGAGTCTTTGAAATGGGTCAAATAAGCAATAAATGCACATTCCATCGAAGTTGGCCCGGGATCTGCAATGCAGCTCGAACGACGCGTGGGAAGATAATAGGGAAGCACAAATCGTGCCACAACCCATCATTAGCTCTCTTCCCTATTATCCCCACACCAATCTGACTCTTCATGTAGCTTAAAGAATGTAGCATCTAAGTTAGCCATAGGTGGTACTAGTAGAACCCTAAGTTGCCTCTCAATGGACATAATCTTGTCCCTTGAGTGTTTGACCAACCTATCCCAATCTACCTTATATGTCACATGCTTATCAATAACTGCAAGGTAGGTGGCCGCATCATCTAGTTGGTTCTCAAAAATAGAACCATCATTAAGTGGTGCATACACATCATGCCACCATTCTCTCAACTGTTACAGGCTCAAGTACTTGGGCACGATCTTCCTTCTTCCTATCATGATTTCAAAGAAGGCAATGAAACCATTGTAAACCCCAGTTAGGGTGTCATCAATCTGCTTCCTTCATTTATGAATATTTTTCAACACCTTCTGCCTAATTTGCAGTGCCTCGAACCAATCCCAAGGTTCAATAGCTCTAGAAGAAGGAAGAACCCTATCGCTTACCAACCTGTCACGAGTGTATTCCATTAAAGTCTTGGTTTTTTGTAGAAGGAGGTCTGTATCCTTCTTATCTTGTGCCAACAACTATTTCAACCATTTAGTCGCCATGATAGCATTCTTCCTAGTTGATAAAATCTCCTTAATAGCTTTGTCACCCTTTTCCTGCACCCCTTTCAACCAATTCATAGTGGCAAGGGTGGAAGCTTTCATCTTTTCTAGCTCAGTTATGGTCTCTTGAGGTAGAGGATTGGTAGTAGAGGAAGAAGGATTAATGGTCTGCAGTGGTTTCATCAATTCCTCCAAGCACTTCTTGAGATTTTCATTTTATTTCTTTAGTTCCTACTTGGTTTTCACTTCCGTTCTCAATCTATCCACCATAACTGCACTGGAGACCTCATAGTCCTCAATATCCTGCTCAACTGATGTAGGCCCAAGATTAAAAGCTTGAACGTGGTAATCCTTTCCAACCACATCATCTCTATTTTTGTCTGGAGCAGGAGTAGCAATATGAATAACCTTGTTATGTGCCTCATCTCTCTCAACTCGTGAGATCACCCTAGCCTTCTTCTTACCTTTATCTTTTCCAATCCTAGCTAGTAATGCATCCCAATTCGGTGGACTATCTTCCACTACTACCTGCTTTCTTTTTATCTCTCTGTTCAGCCACTCTGGTACAGTGGGCTCCAATAACACTTGGCTCTACCCCATTTCTTCTTGTTGATCTTCATGTGCCTCCTCTTGTTCAAGTGATGGATCCCTTTCTGCCTCTTCTTCCCTTAGAGGAGGTTCAACTGCTTCAATTCTAACAGGAGAGTCTGCATGTGCAACCATAGGGGACAACATTATCTTTTCAATTTCTGCCTCTGCACTGTGGAGTTCCCCTTCATGGAATTCCTCACCTTTAGTATCTTGATTTTCATCAACCTCTTTTGTCTCACTTGGTTCACTTTGGGTTTCATGAGTGGGGAAGATGTCATCCTACTGCTCCTCATGAAAATCCACCAGAGGTAGGTCAGCCTTAGGCACACTATCCTTGGGAGAAGGAGTCCTAGACTTCCTTGCATACACTTTGGCCTTCTCCTCTAAGCTTTCAACATTAATCCCTGGTGGGGAAAATTCTTCCTCCCCAATCCTTGAGCTAGCCTTCTCTGATAATTTGACAATTCTTTTCCTCTTAGGCATAGGAGCATCAACCTCAAGACTCATCTCAGACTTCTTAGTCCTTGTCCTCTTCTTGGCCTTTGGCCTCCTCTATTTTTCTATTTCCTGGACCTTTGTTTCTTGTACACCTTTAGATTTACTTTTGACAGGAGAGTCCAGTTTTCCCTTTCCTTTGGGATCCTACTAGGTGGATTCTTCAGAAGTAGAATGGGAATCTAAGTCCCCCATCAGGGAATATGTACATTTTACTCCTTTATTTTCCAGCTGCCCCATAGTGTACTTGAGCCACATCTTGGTAACCTTGAGAACTGGATCCATCAGTTGCTTCAGTTCTGTTTGCTCCTCCTCTAACTAGTCTATATCACCAATCAGTCTATCTTTTACTACCTCATCGACATGATCCTAAATTAAGTTCCCATCATCCTCCAATTGATTAGGCACTGCCCTTACATTGTATAATTGGATTGTATCAACTAGAAGCTGGGATAATTTATTCTTTCTGACCTCATATTCATCACCACAATTGGCCCAATAGTCCCCTAAATTAACCTTATGGCCATAGTCTCTACTGGCCTTGTTTTGAGCTTCCCCTTTGATGTCAAATCTGGATCTCTTGGAGTGGAAAGACAAGCCAAGAGCACTCAATTCTTCTTTTGAAGCTTGGGCAAAACCAATGGAAGGACATACCTCTCTAGTGCCAATCCTTAGGGGAAAATCCCCACCAAATCATGTGTTGTGTTTGTCCTTCTTCACAATGGCATCAAAATCACAAATCTACTTGGTGACTTCCAACAATATGATGTGATCAGTGGGATACCTTGGAAACCTATATGGGGCCCTTTGACAGGCGTCAATCTGAATGTAGGAGAAGGTTGGGAACTAGATGAACCACGCTCCGTACTTCTTGATGAGCTCCTTGGCTTGATCTGAAATTTTGACATGCTCTGCTTCTTGAAGCATTTTGGTAATATGCATGGTAAATGCATTATTTTTCCTCCTATAGTCTGAGCTTCCCAGATACAACTAAGGGTAAACTTCGTAGATGATATCTTGTCCGAAAATTCCTTTTGTATCGAATCCTCTATAGGGATGGAATCTAGCCAGCGCATAGACCAGATAGGAGGTCATTGTGAAGGTCTTTCTCTGCAACACATTAGATAATTGTTTTAGAATTACTTGGCTGATGACCCCGACCCAATGGTAGTCATTTTTTTCTTGTTCCATCCTCACAATCGCATGGCACATCCAATTCTCAAATGTACCAGTAGTCTTCAAACCAACCACCCTGCTAAGAAAGGTGATGGCATCATAGTATTCTTTCTTTAATTTTGCTCTAAACAGCTACTTAGGCAACTTGGAATAGTGGGACTTGGGCTTCTCCAGCCAGGAGTTGATTAGCTACTGTGACTTCATAGTCTGGTCATCATAGAACTCCTAAGCTGCCTCAATGGTGAATCCCATCACATGAGACCGATCTGGAATGTCAAAGGTTTGGGAAAAGGAGACTGGGTTGAGATTGGCAACGACTCTCCCTTGAGGACTAATTATCCTCTACATATCTTGATCATAGTGCCTGGCGTACTCAAGGACCAACTCATAGCATTGTACTGTAGAAGGGAAATCAGCTACATGTGACAAACCTGACTCTTTCATTCTCCATGCCACCAAAGGAAGATCTTTAGCCACCATTCTTTCTTTAAATTCTTCATAGTCCCAGAGGCCAACATTTGTATCAGTGACTTTTGACCAGACATAAGTGATCTTACTGTCAGGGACCTTGCTCTTAATGTCCAACTTGATCCTCTCTGCATTAGTCAATGAAGAAGCAGCTACTACTTTGCTTGATTTGGCCTGCACTCAACATGAAAACATAATAAAAACCACAGGAAATCAAGGTTAATCCATCAAAACACCATTAGAAAGCATCTCATATAGTCAAGGTGTTATAAAATTTCATATAAAATGACCATAACACATTTCGGGTTTCAAGACCATTCACGGGATTTGAGCTAGAGAGGAATTTTGGGAAATTCCAGACCGATCGGATTCCAATGGAATAACCAAGAAACACCTACTTAATCATTAAACTTGATCATTTTTCATTGATTAATTCACATGGGAGATCCAAACATGACATGAAATAATCATTAAATGCATCACAAATTGTAAACAAATCCATTTATTTCATGTTTCTTTACGTTCCACCAAATTTTGGGGAAATCTGTGAGGGACTAATTTCCACGAAGAACGAGTCAGATATGAGCCTTCAAAAAATCAGGGGGATAGCGGATTTTGGAGAAATCTAGACTTGAAAGAAATTTGTGGTTTAGGCACAATTCCGGACCAATGGAGATTCCTAGAACGCGGGTTTCGGCAAGAGTTATGTGTTCGCTGAGAAGTCTCGGTGACTTCCAGGAGTCACGCCAAAGGATTCAATCAGAATAGGTTTTGCAAATAGTCAATTGTTTCAATGTAATGTCTCAGTAAAAAGGGACATAGCAAACATATCGGTATGAGCCAAGGGTGGTCGGGGTAAGGTCCCGGCGAATTCATCTTGTCTCACCGACCATCAGAGTTTTAAACAATCACTTCAGCAAAACTCAAGTTTTTGATATGAGGTCCCAGTGACTGCGTTATGTTTCACCGCTGAAGAGTTCCATCAGCATAACCTAATGCTGACATTATGAAGTCACCCCGACAGAAGATCAGGGCTTGCCAAGAGAAAATTTTCGCTATGAAGTCCTTGTGATCATTAGGAGTCTCGCCGAAAGTGAAGATTTCAGCAATTGGAGGGAGCTCACGGTAAGGTCTCAACAAAGCATGAATGTTTCCCTGACTTTGAAGAGCACTCGACAAGAGCAGGATATGTTCGGCGAAAGGTCTCGCCGAAAGCGAAAGTCCTAGTGATAGAACGGAAGATCGGCAAGATGAAAGGAACCCGCTATGAGCTCTTAGCGATGAGGTTTTTCTTGCCGATAGAAAGATTTTTCGACATGAGAATTATAGTGTCTTGGCGACTAAATATAAACTCACAAAGGGCTTCAGCGAAAGCGAAAAGTACTCAATGGGAGGTCTCACCAAAGGAAAAATGTCTTGGTGAAGCAAACGAATATTGGTAAAGCTACTAGAGCCCGCTATGACCTCTTGGCGACTAGGAATTGTCTTATCGAAAGCGAGTATGAGTAAGCATGTCGATGAGACATCTCCTCGCGGGGTGAGGTCTCGACGAAAGTAAAGGTCTCGCCGACTGATATGTATGAAGGATTTCATCAGTGTAAAAGTGATAGTGTCACAGCAATCCAACATGAACCTAGGAAGACCACTTCGGCGAACCTCAAGGTGGTCGAAATGATATCTCGGTGATCTCAAATGGTCACAGTGAAGGGAATCCGGAAGGGATGGAGAGTCCCGATTTCATCCAGACACTGAACCAACTAAGGATTTTGAAAAGTTTAACTTTAGGCAAGTCGGGGACGGACCTCTCATGAATTTTATTTGCATTCTAGGTCAATCCTAAGACGAAATCACCTGATATGACACTTCCCTAGGTCCGAACTTGACTCATCCACCATTGGCACACAGGAAAGCTCAGAATTTAGTTGTTTCACTATTGAGTAATCACTAGGGTTTACTAATTACTCTCAAGAAAGATTCATTAAAATGCAGATGGACACATGAACTCAAAACTCACCTGGGAGATGACAAAGGATGCAATACTGAACCACCCTAGCATGAAATAAAGAAATACACCAGAATTCAAATCCCACAAGCCCATTCATAATTCAATTCAAAGCAGAGCAATCAGACACATACCATTATAAAGTGGGAATTGGTCTTAGAAGTAGCAAACGTGAAGCTCAAGGGTGTCCACAATGAACATAGGTGATAACACACAAGAAATCACCACCAAATCAATCAAGCCAAAGCCAAATGTCCCCAAAATCCCAACCAAATACTCGCAAGAAAGCACTTCTTAGCTCAAATGATGGAAAATAGTGAACATAATTGCACAAAAGATCTCAGAATCAAGTTAAATACATTTCTCAGAGCACATACAAAGCCATTAATGCAATCAATAAGATAGTTAGAGAAGGAATTCGGGAATCCAACGATAGGGCAGAACCTGGGAAAATCCAGCCCACACAAAAATTTGTGAGGATCAAAAATCCCCAAACAATAAGGGTCCAGCTGGAGTCCAAGCAGGATCCAGGAAAATCTGACTAGGGCAGAAAATCCTAGATCCAAGCAAAAGCCCGAAATTCATCTGAAACTCAAGATTCTCAAGGAATAACTTGGGGAAAACACTTAGGAATTCAAAATAAACAATTAAGTACATGCCCAAGTAAGAAAAAAACTTCAAAAATAAAGGGCCAAAACACCAAAACCGAAGCAAAAGAGGGTCCCTACTTACAACGGGGCGTGTGTGCGAAAAATTGCACAACAATTATATATTTAAATATATACATAAAGTTGTATATATAATTTTATGTACATACTTAATATATGTGGGAATTTAAGCTTAGTTAAATTATGTTGATTATTCTAGTATAATCGAAATAAAGATTGTTTTATTCTCATTAAATGATTTAGTTAGTTAAAAGACTGTATTTAATCAGCTAGAATGATCGAGCAAAAAAATTAAGTGCTTAGCTTTGAATTCCGTAATTTTTATCAACATGATTAGACCTTCCTCTCGAGTATGTACAAAGGAAATGAATTATTTAATTTATACCATGCACTATGATGATTGAGTGAATTGGATTTACGAAATCCTAATATTAGTTGTTTTACTTCTTTTAAAGAATTGCCTGAAATGCTTCCTTATGATGTGTGGCGTTCATTCTCAGTGTTGGGAAATTGTGTCAATTGTTATGTAAGTCTTCAAGACTGGGTTTTCTTTTAATTTTGTGGGTGTTGTAAACTATTAGTCAACCTTGGTGTTGTCTTGGGTAATGTGTATAGTCGTATTCTGTTGTTTTACCCGATTTTCATGAATGAGGATGGTTTGTGCCTCCTATGGAAGGAGTGGATTATGTGTTTTGTTGTCACCAGTGTTTGGAGAGGGTTTTGATTTTTGTTTTCTCCAATTTTTGGAGAGGGTTTTGATCTTTGTTGCCTCCAATGTTGGAGGGGTTTTGACTTTTGTTGTCTCTAGTGTTTGGAGTGAGTTTTCTTTTGTGTGCCTCCTAGAGTTGGAGTGGTTTTATCGTGTTGGTATGCACTTGAGATTCCCTTGGTGATTGGTTTTATTTGGTACATTGTCAAGTTGAAGAGTGGCTTCTATTAGGGGCCAGAACCCAAAGAGGTAAACTGGGAAACCTTCAGAAGTGGTTTAATCAAGTGATAACCAAATCAATGTACTTAGAAGTTAGGTAGTATTTCACACTAATTAAGATAATTGAGCCTCGCTCATGGAGGCAAGGGCTTGTATAGACTTGGGATGAGACAGGAAGGCCTAGAATGGCAAGGTCATCTATCTTGTCTTTACGAGGTATTTGATTCTGCATGAGTGATCATGGGTGCCATGATTCGGTAGAGGCCACTAGGACAACTCATAGTGGAGGCCAGAGCCTATGAAGATTCCTAGAGGAGATCACATGACGAGTTGTGTGATGACACTCTTTCTACGACAACAGTTGGTATTTGGTTTATGTATTTTGTCTTCTTATCTTACTCGATCTATTTTTACTTCTAGAAGCAATGTGACTTATGTCAGTGATGTTAGAGTTGTACTTGTCTTATTCTTATGGTTGTATGGTTCATGTGATTGGTTGTATCACTCGCTTGTGAGCGCCCTATGATTTCAAGATTTCTGCTTCATGGTGTGTCTTATTATATATATATATATATTTGCACGTTTGATATGCTCTTTGTTCGCAGGTTGACAGGTACAAGACATTGACTCCACCTGACTTCACAGGTTTTAGCGTGTCCATTGACCAATAGTTATCGATTGGGAGATAGTAGCTAGGTTTTCTTGCCAATTCGTCACCCTAGTCATAGTGATGATTTAACATATATAGTTTTAATGTTGAATATTATTTTATTCCATTGATTATTTTGGTTTAATTAATAATTTTTTTTTTAGTTTATTGGTTAACTAGGCCAATGGTCATAAATTAAATGAAATAGTTATTTTTCCATTATTGTATATTTAGATTTAAATTTATAAGGAAAATGGAAATCATGTTAGATATTTAAGTTAAATTTAAAAATAAAAATAGAAATGTGGATTATATTTCACTTTTTGAATTTTTGGATAAAACATATTCTTGCAACTTTGAGATTTTTTGGTTTTTAATTGGAATTATGAAATTTGGAAATATCATTCTTGGAAATTAAATTGTTTTAAAAATTTAAAAGGAAATATCCCTCCAAAAGCTCAATAAATTTAGTGGGTGGGATATTTTTAGGGGTTTGACCAAATTTGGGGAAAACTCTTTGTAAAGAAATGAAATTTCATTTGTTTTTCAATTTTTGGATTTTGGGGAGAGTTTTGCTGTTGCTGAATTTCGAGTTGAAGAGGAGATTGGAATCACCATTGTTGGAGTCTTCAAGCTTGGGGAGAAAACACTATGTTCCTCTTTGCTTTCTTTTTTTTTCTTGTTTCATTTTGGATGAGCTTTAAATCTGGAAATGTTGTTTTTTTATTCCTTAAAATCCATATGAAATGATTTCAAAACTTGCAAAATTATTGTAGGAATTAGGGAAGAAAATCAAAACAGGGATTACACAATGAAAAGATGAAGAAAACCAAAAGAAATGTGTTTAACAAACTGAAATTTTAAACCTTCTGTTGTCTAGCAAATTTATTTATGTTCTTGCATATTGTGTTGATCATTTGCACAATATAACTGTAAATGAAGATTATGGGTATATAATTTATAAATATACCTACATATATATGTATATATTTCATTTTATATATAAATATACACACAAGCATATTTATAAATATACTGGGTTTGATTTAATTCACGTTCTGTTAAAAAAATAATAATAATAATTTTTTTTCTGAGAAATAAAACAAGGTATGCCCTGTTCTGTTGATTTTTTTTTGTCACAGTCATTTTTTTTTCATGTATGAAAATTTATGTATTAAAAATAAAAATAAAAATTATTAGCTGTGGAGGGGAGGGTCGTAGCCTTCTCCCCCCCCAACGCCCTTGGGAGGCTGCTCCCACAACGTCCCCATGGGAGGCACTGTCCACACAACACCCCCTATATGGGGGTGGTTGTGTTGGCAATCTACCCTCCCTTTTGGGAGGGGCCGCAGCCCAACGCTTGGTCTTGGGTTTTCCTTTTTAAAAGTTTTTTTTTGTTTTTATAAAAAAAAATTATTATTATTTATTATATTTTAATATTATTATTTTTATATTATATTAAATATATAATATATATATTATAAGTATATATATATATATGATATTTTAATATTTAAATAATATAATTTTTTTTATAATAAGTATTTATTGGTATATATACTTTATGTATTTTTATTTTTTAAAATGGTTTATTAAGTTGAATTTAAATGGATTATTTAAATATTAATTATATATTTAAATATATACATAAAGTTGTAAATATACTTTTATGTACATATTTAATATATGTGGGAATTTAAGCTTAGTTAAATTATGTTGATTATTCTAGTATAATCGAAATAAAGATTATTTTATTCTCATTAAATGATTTAGTTAGTTAAAAGACTGTATTTAATCAGCTAGAATGATCGAGCAAGAAAATTAAGTGCTTAGCTTTGAATTCCGTAATGTTTATCAACATTATTAGACCTTCCTCTCGAGTATGTATAAAGGAAATAAATTATTTAATTTATACCATGCACTATGATGATTGAGTGAATTGGATTTACAAAATCCTAATATTAGTTGTTTTACTTCTTTTAAATAATTGCCTGAAATGCTTCCTTATGATGTGTGGCATTCATTCTCGGTGTTGGGCAATTGTGTCAATTGTTATGTAAGTCTTCTAGACTAGGTTTTCTTTTAGATTTGTGGGTGTCATAAACTGTTAGTCAACCTTGGTGTTGTCTTGGGTAATGTGTATAGCCGTATTCTGTTGTTTTACCCAGTTTTCATGAATGGGGATGGTTTGTGCCTCCTATGGAAGGAGTGGATTATGTGTTTTGTTGTCTCCAGTGTTTGGAGAGGGTTTTGATTTTTGTTGTCTCCAGAGTTTGGAGAGGTTTTTGATCTTTGTTGCCTCCAGTGTTGGAGGGGTTTTGAATTTTGTTGTCTCCAATGTTTGGAGTGAGTTTTCTTTTGTATACCTCCTAGAGTTGGAGTGGTTTTATTTTGTTGGTATGCACTTGAGATTCCCTTGGTGATTGGTTTTTATTTGGTACATTGTTAGGTAGAAGAGTGGCTTCTGTTAGGGGCCAGAACCCAAAGAGGTAAATTGGGAAACCTTCAGAAGTGGTTTAATCAAGTGATAACTAAATCAATGTACTTAGAAGTTAGGTAGTATTTCACACTAATTAAGATAATTGAGCCTCGCTCATGGATGCAAGGGCTTGTATAGACTTGGGATGAGACGGGAAGGCCTAAAATGGCAAGGTCATCTATCTTGTCTTTACGAGAGGTATTTGATTCCGCATGAGTGAGTATGGGTGTCAGGATTCAGTAGAGGCCACCAGGACAACTCATAGTGGGGGTCATAGCCTATGAAGATTCCCATAGGAGATCCCATGATGAGCTGTGTGATGACACTCTTTCTACGACAACAGTTGGTATTTGGTTTATGTATTTGGTCTTCTTATCTTACTCGATCTATTTTTACTTCTGGAAGCAATGTGACTTATGTCAGTGATGTCAGAGTTGTACTTGTGTTATTCTTATGGTTGTATGGTTCATGTGATTGGTTGTGTTAGGGTTAGTTATCCTATGTCTAGTGGTGGATGGTCTTTCCTAGGAATCCTTGTTACTATCTCCTAGCACGGGGGGTGAGCCTTTGGGTATCACATGGTTGGGCGGAACATGCATCTTGATTCGTTGGGTCAGCTTTTGTTCGTATGGATGATATTTCCAATTGAAGAGCTCATGGGATCCAGTTCTTCATGCTTTATTCTTTTAGTTATTAATGTAATTTAAATACCTCTCTTTGTATCGAGGTGAAAGTTGTAAATTGTAATCCTTATATTTTTGAATTACCTCATTTGCGGAATGAGTGTTGTAACCATAATTGTAAAGTATATTATTGGGATCATGTGGAATGCTTATGTATTTGATTTAATTTTATCATGGATGGAATGTACGTGCATTAAATTGTAAACAATTAAATGTAATGGTTTTAATTCATGTTTCATTTTTGGTTGATGTAAGCTCAGTCTCGTAACCTTAGGGGTTGTTGGCATTGTGTAGTGAACCTTCATTCATTTTGTTTTGTTTTAAAAAAATAAAATTATTGTGTTTATGTTGTTAAGTGTAACTTCCCCTAGGGTTGTGTGGTGAGGTGTTACAACTTTTGATAAAATTTGAATAAAAGAGAGTTCAATGTGACAAAGTCCTATTTAGTTTTTTTCTTCTTATTTTTTCATGATTGAAGATATGCTCATGTGTTTTGGACATAATGATCAGAGGTGTTTAAATGTGTCATATCTAGAGTTTTAGGTTTTGGATTGTACTACAATGGAAGATGTGTTTGATAGTGTGTGTCTAGTTAAACAAGGTGTATGGGAGAAATGAGATTGCTTTGCATTTCTCCTCAGTAAAGGTTTTGGTGTTGCAAATCTAGGAACATTCTTATATCATTTGCATCTACCTTCCCTTTAAGTTTTAGGTGTTTAGTTGTTCCTCAAAGTTTTCTGGTGTGTTGGATTTATGTGCCAGTGTGTCTAGTTGCACAAAATTAAGATGTTCTTGAGTTTCAAGTGATTGCAATATTTGTGGAAAATATTCTTATGATGTGTAATATTTAGAGATGTTTTGGAATGTTTTTGTGTGGTCTGTGAGATTTTTTAAGACTTGGAGAGGTGTGTTTGGATTTTCTTGTTAGTATTAGTGTAAGTTTGGATGACCTAGCATGCTAGCGTTAATTGCAGAGGATAAATTTTTTTTGAGGATGAGTTGAGAAGTGTTCCGATGTAGATTTGGGTCAAGATAATTAGTGGTATGGTATTCCTTCACTTCTTTCCTTGGTGGAAGTTTTTGGTGCCGACATATTTGATGTTGCATGGTTGAGGTGTATACGTTTCCTTTTGGTCAACCTAAATGAGATTATTTTAGGTCATGGAGGGTATAAATGCAAGGAGAATTTTTGTGTGGATAAAGAGTAGAGTGCATGATGTAGAATATATGAATGTGATCAA
The DNA here is from genome assembly GCA_007258455.2 of Sequoia sempervirens. NCBI lineage: Eukaryota > Viridiplantae > Streptophyta > Pinopsida > Cupressales > Cupressaceae > Sequoia > Sequoia sempervirens. The sequence continues at coordinate 161,023,666 of VDFB02049217.1, read as the reverse complement.
GTGTGATGATCTAAGTGTGAGCCTTAATGCCTATGACTTCAAGATAAAGTGAGTAGAAGGTGTCTACATTTTAATCTATTTGATTAGTTATTTATGCTTCAATGGAACTATACCTTCAACATATGAAAGATGCACTATTAGAAATTCAAATTGGTAGTGAGCCACCAGTATTGAGTCTTTCTTTATCTTTCTGGGCAATGAGCCTTTGGCAGTGAGCCTTATTGTATTTAGTGTTGCAATTCATATATTAGTGAGATAATCCTCATTTTGGTTTTTCCCTTCTTGCATTTTCCATGTAAATATGGTGTTTTTATGTGTTTGGATGTGTTTTCATTACTATTTCATATGTTTACATTCTTCTAATGCATGATAATGGTTTATTGTTTGTTAAGGGTTTAAGGGCTATTGTAGATATGAATGTTAATGAAGTTTTTTTAATGTTTTAAAGCATACAACTGATTCAGCACCCCCTCTTAGTTGTCCTATGCATCTAACAATAAGAAACAGTTTTCATGTGATGTCAACACATCTTCAGGGAGGAACCCATGTCCAAATAGAGTGTTTTGGGAGATATCGGGTATGTAATTTATTGTTTAAAACAAGTTTGATTTGTTTTTAAAAATTTGTTTAAGAACTCTATATTTATTTTATTTCTAGTTATATATAATTTGTAGGTTTGGATAGAATAATCATGCATGGATACAAGAGGGTAGAGAAAATATGATCTTTGCATTGTGTGATGAGTACAAATAGTCACACATGGACATTGTGCACTAGGGATTACTCTTTTTTTTGCTATGACTGCATTTTGGGAGATTATGATAATTGCAATAACCAACAACATGGATATGTTAGTAAATGGAATTTGGTGCCACTAGTTGTTACTAACACATATAATGAAGATGAGGATGAAATATTTGAAGACATTCTTTTGATTTTAGTTGATTATGACCACATTTTAGGATTGATTAAATAAGGTATGTGCATATATATTCATTCAAATTTTGTAACTTTAGATTGATTTATAAATTATAATATTTTTTAATTTAGACAAAATTTAATTATAATTTTTTTATTATATATTTTCTATAATTAAATAATGGTTCTAATTTTTTTAAATTGAACATTGTATATATGTGTGCAGGAGATGTTTTCATGGTCATAGTAGAGGCTAGAAATATAGAAGGTGCTAGTTATTATTTATTACATTGCATAGAGGAGAGGATAAAGTTAACAAAACTAGAAACAAGAGATGAAATGTTGTTTCACATAGGTTTAGTTGTAGTGCAAGGGATATATCTCAAACAAGTCAAAATTGTTCAAAATGGGATTCATTTTATTGATTACCATCTTGAAAACATTATGTATTAGTATAACCACCTAGTAATTGCTACTAACCTATCTCTTCATCAAGTTCCATGTGCACGTGGACGTCATAAGTGGAGACTAGATAGAGATGATCATCATAGAATACTACAAGTTATTGAAAAGCGAGCCAAACCAATCGATGTGGTACACGAATGAGCAAGTTGTCTAACAATGAATATTTTTCTTAGTTCACTAATAGTTCTATTATCTTGGTCATAATTGAAAGTATTTTCAAAGTTAATTTACATTTAAGAAATTAAGAACAATAAGTGTAGATATCTATAACATTTGGGTGTCATATGCATTTTTTCTTATTTCATTGAAATTTATGGGTGATCTATACATTTACCTAAAATGCTCTACATATAAATGATTATGATAAATTATTGTGTGTCTTTCTCATTACCTGATGATAATATGAGCCTTAGTGTTCATAAAATTCAAATACATATGTGATGATTATGATGGTTTCATGGATGCCTCTTTACATGTAAAATCATATTCTATTTATATTTAAATTTTATTTGATGATGTTATGTTATAAATTGATTAGTGATTTTATATTAGAATGATCAAGTGGTAGAGAAAGTTACAATGGTTGGATGCATATTCCATTGAACTATTTAAATTATATTAAAAATGATGTTATGTTATTGATTCTAGTTCAATTTTATATTAGAATCAAGTGGTAAAGATTTACAACATGATTGGATGCATCTTCCAAATTATTTATATTTAAAGTTAATGAATTCAGTTTATGTTGTTATGTCTCTCATATTGGACTACCTCTCTTGTGAACCATAATTCATAGCATGGAAATTGTAATCTTGTGGGGAATACATGCATTAAATATTAGCAAGAGGCCAAGACATTACATTACCATCATTTACTCGATTAATTGACCTCCCATGCCTTAAAATTAACATCTAAACAATCTAAGGATTTTGATATCAATCATCTTTATTAGTTAATTCTAGAAGGTTCCCCTTAATCTAACATAATTATATATGTCATGTGGTGTAAAACAAAAGGTTTTTTTTCCGTGCTACAAAATTATAAGATAAATTAGATATGCTCCTTTATGAGTAAAGAAACCTCATTTTATAGTTTTTAATATTCATTACATGATTGTATTGAAAATAAATCACACTTACATAAAAATATAGGCAAACTAAACAATTAAAGAAATAAATAAACAATAAGCTAAGATATATAAGTTGGGAATGACAATCAAATTAAATACATATAATTTAAACAAATAAAATAATATACTTAATTTCATTCTAGAGAGAGGAATATGTTGAAGATTCTAAGAAGTGATTCTCCAATGTGTTAATATTAGGGCCTTACCTAGATGAACACTCTAAAATTTATACTTTGATTTTGTTATATTTTAATTCAAATCCACATGTATTTAAAACTAATTCAACACACATAATTGAACCTCAATTTATAAAATTCAAATAGTAGGGATGGATGGTTATAGTAGATTTTCCTCATCTCATTGTACCTATGTCTAAAGTGGGGTGGTTTATATATACATCATTTGGGAAGTTGCTAAGTGAGGATCATATTCTACTTAGTTATGCTCCTAAATAAATCAACTCAATGATAATGAACCAAGATCAATAATAGTGTAGGAAAGGATGTAATATGCTTGTGACATGATGTATTCTCTTATACTGCATTTATATAATGATTAATGATTCTACTATTATGGTATACCAATAGATTAGGGGATGTGACATCTAAGCATAATTTTAAATAGAATGTAATTAATGTTATAAAATATAACAATATACAATGTAAATAAACATAATATGGATAAGTGAGCTCACAATCACTAATGAAAATATCATCAATTTTTAAACATTTAAAATTTAAAATTAAAATTTTGAGTTTTATATTTACAACTAAATAAATGATTTATCGTGTAGTCACAAAGAACTCAAACTAAGATATATAACTTTGGTACATTTTTTATGGATGCCAAGTCTTTTTATAGACATATTATCATGAAAAAATTCTTAGAGAAATCCAAATTAGTTCTAAATTACTATACATAAATAGTAACATATTTAAAATTGATTGTATTGACCACAAGGAACTTATAAATTAAAAGAAAATATTCACATGTACATGTATATCTATTTAAAAAAAATATGTATATTTAACCAAATTTCATAATACACATCATGTACATATATATTTAGCTATTTAACTCATTTCAAAACATAAGTTCATAATGCTACATTAGCGGTTGTCGTTGCACCAAAATATCAACTTGTTAATGCTCGATACAATCACTAGATTTATACAAGATCCATAGGAGGTGGTAAAGCCATGTCACAAAGCCAATGCCACACTACACCAAGGAGACCAAGGGACACACCATCTTGCAACAGTCCCCCCAGCACAAGCGAGGGGTTCAAACCTATGACCTCAGCTCTGATACAATTATTACATTATTGGTGGCTATTGCACCAAAAGATCAACCTATTAATGCTTGATACAACTGCCATATTTACACAAGATCCACAAGAGACGGTTAAGCCATGTCATGAACCTAAGCACCATGTTGTACCAAGGATACCAAGGTACACACCATCTTGCAACACTAAACATGTAAACATAAATTATGTCTCTCGGGGATACATGATATTTGAAATTTACATATATATACATATATACATCTATGAAACATAAGAAGAAATAAACACAAATGTCATATATGATATATATATATATATATGTACACATGTGCACATACATTAATAGATATAAAACATAAACATAAACACAAATGTTTGGAATCGATATAAACATGTCTAGAGTAAATATGAAATATAAGTTCATAAACATAAAATATCCACATGTACATATATGATAGATCTCAAACATAACAATGTCCATGTTCTAGAGAATGTATACATAAAATATAATAAATACATGTATAAACTAGTTCCTCAGCTGGTCTTTGGGTCATCATGCCGGCTCCTAGTCGAGCGACCATCTGAGCATGAATCTTGCTCCAATAAATGTTGCAAGAGCATCCAACATTGCAAGGAATTCTTGCATCACCTAAAAAATTGATTTCTTTATTTTCTTTAGTTTTTTTGAGTCTCATGATGGCACTTAAGGGGTATAAGACTGTCAGGCGTCAAAAATAGAAAAAATACACACTTTCTAGTTTTAGTAAGTTGGCCAAAATAGGCTCATATGGACGTGAATATTTACCCCAAGGAGTAGAGCTGAAAAAAATTTCTAGTCGCAAAAGAATCACCTTAATACCCTACACGGTTTGGGAGAAATTCAAGTTTTCGTCCCAAGAAATTTCTCCAATACAGCTTTAAATTTAGATATAAAACTATAGAGGCCCTGGAATAGCTCAAAAAGTGGTTGAACCGACCTATGATGGGTTTGCATGTTGTAGACCTCGTTGAGAGCTTTCCTACGATATGCAATAATAATGAACCAGACACCCAGATCAAAAGTTATGGCCCCGTGAAGTTAGTCCTCTAAAAAGTGAATTTCATAAAAAATTCTTTCTAGGCCAAAAATCAATCGGCAGGACTTTTGGCGCCAAAACAAAAGGGGAAATTTGATCTTTCTAGAAAATTCTAGGGTGATTATTTGGGAAAGTAAAAAGGGTTAAGTGGGGGTTGTTGAAGGTGGCCCTGATAGTGCAGATTGTGGCTTCGAATAGTAGATTTTCTTTTCTGAGTTGATTTTGTTGTAATGAATCAAGCCCATGAGGTTGTAGCATGTAATTTTTGAATCTATAATTTCATTATTTGAAATTAATTGAAAGTGGGTTATTTTTCTGTGTTGGTATCTGTTGTTGTTATTTTTGTGGGTTTTGGGCAGTGTGGCCCTCATCAAGTGGTATCAGAGAAAGAGTTCATGAGCCTGTAACAGAGCGTCAAATGTGAGGTAGTTGCAGCAAGCCCTATGAGTGTGGGTTGAATTCAAGATGCCTCCAAGACTTTCCTAGCATAGTAGAGGTAGAAATCAAGGTTGAGGAGGTCCACCTAGAGATGAAATCAAAGCCCTTAGAAGGAAATTAGAAACCTTGCAACAAGAGGTTCAAAGAAGAGATGTGCAACAAGATAGAGATGATAGTGAAGACGAAACAAAAGAGGAAATGGAAGAGGAAGAGCAAGATCCAATGGATCTTGGAGAAAGAAGATTTTTGTGAGCGATCTCAAGCATTGGGAAGAGACCCAAAATGGAGGTTTCAACTTTTAGTAGAAATCTAAATCCTAAAGAATTGATTGATTGGATCAATGACATGAAGGAATTTTTTGAGTTTGAGGAGATTGAAGATCCTCACAAAGTGAGGTTTGCAAAGAAAAAATTGAAAGGTCATGCCAATATATGGTGGAAAGAGGTTCAATTATAAAGAGGAAAACAAGGGAAAGATAAAATTTCTAGATGGGAAAAAATGGTGTCAAAATTGAAGATACAATTTATTCCAGTTGATTACAAATTGGAGCTTCTCAAGAAGATGCAAAGCTTGAGGAGAGGGACAAGGAAAGTGAAAGAATACATAGAGGAATTTCACAAGGTCCTGATTCAGATAGGACACTTTGAGGTGAATAAAGAGAAATTTGCTCGTTATATTAACGGGTTGAAGCCAAGCATATAGGAAGAATTGGCACTGGTAAGAATGACCACCATTGAGGATGCTTATCAGTTTTCTCTAAAGGTTGAAGAACGAATGAACAAGAGGTTTGAGAACAAACAACGAGGTGGAGGCCATGGAGGAAAGATAGGTGGACAATCATATGGAGGTTGAAATGAAGATCAAAATAAGGGTGAAGGCTCTAGTAGTGGCTAGAACTAGAAAGGAGATAACCCCTACCATCCTCATGATCAGAATAATGGAGACCAAAGAGGAAGGGGAAGATCTAGATGAGGACCAGGAAGAGGAAGCTTTCATGGAACCTATTTCCAGTGTGGAGAAGAAGGAAATAGAGCCTATGAGTTTCCTCAACATCAAGGAAGGAAAAATAGAAGACCTGAGGGTAATGCATGAGTTACACATGTTGATGAAGATGTTGATTCTTCACATTCTGAGGATGTAGAAAGATGAGAGGTTATTGTTACTAGAGGATCCTTGTCGAATGAGAAGAATGAGGCAACTCAAAGGAAGAATTTTTTTCACACCGAATGTAAGTGTGAAGGTAAATTTTTCAATGTTATTATTGATGGAGGTAGTACTGATAACCCTGTTTCAAAAGAAATGGTTAGTAAGTTGTGGTTGGAGAGAAGAAGGTATCCAAACCCATACCAGATTGCTTGGTTGCAAAAGGACCATAAAGCCTTGGTAAATGAACAATTTCTGGTAAATTTCAAGATTGGAAATTACCATGATGAGGTATTATGTGATATTATTCCTATGGATGTTTGTCATATGTTTTTAGGTAGACCGTGGAAATTTGATCGACAAGCAATACATGATGGACATGCCAACACCTATTCTTTGACAAAGGATGGAGTTCATCATAAGTTGAAGCCCTTGAAAGAGATAGAGGAAAAGGTATGCAGTAATGCAATAATTTGTTTGGTTGATGGAAGAAAGTTCCTAGAAGGTATGAAGCATGAGCATATGTGTTTTGCATTGATCCCTAGAATTGATAAAGAAGATACTACTAAGGTACCTGTAGAGGTTTCAGATTTGTTGAATGAGTTTCAAGCTATTATTTCTGATAATGTACCTGAAGCTTTGCCTCTAGTAAGAATGATTAGTCATTGGATGGACCTAATTCCTGGAGCTAATTTGCAAAATAAGGCAGCTCATCATATGACTCTAGTAGAGAGTGAAGAGTTGAATAGACAAGTGCAAGAGTTGTTGCAGAAAGGATCGATTCAAGAGAGTTTGAGTCCATGTGCAATACTTGTAGTACTAGCACCAAAGAAGGATGGGGAATGGAGGATGTGTACAAATTCTAGAGCTATCAACAAGATCACCATCAAGTACAAATTCCCCTTGCCAAGGATGGATGACATTATGGATTGTTTGAGTGGAATTGAGTACTTCACGAAGATAGATCCGAAGAGTGGATATCACTAGATCTAGATTAGAGAAGGAGATGAATGGAAGACAACCTTCAAAACCAAGGAGGGCTTATACGAGTGGTTAGTCATGCCTTTTGGGCTAACCAATGCACCAAGCACATTTATGTAGCTCGTGAATGAGGTATTGAAAGAATTTTTAGGAAAGTTTTTTATTGTTTACTTGGATGTTATTTTAATCTTTAGTAAGACATTGGAGGAGCACTTGATGCATATCTGAAGAGTTTTTGAGAATCTAAAGGAGGAAATTTTTTTGATTAATTTGAAGAAATGTAGTTTTGTGAAGAGAGAGTTGGTGTATCTGGGATTTTTTGTCTTAGCAGAGGGTCTTAAAATGGATCCAGAGAAGGTGAAAGCTATCATTAAACGGCCTACCCCAAGGAATGTTATAAAGGTAAGATCATTTCATGGTTTAGAAAGCCTTTATAGAAAGTTTATTAAGAATTTTAGTAGTATTTTTGCACCTCTAACTTAATTGATGAGAGGGGATAGAAAATAGTTTAAGTGGACCACAGTAGCAACCAAAAGTTTTTATATGTTGAAGAATAAAGTCATAGAGCAACCTGTTTTGGAACTTCCAGATTTCAATAAGGTATTTCAGGTAGATTGTGATACTAGTGGAACTAGCATAGGAGCTGTTTGAGTGAAGAAGCTAAGCCTGTTGCCTATTTTAGTGAGAAGTTGAATGATGCTAAGAAGAAATATTATGTCTATGATCAAGAGTTTTATGCTATAGTTTAGGATTTGAAGAAATCGAGACAATATTTGTTGCCAAAAGAATTTGTTTTATATACTGATCACCAAGCTTTGCAGCATCATAATAGTCAAGGAAATTTGAATCAAAGGAACTTAAAATGGGTTGAGTTTTTGCAGAGTTATACTTTCACTTTGAAGCACAAGAGTGGAAGGTCAAACAAAGTTGCAAATGCCTTAAGTAGAAGGAAAAATTTGTTGATAGAGATGAATATAGAGGATGTTGGGTTCAATGAACTCAAGAGTTTGTATCTAAAAGATCCAGTCTTTGTAGAAGCTTGGAAGGCTTGTTTGGAACCTATTACATTGGATAGGATGAGATGGTTGGATTTCTTAATCAAATATGGGATGTTGTTTAGAGGAAGCCAATTGAGCATTCCAAGGAGTTTTATGAGAGAGAATCTAATCAAGGAGAAGCATAGTGGAGGATTAACTGGACATTTTGGTCGACATAAGACCATTGCTCTTGTCAGTGAGAATTATTATTGGTCATAGTTAGAACAAGATGTGAAGAAGTTTGTACAAAATTGTAGAGTATGTCAGTTGATGAAAGGAACAAGTTAGAACACTAGATTGTATCAGCCATTACCTGTACCTGAGAGGCCATGGGAGGATATTAACATGGATTTTGTTCTTGGCTTGCCAAGGACACAAAGAGGGCATGATTCCATATTTTTGGTGGTGGATAGATTTTAAAAGATGGCACATTTCATTTCATGTCATAAGACCAGTGATGTTGTTCATGTTGTAGAGTTGTTTTTAGAGAGGTGGTGAGACTACATGGTCTACCAAAGAGTATAGTTTTAGATAGAAATATCAAACATGTTGGTTACTTCTAGAGGACATTATTGAAGAAGTTGAAGAAATATTTGAAGTTAAATTTTGCACACCATCCACAGACTAATGGATAAATGGAGGTGGTGAATAGGAATTTGGGTAACCTACAAAGATGCTTAGTTGGAGATAAGCCCAAGGGATGGGATTTGATTATACGAAAGGAAGAATTTTCTTACAACAATTTTGTCAATAGGAGCACCAGAAAATAACCATTCTAGATTGTATATGGGAGTAGTCCAAGAATTTCTTTTGAACTAAGAAAGATGGATAAGGGGGAGAAGAGTAGTGCTGAGGCTGAAGATTTTACTGAGCACTTGAAGAATTTGCACAAAGAGGTGAAGAAACATATCAATAAGATGAACTCACAATATAAGGCTCAAGAAGATCAAAAAAGGAGGTACAAGGAGTTCTAGGTAGGAGGTGAAGTCATGGTTCATTTGTGAAAGGAAAGGTTTCCAGTTGGTACATACAACAAGTTAAAGATGAAGAAGTTTGGACCATGCAAGATCTTGAAGAAGCATGATTCAGGAAATGCTTATGAGGTGGAGTTTCCTAGTGGAATAAACATTTCTCTTATGTTCAACATTGCTGATTTGATAGAGTATCATGAAGGTGATAAAGAGGAGGGTATTCTAAAAGAACAGTGGAAAATTATAGCACCTACTTCAAAGAAGGAAGAGATAGAAGAAATCTTGGATAGCCGTGTGGGTAGAAGCACAAGAAATAGGCAATATGAAGAGTACTTGGTGAAATGGAGAGGAAGGCCTACTAAAGATTCATCATGGTTATATGAGGCTGAGGTTAACCATCTTAGTTTCCCTCTAACTCCTGAGAATTGACAGGGTCACTTTTCAAATTACCCTGGGTGTCTAATGCAGGAGCATCCAATAGTGTAGGGAAATCTTGCATCACTAAAAAAAAATGTTTTCTTTGTTTTCTTTAGTTTTTTTGAGTCCCATGATGGCACTTAAGGGGTATAAGACTACCAGGCATGAAAAAAAGCAAAAAATAGACACTTACTATTTTTAGTAAGTCAGCCAAAATAGGCTCATATGGACATGAAAATTTACCCCAAAGAGAAAAGTTGAAAAACATTTCCAATCGCAAAAGAATCGCCTCAATACCTTACATGGTTTGGGAGAAATTCAAGTTTCCGTCCTGAGAAATTTCTCCTATGCAGCTTCAAATTTAGATATAAAACTTTAGAGGCCCTAAAACAACTCAAAAGGTGGTTGAACTAACCTACAATGGGCTCATGTGTTGTAGAGCTCGTAAAGAGCTTTCCGACGATATGAAATAATAGCGAATCGAACACCCAGATCAAAAGTTATGGCCCCACGAAGTTGGTCCTCTAAAAAGTGAATTTCATAAAAATTTCTTCCTAGGCCAAAAATCAATTGGCGAGACTTTTGGTGCCAAAAAAAAAGGGGAAATTTGATCTTTCTAGAACATTATAGGGTGGTTATTGCGGAAAATAAAAAGGGTTAAGTGGGGGTTGTTTAAGGTGGCCCTGATAGTGCAGATTGTGGCTCTGAATAATAGATTTTCTTTTCTGAGTTGATTTTGTTGTAATGAATCAAGCCCATGAGGTTGTAGCATGTAAGTTTTGAATCTGTAATTTAATTATCTGAAATTAATTGAAAGTGGTTTATTTTTTTGTCTCACATTTTCTTTTTTGGTATCTATTGTTGTGATTTATGTGGGTTTTGGGCAGTGTGGCCCTCATTAAGTGGTATCAGAGCAAGAGTTCCTAAGCCTGTAACAGAGCACCAAATGTGAGGCACTTGCAGTAGGACCTATGAGTGTGGGTTGAATTCAAGATACCTCCAAAACTTTCCCAACATGGTAGAGGTAGAGGTCGAGGTGGAGGAGGTCCACCTAAAGATGAAATCAAAGCCCTTAGAAGGCAATTAGAAACCTTGCAACAAGAGGTTCAAAGAAGAGATGTGCAATGAGATAGAGATGACAGTGAAGATGAAACATAAGAGGAAATGGAAGAGGAAGAGCATGATCCAATGGATCATAGAGAAAGAAGATTGTTGTGAGCGATCTCAAGCATTAGGAAGAGACCTCAAATGGAGGTTTCAACTTTTAGTGGAATCTAAATCCAGAAGAATTGATTGATTGGATCAATGACCTGGATGAATTTTTTGATTTTCAGGAGATTGAAGATCCTCATAGAGTGAGGTTTTCAAAGACAAAATTGAAAGGTCACACCAGTATATGGTGGAAATAGGTCCAGTTAGAAAGAGGAAAAAAAGGGAAAGATAAAATTTTCAGATGGGACATAATGGTGTCAAAATTGAAGAAACAATTTATTCCAGTCGATTACAAATTGGAGTTGCTCAAGAAGATATAGAGCTTGAGGAAAGGGAAAAGGACAGTGAAAGAATACATAGAGGAATTTCATAAGGTCTTGATTTAGACAGAACATTTTGAGGTTTTTAAAGAGAAATTTGCTTGTTGTATTAACGGGTTGATGCCAAGTATACAGGAAGAATTGGCACTGGTAAGAATGACCACAATTGAGGATGCTTATCAGTTTTCTCTAAAGGTTGAAGAATGAGTGAACAAAACTTTTGAGAACAAACAATGAGGTGGAGGCCATTGAGGAAAGACTGGTGGATGGTCATATGGAGGTCAAAATGAAGATCAAAAGAAGGGTGAAGGCTCTAGTAGCATCCAGAACCAGAAAGGAGATAACCCCTACCATCCTCATGATCAAAATAATGGAGACCAAAGAGGAAGGGGAAGATCTGGATGAAGACCAGGAAGAGGAGGCTTCTGTGGAGCCTATTTCTAGTGTGGAGAAGAAGGAAATAGAGCCTATGAATGTCCTCAACATCAAGGAAGGACAAATAGAACAACTGAGGGTAATGCATGAGTTGCACATGTTGATGAAGATGTTGAGTCTTCACATTCTGAGGATGTAGAAAGAGGAGAGGTTCTCATTACTAGAACAGCCTTGTTGAATGAGGAAAATGAGCCAACTGAAAGGAAGAATTTATTTCACACTAGATGTAAGTGTGAAGGTAAATTTTGCAATGTTCTTATTGATGGAGGTAGTACTGATAACCTTGTTTTAGAAGAAATTGTTAGTAAGTTGCGGTTGGAGAGAAGAAGACATTTGAACCCATACCAAATTGCTTGGTTGCAAAAGGACTATAAAGCCTTGGTAAATAAACAATGTCTAGTAAAGTTAAAGATTGGAAATTACCATGATGAGGTATTACGTGATATTATGCCTATGGATGTTTGTCATATGTTGTTAGAAAAACTGTGGTAGTTTGATTGATGAGCAATACATGATGGACATGCCAACACCTATTCTTTGACAAAGGATAGAGTTTGTCATAAGTTGAAGTCCTTGAAAGAGGCAGAGGAAAAGGTATGCAGTAATGAAAGAATTTATTTGTTTGATGGAAGAAAGTTCCTAGAAGGTATGAAGCATGAGCATATGTGTTTTGCATTGATCCTTAGATTTTTTAAACAAGATAATACTGAGGTACCTATAGAGGTTTCAGATTTGTTGAATGAGTTTCAAGCTATTATTTCTAATAATGTACCTGAAGGTTTTCCTCCAATAAGAAATATTAGTCATTAGATGGACCTGATTCCTAGAGCTCATTTTCCAAATAAGGCAACTCATCATATGACTCCTGCAGAGAGTGAAGAGTTGAACAAACAAGTGCAAGTGTTCTTGTGGAAAATATTGATTCGAGAGAGTTTGCGTCCATGTGCAGTACCTGTAGTACTACCAACAAAGAAGGATGGGGAATGGAGGATGTGTATAGATTCTAGAGCCATCAACAAGATCACCATCAAGTACAAATTTCCCTTGATAAGGATGGATGACATTATGGATTGTTTGAGTGGAGTTGAGTACTTAGCGAAGATAGATCTAAAGAGTGGATATCACCAGATCTAGATTAGAGAAGGAGATGAATGGAAGATAACCTTCAAAACCAAGGAGCGCTTGTACGAGTGGTTAGTCATGCCTTTTGGGCTAACCAATGCACCGAACACATTTATGTAGCTCGTGAATGAGGTATTGAAAGAATTTTTAGGAAAATTTGTTATTTTTTACTTGGATGATATTTTAATCTTTAGTAAGATAGTGGAGGAGCACTTGATGCATATCCGAAGAGTTTTTGAGAAGCTAAAGGTGGAGAAGTTGTTGATTAATTTGAAGAAATGTAGTTTTGTGAAGAGAGAGTTGGTGTATCTGGGATTTTTTTTCTCAACAGATGGTCTTAAAATGGATCCAGAGAAGGTGAAAGCTATCATTGAATGGACTACCCCAAGGAAAATTATAGAGGTAAGATCATTTCATGGTCTAGCAAGTTTTTACATAAATTTTATTAAGAATTTCAATAGTATTTATGCACCTCTAATTGAAGCAATGAGAGGGGATATAAAAGAGTTTAAGTGGACCATAGGAGCAGCCAAAAGTTTTGATATGTCGAAGAAGAAAGTTATAGAGCAACCTATTTTGGCACTTCCATATTTCAATAAGGTTTTTTACGTAGATTGTGATGCTAGTGGCACTGCCATAGGAGCTATTTTGAGTCAAGAAGGTATTCCTATTGCCTATTTTAGTGAGAAGTTGAATGATGCTAAGAAGAAATATTTTGTCTATGATCAAGAGTTTTATGCTATAGTTCGTACTTTGAAGAAATGGAGATACTATTTTTTTCCAAAACAATTTTTTTTATATACTGATCACTAGCTTTGAAGTATCTCAATAGTCAAGGAAAGTTGAATCAAATGCACTTAAAATGGGTTGAGTTTTTGGAGAGTTATAATTTTTTTTTGAAGCACAGGAGTGGAAGGTCAAACAGAGTTGCAGATGCCTTAAGTAGAAGGAAAAATTTGTTGATAGAGATGAATATAGAGGTTGTTGGGTTCAATGAACTTAAGAGTTCGTATCCAAAATATCTAGACTTTGCATAATATTGGAAGGATTGTTTGGAACCTGTTACATTGGATAGGATGAGATGGTTGGATTTCTTAATCCAAGATGGGATGTTGTTTAGAGGAAGCCAATTGTGCATTATGAGAGAGAATCTAATCAAGGAGAAGCATTATGGAGGATTGGCTAGAAATTTTGGTCGAGATAAGACCATTGCTCTTGTCAGTGAGAATTATTATTGGCCATAGTTACAACAAGATGTGAAGAAGTTTGTTCAAAGTTGTAGAGTATGTCAGATGATGAAAGGAACAAGTCAAAATGTTGGATTGTATCAGCCATTACCTATACCTGATAGGCCATGGGAGGATATTACCATGGATTTTGTTCTTGGCTTGCCAAGGACACAAAGAGGGCATGATTCCATATTTGTGGTGGTGGATAGATTTTCAAAGATGGCACATTTCATTCTGTTTCATAAGACCAATGATGCTATTCATGTTGCAGAATTTTTTTTCAGAGAAGTGGTGAGACTACATGGTCTACCAAAGAGTATAGTTTCAGATAGAGATTCCAAATTTGTTGGTTACTTTTGGAGGACATTATGGAAGAAGTTGAAGGTAGATTTGAATTTCAATTCTGCACACCATCCATAGACTGATGGACAAACAAAGGTGGTGAATAGGAGTTTCAGTAACCTGCTAAGATGCTTAGTTGGAGATAAGCCTAAGGGATGGGATTTGATTATACCACGGGTAGAATTTGTTTACAACAATTTTTTCAATAGGGGCATTGGAAAATAACCATTCCAGATTATATATGGGAGTAGTCCAAGAATTGCTTTTGAACTAAGAAAGATGGATAAGGGGGAGAAGAGTAGTGTTGAGGTTGAAGATTTTGCTGAGCCCCTGAAGAATTTGCATGAAGAGATGAAGAAACATATCAATAAGATGAACTCACAATATAAGGCTCAAGAAAATCAAAAAAGGAGGTATAAGGAGTTCCAGGTAGGAGATGAAGTCATGGTTCATTTACGAAAGGAAAGGTTTCCAATTGGAACATACAACAAATTAAAGATGAAGAAGTTTGGACCATGCAAGATCTTGAAGAAGCATGATTCAGGAAATTCTTATGAGGTGGAGTTTCCTAGTGGAATAAACATTTCTCCTGTGTTCAACATTGTTGATTTGATAGAGTATCTTGAAGGTGATAAAGAGGGTCCGATAAAAGAACAATAGAAAATTCCAACACCTACTTTAAAGAAGGAAAAGATAGAAGAAATCCTGGATAGCCGTGTGGGTAGAAGCACAGGAAATAGTCAATATGTAGAGTACTTGTTAAAATGGAGAGGAAGGCCAGCTGAAGATTCATCATCTTTATTTGAGGCTGAGGTTAACTGTCTTGGTTTTCCTCTAACTCCTACCAATTGATAGGGTCACTTTTCAAATTACCCTAGGTGTTTGATGGAGGAGCATCCAATGGTGCAGGGCAATCTTGCATCACCAAAAAAAAAAAAATCTTTATTTTCTTTAGTTTTTTTGAGTACCATGATGGCACTTAAGGGGTATAAGATTGTTAGGGATCAAAAATAGCAAAAAATGGACAATTACTATTTTTAGTAAGTCGGCCAAAATGGGCTCATATGGACGTGAAAATTTACCCCAAGGAGCAGAGCTGAAAAACATTTCCAGTCGCAAAAGAATCACCTCAATACCCTGTAGGGTTTGGGAGAAATTCAAGTTTCCCTCCTGAGAAAATTCTCCAATGCAAATTCAAATTCAGATATAAAACTTTAGAGGCCCTGAAATAGCTCAAAAAGTGGTTGAATCGGCCTAAGGTAGGTTCATGCATTATAGAGCTTGTTGAGAGATTTCTGATGATATTCAATAATAGTGAGTCAAACACCCAGATCAAAAGTTATGGCCCTGTGAAGTTGGTCCTCTAAAAAGTGAATTTCATAAAAATTTCTTCCTAGGCCAAAAGTCAATTGGCGAGACTTTTGGTGCCAAAAAAAAGGGGAAATTTGATCTTTCTAGAACATTCTAGGGTGGTTATTGGGGAAAATCAAAAGGGTTAAGTGGGGGTTGTTGAAGGTGGATTCAAATAGTAGATTTTATTTTCTGAGTTGATTTTGTTGTAATGAATCAAGCCCATGAGGCTGTAGCATGTAAGTTTTGAATCTGTAATTTCATTATCTAAAATTAATTGAAAGTGGGTTATTTTTTTGTCTCGCATTTTCTTTGTTGGTATATGTTGTTGTGGTTTTGGGTGGTGTGTCCCTCATTAATAAATGCACTAAACCCTACATATATACATATAAAAAAGTGTAAGTATTAAAATTATATTAAATATACATACACACACATGAACAAGTGAACATGTACATATATACATTAACTTAGATGAAAATTAAAGTTCATCTTTCCACTGACATGGTTAGGCAAAGAATGTGTACATACATGCTCTACCCTCAAACTAGAAGTAACATGTGCTACCTCCACCTAGACACACATGCATTAATACATAAAAAATAAAATTAATTTCAAGTTATATAATTTCTAAAAATGTTTTGTATAGTTCCAATGAAGTTATATACTACATTTATTTATTTAAAACTTGGAAAACTTAAAAATGATATATATATATATATATATACATACACATACCTGAATCACCTCTACATTCTAAATTTCATCTTTATAAATCATACAATCCACCAAATCCTTTGTAGTCCTACCCTAACTCTCTCTACCAATGATGTGTGTAGCAGACTATGTGAGTGAGATGGCATCAACCTTGAAGAGAGCATCTCCATAAAACCTAGACCTCTCATAGCCTACTCGAGTGTATCAGTAGATGGTTGAGCACCTATAGAAGCATATGAATAGGCACTTGCACCAACATAATCATCAATAGGAGGATGCACCTATGCCAAAATGGTAGAATGACCACTATATGGCTTGTGTGCCCCACCAGATGATCTAGATTTAGGATCAGTATTAGAATTTTGGGACTAAGATACAATTTTTTTCAAATCTCTACAACATTGACCCACAAATGAACCAACATATGCTAAGGGGATCCCCAATTGTGATGAGATCACATGATAATCTCTCATTAGGTCATTAGAAAATCTATAACCAATATCACTTAGAATTTGGACATCATGTGCACTGTGGTCTATATCATCTAGAGATAGGATGTCTATCATGCCATATGCATCTGAATAAATAGGAGACCTATGTGGGTGTATCATCAAGTATAGTCCCATGAAATTGTAGATATTCATTGAGTCTGGACTATAATATCAGTAGTATTTCCAATTGCTTCACATCGGGAAGCAATGACAACCTCATCGCTAATAGGGCTAATGAATGGAGTAACGATAAGCATCCTTTACCCAACCAAGGCTCTAAAATTTAGGGGTTGTTGATCCACATGATGATAAGCATCCATGTCATAGACCCTGTTGGAAAATGAAGAAGAACATCTCATTTTATTTCTTTTTGTTTGGAATTGATGTCACCATGATATATGAGTTGCAACTACAAGATCAAGACTAAAGTCACTCCAGTATTCTAGTCCAATATTTGAGCCAGTATTTTGCTTAATCCTCTGGTATATTGGTCCGCATTTTTTTTCTAGTGATCAATGTTTCTTGTAGTTTTGGGAAATGGTTTGCAAATTTCAGGAGCACATACATTCAAGATTTCACGTATCTAGTGCTTGTACAAAATTTTTATGCTTTTTTGTGTGAAGTCTACTCCTAGCCGAATTCTTTGGTAAATTGTGTAAAGGTGAAAAATAGTTTTTGTTATGCGGATATATGTGCGACCTATTTTATGTCTATGTAGAATTTTTGAAGCATGTGGGATATATTTTTCAAGCTTGAGGTCCACAGATGATATTCTTGGTAAATATGAAGTGCATCTAATTAGGCCTACCTAATTGATGCTTGTAGAGAAGATTAGATATATATATTGGATAATCCTTGAAGTTTAGTGTGTGATTTGTGTGATGAAGTGAAGAAATGAAAACATGATGAAATGTGTTAAGTATGTTTGTTGAGCTTTATTCAAAACTGAATCTTCACTCATTAGGTGTACTCATCAATTCATTCTCTGGTTGTAAGCCAAATTTTTTTTCATTGAAATTTTTGTAGGCAGTGAACCTTTGTTTCTGGACAGTGAAACCTGGCAATAAGCCACCCATTTTTGTAATATTCTATAACTGGTTATATAATATTGTGATCTAACACTCACTGTGTTTTTTCCCATTTTGGTTTTCCACGTAAAAATCTTGGTGTTCTTGTGTTCCTTAATCTTATGCTCTGTTAATGCTTTTTTTCATTTCTTCTATCATTTGCATTGGAATAATTGGATGGTATTTGATCATAAAATTTAAGATACTAATTCACCCCCCCTCTCATTATCTTGGATCTTTAACAATTAGTATTAGAGCAAGGTTCCTCTAGTTAAGCCTAATATCTTGAGGTAGATCCTAAAGATGGAAGAAATGAATGAAAAAGGAGAGCTCTGGACTACTCTTGAGGATCTTGATAAAGTTGAAAGAGAAAATAGAGATCTGAAAGAGAATCTTGAAGAAGCAAATGAATGTGTCTGGAAACTTAAGGAGCAATTGAAAAAATTCAAAGACAGGCATAAGGAAGTAATTGATCAATTGAAAAAGGATAATAAAGATAATGTCGGTTTGAAAGTACAAGTGGAAGAGAAAAAAAGAATTGAAGAATGTCTGAACAAGTTGGTACAAAGCAAGTCTGAAGATTGCACTAAGCTTGAACAAGAAATCCTGAATCTGAAAGTTGATCTAGAGAAGGCGAAACTTTGTGAAAAAAAATTCAAATCTAGCTCAAAAGGCTTGATGAATTAATTGCAGGACAAAAACCTAGTAAAGATAAAGGTGGTCTAGGAAATGATGCAGGTGAAAGTTCTAAGACGGTGAACAATAAGAAGACTTTGAATAAAAGTAAGTAGAAAGAAAATTCAAAGAACTCTGCTAGGATACCTCTGGTAAGACAACCTAATGCACAAAGGTATCCTCCTTTTAATGGAAATTTTTTTTCATGTAATAGATTTGGTCATAAGGCAAATGAATGTAGAAGTAGGATGAATCAATTCTTAGATCCTTTCTCTTGTCAATGTTTTTCATGAAAAAGAGCTGGACATAGAGCAAATAAATGTTGGACCATGATGATGAATCAGTTTAATGTAAGAGGAATGAGTAATTCCTTCAATGGCTATTTCTACATCTGCAACAAGTATGGAAATAAAGATAATCAATGTCGAACAAGAGTCAATGGAAATCAATCTAATCAAAGGAATTTTGTCTACTATAACTGCAACAAACTGGGACATGTTTCAAGGGTCTATAGAAGCAAACAGAGTAAGGAAACCAATCTGACATAAAAGAATGAATCTATGAAGAAGGTTGAAAAAGATGAGATTAAGCAAGAGATGAGCAAGATTTGGAAATAGAAAGAAGAATTAGAGACAACTAATGAGTCTTTTCCCTCATCTAGTACAGATGATTTATTCGGTAACTAGACCTAGCAAGGTCATAGGGGGAGCTTTATCAAAAAATTGTAAGAACCCCCTAATAAATGGTGTGTCAGAGGCTGGCACGAGGAAGAGAGGTGAATATTGAGTTTTCAGAGGTTCTGGAAAAGGAAATGGTAGAAAATTTTAAGGGATGATTCTTTGCAGAGCAAGTTAGGGTTTACCTGCATAAAAGAAAAGAGTTTTTAGCATCTTTTTGGAGTCTGCCGCAATAAATGCGATTTAGGGAAAATTGTTATTTTATAAAGAATATGATCAAGGAATTTTGTTCATTTGAGCATTTGGAGAAATTGAAGAACTTCTAGATCATTTTTGAAGAAAATTGGCGTTCAAGTTGTGGAAACCCTAGTTAGGTTCTATGTGCAAAAAAGGTATTTATATCTTCTGAGCAATTGTGTTTTTGATTTGGCTAAATATAGTACCTGTAAAATGGAAACCCCGTAGTTGTGAAAATATTAGAGAGGTCAAGGCCCTCTTACAAAAAGTACTCTTCAAAAGTCTTTAAAGATGATCCCATGGTCTCATTTTCATCAATCCCACATAGTGTAATGTTGACCGAGGATACTAGGATGATGATTCAGGTAAAATTTGAAGAATATAATCATGAAAAGTTAATTGAAATCTGGTGAGATGAGCTTACTGGTGATGATTTCAGGATAAAACCTGAGCATTCGAACGTGGTTGATAAAAGGATGGATGTCTGAAACAATTTCCCTAATTTCAACTTTGATGACAAATTCATGAATTTAGTTCTGAGCATAATCCATGACAAAATTATGTGGATTGACTAGTTGCATCTTATAATGAAGGAAGCGATTAGGGTTGTTACTGGTTATGGGACAAAGGTACAATTCCCATTATGAAATCTATAAAGAATGAGGTTGTAGAAGAAATTATAGGAGCCAAGTACGATAAAAGAGCTTTGGAAATAAAAATAATCACTAATCCAATAGTAAAGTATGCATCTCTCATGATAGGTCACAAGATATATTTTATAAACAAGGAAAATTTTGTTTCGGCCACAACAATCTATACTGGCTTTGATATGGTTGTGAAAGGTGCAGATTATGATCTCTATGAGCTTATTCGATTTCAATTGTTAGAGAACATAAAGAAAACAAAGGAAAAGAGGTATGCCTTTAAATTTGGTTCATTGATCATATGTTTGTTGTTTTACTTTATGAAGAGGATTCTAGGAAAAAGTGAAGAAGTATATTGGAACTCATCCAGACCCATAGGCCATCAAATTTTTGATTATTTGCATAGTTTGGGAAATATGGATGCCCAAGAAAATGCTTTGATAGCTTTATTTGTAGTATTTAAAAAGAACATGAATGAGAGGGAGATTATACTGAAGAAAATTGTTAATAAGTATAAGCATGATATCATATTTCATGTCTCCACTGATGAATGCATGATTGAGGTTGTAGAACCTCTAACTATCTGGATTCAACCTCTTGGATATGAGATAACTGAAGAAGAAGTCGAAGGCTATGTGCAGATGTTATTGAAGAATCCAAAGGACCCCCATGAGCCTAGAATTGGGACATATGCTAAAAAATCTATGGAAATTCATATGGAACAACAAATGCCTAAGATTAGGAAGAAAGTGGAGAAAAAACTTAAGGATGCTGGTTTCACTGATGAGGAAATCACTCTTGGAAGAGCTAGGGGAGAACAACTAAAAGTAGAATCATCTAGCCCTAGGAGATTCAGAAGGATTACCACTACAAAATCCTCCACAATCCTTGTAGCAAAGAATGAAACTAGTACTATTCATAAGGGTAAAGGTCATGTTTCCTCCAGACCAACTACTAGATCTAGGAAGAGGAAAGAGACTCCTCTGGTAGCCCCTGCAAAGAGAGGAAGGAAAGAGAAGGAAACAAGAGAGAATAATATGAGTGTTACATGTTGGCATATGAGGTAAGTGGACGTGATTTTTTGGATTCTAGTGTTTTCATTGATGGCAACTGAAGTCACTTTTTTGGTCCATAGTTATGCATTCAGTCACACCGATAGAGGTAATGCAAATTGTGTGTTATTGACAGTGTTACTAATAGACCAGGGCATCCAGTTTGATAGCTACACTAGATCAGCATTTTGGGTTGTGGATCAATGAATTTATTTTTCAGGCACATGGAACATATGATTATTGAATCTCGTGAAGTTTTTTTTGTGGCTATATGGTTGAGTAGGTCTAGTTGGACATCTTCTATCTATTTGCTTGATAAAGATGACTCAGTGGTAATAATGTGTAGTGGATGTATAAAGTTGAATTATTTTAATTATCTTCGAGCTCAAATGTTTAATTATTGGTCCTAGCTATGGTTTAGCTGAATTTTTTGGATCCAAATCAAAATTATCCATTGATTGGGCTGACTAGTTGTGAATTTTATTAATTTTTGTTGAAGTCAACCTATGGCGATTGATTCCTTGTGAGCATATATGTTTAGATGATCGGTCATATCATTTGTAAGCATTAAGAAGTTGTGTGTGTTTATGTTGTGAATGTATAAGCTATATTTGAGTGATATCATGCACATTTTTACTTGTGCACAAATATTTTGTGTGCGAACTTGAGCAAAACAGAGAAGAAGTTCTTCATTAGTCATCAGGATAGAAGTTTGACATTAGAGCTAAATCGGAATTGTAATCAAGCATTGGTGGATGCTATTATCTCAGTTCATTTTCTTTTGGATCTAATCCAAACTTTTGTAAGGGTAGTGAGCCCCATTTTGAGCAGTGAGCTCTAGGCAGTGAGCCTGACTGCAATTGCATTCCCATTTTGTAATACTTCTTTTGAGTATACTAAGAACTTATTGTGGATTGGCCATCCACCATGGTTTTTCCCCTTATAGGGTTTCCACGTAAAAATCCTTGTGTTATGGTTGTGTGGTTTCTTTTTTTTTGCTTCTACATATTGATTTAGATTAAATGTGTTAATTTGATTAAAGGTCAGGATAAAAGTTTTAATTTTTGCAAAACATTGATTCACCCCCCCTCTCAGTGTTGCTTGTTTCCAACATTACAAACAACCACGATGAAGAAGAAGAATATCCTGAAGCAAATTTTGTAAGGAGAAGAAGAGGAAGTTTACCCTTTGGTAAAGGTGCATATACAAATGTTTTTGGTTCTAAAAGAGTACACATTGTGACATCATCTGAAGATGAAGAAGAGCATGATTTCGGTATACATGTGCACACCAAGCCTAAATAAAAAAAGGCTAAGGTAGCTGATGAGACCTCTACTAACCAGAAAGATGAACAATATATTCTGGTAATTTTTGGTCCCTGGTATAAAATTGAGCCAACTCTTAATGTTTTGTTAACTTTTGAGAACATGCTCCAACCCACAACTGAATTCTATGATAAAGTTGGAGAAGAAGATAAGAAAACATTGCATTTGGTTGTTATTCAGTATGTTATTATTTTAGAGGTTAAATGGGATGAAATAAGGAAAGATGTTCCTAAAATAATGTGGGATGATCTAATGAAAAGGATATTTGAGGCCGTTGTGTTTGAAGAAAAGATTAGAAATGAAACATATAATAAGATTGGGACCTCCTTGGCCCCTAAAGATCTAGAATCCCTGAAGAAGATTTGTGCTGAAATGTTTCAGATGAAAAGAAGAGTGAATATGTTGATGACAAGAAATAAGAAATTGACAAAGAAAGTAAGAAAGGAAACAACAAAGGTAATATGGGAGATAGCAAAAAATTATGGTATGCTAAAAACTGGTGATGATGATGCTATTGCTGAAAATGTTGAGGAAAATTTTCCTCTGGGTACAGGTAATGAAGGCTTTTCTAATAATTTTGATGTTGAAATTAATATTGGTGATGAAGTTAATGAACAAAATGAGGGATAATATGAGCCTATGATGCATAATGATGCTCCTCTGGAGCATAATGAAGAAGAAAAAGGAAAAAAGGAGAAAGATAATGATGAAGAAAATAATGACAATGCTAAAGAGGATGGACAGGGCAATAAAGAAGGTCAAGACAATCCTGAAAAAGAGCAGAATAAAGATGAAAAGGATGGAAATGAGGAAGAGAACAATAATGATTATGATAATGATAAAGATAAAGATGAAGATGACGGTGAAAAGGATGAAAAGAAAGAGGAAGAAGAAGAAGAAGAAGAGGAGGTATTAGAGGAACATAAAGATAAAGAAAAGGGAGAGGAAGAAAAGATAGTTATGGAATCCTCTGAGAAAAATGAAGAAGAAAAATAGATTGTAAAATCTCTGAGTCATCCCAGTGATTCATCTTCCTGTGGTGATGTACTAAAGGGTTTTCTATCTAAGCAAATTAGATTTCAACTGATTATCCCACATGAACTTTTGAAACTCCCTATGATTGAAGGATATGTTGATGTGGAAAAGATGTCTCCTGTACATAAATTTGTGTTTGGTGATGCTATGCAAGCATCCAAAAGAAAGGAAATTCTTGAGACACACCAAAAGGGAACAAAATTGATAAAAGATGCTCTAAAATAATTATAGGAAGTTGTTCCTAGTACATCCATTGATACATATCTCTCCCCCATTGAAAATATGAGATCAAGACTACAAGATCTATGAGTTACAACAACAAGATCAAGACTAAAGTTACTCTAGTATTCTAGTATGGTATCTGAACTCGTATTTAGCTTAATCCTCTGATATTTTGGTCTGCATTTGTTTTTCAATGATCACTGTTGCTTGCAGTTTTGGAAAAAAATTTGTAGATGTTGGGAGTACACACATTCAATATTTCATGTATCCAGTGCTCGTACAAAAAAAAAAATTATTTTTGGTTTGAAGTCTACTCCTAGCCGACTTCCTTGGTAAATTATGTAAAGGTGAAAATTAGTTTTTGTTATGCAGATATATGTGTGACCTATTTTAGGTCTATGTCGACTTGTTGAAGTTTAGTGTGTGATTTGTGTGATGAAGTGAAGCAATGTGAACATGATGAAATGTGTTAAGTCCATTTACTGAGCTTTATTTATAATTGAATGTGCACTCATTAGGTGTACTCATCAATTCATTCTCTGGCTATAAGCCAATTTTTTTGTCATTATAATTTTTGTAGGAAGTGAGCCTTTGTTTCTAGATAGTGAGTCCTGGTAGTGAGCCACCCATTTTTGTAATATTCTATAACCAGCTATATAATATTGTGAGCTAACACTCACCGTGGTTTTTCCCATTTGGGTTTTCCATGTAAAAATCATGGTATTCTTGTTTTCCTTAATCTTATTCTTTGTTAATGCTTTTGTTCATTTCTGCTATTGTTTGCATTGGAATAATTGGATGGTATCTAATCAAAAAATTTAAGAAGATACTAATTCACCCCCCTCTCAATATCTTGGATCTTTAATAGACCCTACCATGCCTCTACCCCAAATGAGGTGGAAAATCCAAATAGTTAACATTGAGTCCTAAATGGACCTCAGTGTATAACCATTGTGCAAAATATAATGGAATTTAGTAATTATTTGGATAAATACCATGTGCTACAAGAAATCATGGATAATCAAAGAGGAATTCCTAGGGAATATGCACCTATTCACCTGATATGCCCTCACCTAAGACCTAGTGAAATATTAGGGGAAACATTTAGTTTTGATGGTTTCCTTTCATACTTTTAGTTGGATTTTACTCAAAGGAACATCACCTAGAACCTGATCCCTCATTTGGGAAAGGACGAATTTTAAAGTCTCCCTAGAATATCCATGCACACAGCCTAATGATTGTCTAATCCTAACTAAACTTTATAAAATAATATCACAATTAATTTTGTCGACCCAGTGGTCAAAGGGTCATCTAAAATTAGTCTCAATATTTGAATCTCTATATCAATACGTGCCCAAAGCCCATCTATATCAGTGAACTGCAAAAAAATTAATTAAGTTCTAATTTCAATTCAAGCACATGCACATAGGTCTATATATATATATAAACATAATGTACATGTGTGTACACAATATACATTAATTTAAATAGAAATAATACATCATAACAAGAATGAAGGAAATTTAGCATGTTTTATAATCAATAAAATGATAACCCTAAATCTAAAAATAATAACGATGATGCAAAATTTTAGAAATCATAAATTTAAAACCTAAAAATAATGAAGATAAATTTAAACCCTAACGTGAAACCAGGTATGATGTTAAATCAAATAAATTTTCATAATTAAAATATAAAGAAAAATGAACTTTACCTAATGTTAATTTAGAATAATTAAAAAATGTATACATCAACATAAATCAACCTAAACTAATAAATGAATTAGATAGAACATGATTATTGAACATAAATGAACACGATAGTTTAGGATTTAAATTAACCATGAACAAAATGCACTTAACTAGATTGATCCAGAGAGAGAGTATGAATGTTAGCACATTGTTGAATCAAACACATGACCACATAACCTTGAGAAGATCAAGAGAAAAAAATTAGCACATAACCTTGAAATATGCATAAAAAAATACTAATAGATGTATTTATTATTCAAATGAACATGTAGAGGATTAAATGAATACACCAATTCACCTATAGGATAACAAATTAGAAAAAAATTGTACAAACTCTAGTTAGTGCAAACCCCCTACAATGACACTAGTTAGGTATAAAAACATACAATCACTTGATTAGTGATATATTCAAGCCAACACCCTAGTTAAAGGATAATAAATCACTTAACCCTAGCTAACCAAACATATAGAAAGGACCATATTTTATAAACAATCCCTATAGGGTCAAGATGAACCCAAAGACCCCTACAAGACCAAAACTAGTTTGATAACCTACAAAGGTTAAGGAAAATACCCCTACAACTAAAACAATAGATATTTTGAGAACTAAACATATATACCAAATATGTCATGGATGCTTTTACATAGAGGACATGAAAAGGGAGAAACATAAATTAATGAAAATCCTACTTCAAACTTGCCTAGTACCTCTAATTAAGGAATAAAAGAAATTAAAAACACAATAATTAATAATAAGATCTCACAAAATGCAAACCTAAAAGTGGAAGCATGTTCCTACATAATATGACCAATTTCTTTTGAAATGGTTGAGTTGGAGTGGGATTATAGAGAAAATTAGCTAACAAATTCGTTGCAAAAATTTTCCAATGTGAGAAAGGATTGAGTTTTATCTAACCATTAAATGGGTTCATTTTATAAGTGAAAGAATCACTAAAGAGATTTTGATCATAGGGAGTTATATTTACTACAAAATATTGTTCTACCCTATATTTCTAATTGGTAGGATCAATACCATCAAATTTGAGAAATTCTAGTTTGGGGGTTATGGGAAATTACCTTGATTTTGGGACATGAATCCATCTACATTGATAGAGGACTAACTCTTGTTTGAAGTATGTGTGTTCCAAAAATCTCCCAACTACTCTAGCATTTCTTTAAATTGAGCTTTGGTAGACAAATTTAGTTGGTCAAATTTATCATGGATAGATTCTAAAAGAGCACAAGAGGAAGAAAAATGGTATTGGACTAATATGATAAAATCATTAGGATATGGAGATGATCAAAAACATGTTTGTGCCTAGATAAGGGAAATATGAGCTTAGCAAAAAAAGGGGTTATATGAGCCACTACCATCTCCTCCAAGGAAATATCCTCCCCCATTTGAGGATTTTCCACAACAACCTCTTATTCCTTCACCTTCACCATCTCCACAAAAATTCCCTTCACAAATTCCTTCTCCACCTCATTCTTCTCCTCCACATTAGGCCTGAATTTCCTCACCCCATTGTTTTAAGAGAATGAACATGCTTTATTTCTTCAACATAGATTATAATCCACTAACTATGGTTTTTTAAATTTCTTTACATTGAATTAACTTTAATTTTTTATTACTATTAGTTTCATTCATTTTGTGCTCCCTTTAGAATAGGATGGATTTATTTTGGTGCAAAAAAATTATCTATGCTTTATTTTTTGTATCTCAAGATTACTGGAAAAAATAATCTAAGGCTCTCTATTATGTCATTTTAGATTTATCAATCTAACACAAGTTTGGTTTGTCCAATAGTGCTTCCCCATTTATAGACAATTGAAATGAATTCAATTTTTAAAGAGTACAAGAAAGAGATAACTTTATCTAATATTTAATATATCAATCACAAGAGTCTAAGGCTTATTGACTCTAGTCTTATGGAATATTTTTCCAAATTTATCAAGTTTATTTTTCAAATTTTATTCTTCTTATTTATAAGTTTCCATTTTATTAAGCTCTTTCATATACTATTTTCACATGATAGGTATATTCTAACCACACTCAAATATAAATTCACATGAACAACTAATGGTTTCTTGCTACCAACCTTGGAAGTTTTCTCTACTTTTTCTTATTGAGTACTTTTCTTTCCATGTGACACTAATATGGTTTAATGTTGATTCCAAATTTTGAATGTTAGATAACCATACAATATCCTCATTTTTTTTCAAATAATAGGCAAGCATGTATGGTGTTCCCTAGTTCTTGATTGAACATACTTTAGAGTCCCCCTTTGGTTTTTGTGATCTCCCCATTTCATACCAACATTGAATAAGGTTAAACTCAATATTATTCAAATTAAGGCCGAGTTAGTGTAGTAGGTCCTAGGTTGGAGATAAAGCTATGTTCTGATAAAAAATGTCACAACCCAATTTAACTTGTGATTAATTCAAAATTTCAAGAATTTTTCTATTTTTTGATAAGTGTCTTCATAACACTCATTGAGGTTTACTAATGTTATTTTTTTATCTTAAGGAAAATGAACCACTCTTGAGTTAATATTATGTATAATTAGTAACCAATTTCATGACATGGATATTTCAACTCAATCTTACCTAACACATTGTGTAAGATATAATAATGCATTTAGTAAGACTCCAAAATTAAGATAAATAAATTCATAGAAAATGCTTTTCCTTTAATTTCATGTACACATAGGACTACGTGCCTTAAGGAATATCACTTGTTTCATCATGCAAATCAATTATTAACACATCTTTCTTCTCCATCACAAATATATCACTTGAGTAATCATGTTTTTATTTAAATGCATATATCAACATAAATACAAGTATTGTTATGAATAATATTTATAAATATAATAATAATTCAATAGGATGCATGCATCATTCTTACATAAGGAAAGTAACCATCATTATTAATTGTTAATCAATAATGTTGCCATGTATATGTCTAGAGAACCCAAACATATCAATAATGTATTACCTACAAGCATAGAAGAACACCAATTCATCTAATCACCATAAGGTACATGGCAAACCAAATTAAATATATAATAATATATGTATCATGAATTGAGATTGTATAATAAACCACCTATACCACTTGTAATTTTATCATGTGTTGCATTATGTCAGAGCTACTAAAAGTGGGAGAAAATATCATGAGGCCACCTTTTTTATAACCATAGAACTTACAAAACTATTTCATGCACCACCAATACTACACAAGACCTCACCCTTCACATATGGGTTATACAAGAGAGTCATGGGATAAAAATGAAGGAAACTAACATAATTTTACATGACACAATTAACCATGTGAAAATATTCCATAACACAACTAACATTAATCCATGACCATGTTTATAAGATACTATATATAGGAACACTTCCAACTCATTTTTATGACACTATTAATTTTGGTACAACATAGACACTTGCATAATGTCCAAAATATAATGACACATAGTTTTAGACATAAAATATCAAAAATATAATATGAAACTCATAGTTTGAAACAAATGCAATCTCTAATTTTGATATGGCACAAGTTTGTGCACATGCAAGTTGGATTTACATTCTCTTTACACTATTACTTCCACCATACTTATATTCTCAACCAATATCCTTTTTGCATCTCAATATTATTATCACCCATTGTACTTTTTTTCATAAAAGGACTAAAAATAGGTGTGTTATCCTTGCCAATATTACCCCTCAAATATTTTATGATTGAAAACCACCTAATATAATTAATGATAAAAAATATTCAAGTAACAAAGACCATCTATTGATAAATTCATAAATAAAGAAAAAAATGCAAGAATCAACTGTATTCCTCAAATATATAAAAACACATAATTTAAGATAGTCAAATAAATGGGAGAATTCCCAACCTAGAAAAACTTGACATGCATAGATAACATTTAGAATCATAATATAATACTTTATGTTTAATACCAAATATCATATCATTGTACAAACTAGTCTTGGGTCTTTATTATAATTGATTTCAACATCATATGTTAAGAAAGCATCATGGAAATTCTATTAGGTATGATATTCTACTCCCATGCCAAAGTTTGACAATGTTATCAATAGATCTAGAATGGAATGAACTATGCTTCCTTCTTAAAAAACTCATTTAAAGTGTTATTTATTAACTTGTATACAAGTGTACATTGCCACGATCATGATACATTCATGTTTAGAATTCAATGAGAGATCAATGAGCACCTTATTCAATAAAAGAATTTTATTATTGTTACATTCTATTTGTAAACATGTATATATGTCTATATATTTATAAAAACACAATAAGGAACTTGTATTAACTCTAGAGTTATATATCAAATTATCAAGTCAAAAAGATGATCTCAATGAGATAATATACTAGTATGGGGTAAACATTGGTCCAAACTTTTTTCTACTATTTAGATACCCTCTAAGCTAATTTTTATATCAAAACTAATAAATTATGGCTATATTGAGATAATTTTTCTTTGAAACTTTTGGATTTGAGAGTAGAACTATGAGTTAAAATAATCACCAAGAAATGGCTTTAGGAATGAAACAACAATCTATAACCCTTAGAGATGACCTACTAATCACAAAGAGCATTGATAGTTGTCTTATTAACAAAAATAATCCAGCTACATAGATACTAATTAGTGATACCTAGTATAAATTGAACATAGTTAAGGATAATATGGAAGGATACATAGTGTGTGTCTAGTCTATGATCTTTCTAATATTATTATATCATTTATAAATAACATCATCCAAATGTTTCAAATCACTAAATTTGGAGGAGTGGGACTATGCCTATAGCTCACTATCTCATATATGAGGTACGAGGTGAGTAGCTTCCCAAAGTTAACTACTTACCAATGCATCACCAAATTTAAATGGCCAAAGGTCACCTAGGGGAGGTTGCCAAAAAACATGGTCACCAAACGAGTATGTGACACAAGAACAAGAACAAAGGAAAGATGTTATAGGAGGGAAGATTTCCTTGCATGGAAGATTCACTAAGAGAAGAAACTATGTCTATATCATTATTATTGTATTGTATTTCATCCAATGTTATGTTTGATAAATAGTCTATTATGGCCTCCTAATCAATTTGTTTTTTTTATGGATAACCTCTCCAATGAAAGGAAGATGCTTAGAAGAGGAAATGGTTAAGGTGTGGTACAACATGAATTAAGGTAAAGAGATATTCATGAGGAATATACTCATCATAAGGGACATGGACCTCATCTTCACTATGGGAGGACTCATTAAAGGTATCTTGAAAGATATATTATTGATGGAAGTATAGGATCCTTTTAAACAAAATCTATCATGCATAGTTGAATGTATGATCTATCATTATTATCTCTTGATCACTCAAGAGTGTATAGGATGTATTAAGGGATAAATTAATATCATAGGTGATGAAATAAGGGTCATTATCAATGAGTCCTATATAAAAATATGGCGAGGTTGTTAGAAGAAAGGTGAATTCAATCCATGGTTTAATATTTTGTAATGAGAATGAACAAAGATGGATGAAACTTCTAAAAAAGCAATAGATACATACAAACATAAAATAAAAATATTACCCTAAAGGAGAAGCAAGTATGATTCAAGTAAAATATTACAATGCATTTAATACATATGTAAAATATTGAGCTACATTAGGCTCTCATGCCAATGTTTACAATGCATTGAACACATATGTAAAATATGGAGCTACATTAGTGTTTCATGTGCCAAGGTTTATAGGGGCATTAAAAACATATGGTTCCTTGATTTTATAGTGCATTTGAAGATAAGGGCATGGCACTTACCTTCGTACCTTTTCCTAAACCTACCCTATGAACTTTTATTTGAAGCCACCCTAGTCTCCTCTATGAATAGTGGTTGTCATCCCTCCATCATAGTGTGCTCCTCAAGTGTTGTGGTTTCGCTAAAATGAACTGACAACTATACTTTTTGGTTCATATATCTCTAAAAAATAATAAAATCATGCCTTTAATTGAATGTATCTTCACTTGAAGGTATTATTTTATTGTTTTTTTAATTAACGAGAACCTTCGATCAAATGTCCTTCTTTGATTGAAGGTTTTTGTGTGAAGACCTTCAATTGAAGGTATTTTAAGAAATATACTATACTCCCTCCCAAAATTTCGTGTCCCAAGTTTGGGACCAAGTATTGTGTTTTTACCCTTATGCACAAGTGCATTAAATTGATAGTTTGACTCAAATGCTAAAGAAATAATCCAATTCTAGTCATTATAGAATAGAATAACATATAATCTCAATAATATCATAAAAGGGTCACAAGTGAGGGATGTCACATCCTCTTTTTTCTCAACAATCTCTTCATTTCAATCCTTGAGTGTCCTCTTCAACTTGAATCCTTTTATCTTATCTCCTCCTATACCATAGTCGCTCTTCATCCTTATCTCTTTCATCTTCCTCCTATATTCCTCTAATGTTCTCTTTCAACTTGAACAATTTTCCTCCATTTTAATCCTCTAAAGTGAATATTTTCTCCATTGTACACCTTTGGATTAATTTCATGGCTCATGCTCTTTTAGCTTGAATATTATCACCTCTAGCATGCTACTCTAACTTAAATAGCTATCACTTGTAAGAATACTAATATCTACCAATCAACTAAAGTGGAACTGCCACTTCAACACACCTACTAGCACTAATATATCATTTGGGGTGATTTCAAGCTTATTCTCCAATACAAGAATAAAATCCATGGGGTGTAAAATATTAAAAACCTCCATAAATTCCATTTTTTGGTATAAAGTGGATTAAATCCCACCAAGCACTTTTTGAACACCAAGAATACTGAGAGGGGGGTGAATCAGTATTCTTAATAACTTAAACATTCATTCAATGCATCACATTATACTTGCAGTAATGAAAAGGAACAAAGAAAGAATGCATCACATCAAAGAACACAAGAACACCAAATTTTCATGGATGATGTAGGAGCATCCAGGGTGTACAAGCTATCTTGCATTAATCTATGATAGTTTTCTTTCAATAAGGGCTAAGCAGTTTAATTTTACCAAGTATGACAATCGGACGTTGAGCTACAACATTAAGGATCATACCTTGGATTCATATCCAACATTCTATGCTTCAATAGATTGCTTCTTCGGTGTGACAGTGAGAATTTTATGGGACCTTATCTCATGTCCCTTCAATGCATCAATGTAATTAACAATAGTAGTGAATGGGTCATGAAGGAGTTACATTGGAGGAAGGATTTCATATTAGTAGGATGGCATTTAATGTCCCTTCAACATCCTAAGGAATCATAAGGCATACCAATGAAAGGAATCAGGATGACTCTAGGTTATCGATGGGATCCATTTACAAGTCCCTTCGATGGAGTGATAAGATGGTAACGACAAGGTTTTGGGATGACAAACTTATTTCGGTGGGAGGTCTTGAAGAGTCCCTTCAATGAGCTGATAGAGTGATGACAAAAAAAATTTGGCATTTGATAAAGCATGCTTCAGTGAGACTTGGTTGCATCGAGGAGAAAGGATTTGAAGTCCCCTCAACCTAGTGATGATGGGAAGGATGAATGGAGATGTGAGCTAGTCAAAGGCGATGGATGGGAAAGTATGGCAGCAACATTTGGCATGATAATACTTGTTGATTCCACATCGTTGTTGTGGATCAACGTAACCATTGGAAAAATGAAATTAAACTTGAAGTCAATGGGGGATAATACTTATAATGAGATAACTACCTAGAGATCTCAAAGACTCATTGGGTGAAAATGTGTTACTATGACAACATGGAGAAAAATAATGTCAAGCAGTACGGCTGACATGAATAAGAAGATAGATAAATTGAGACAGAGAGATAGAGAAGGGGGATTTTGGAAGGAGATGCATACTATGAGATAGTGAAGTAGAGTTGAATGCTCGAACTACATATTTGATCAATTATAACACTTTTCCCCTTATCCATCTTTCTCAATTCAGAAGAAGTTCTAGGACTACTCCCATACACAATCTAGAATGGTGATTTACCAATGCTCCTATTGACAAAATTGTTGTAAGAAAATTCTACCTGTGGTAAAATCAAATCCCATCCCTTGGGTTTTTCACCTACTAAGAATCTCAACAAGTTTCCCAGACTCCTATTCACCACCTCCATTTTTCCATCTATTGATGGATGATGTGTTGAACTAAACTTCAAATCAGTCTTCAACTTCTTCCACAATGTCCTGCAAAAATACCTAATGAACTTGTTATCTCAATTTGAAACTATGCTCTTGGGTAGACCATGTAGTCATACCACCTCTCTAAAAAATATTTTTGCAACATGAACAAAATCATTGGTCTTATGACATAGAATGAAGTGTGCCATATTCAAAAATATTTCTACTGCCACAAATATGGAGTCATGAACTCATTGTGTCCTCAGAAAACCAAGAACAAAATCCATGTTGATGTCCTCCCATGGCTTCTCTAGTATAGGTAACGACTGATATAGTCCAATATTTTGACTTGTTTTTTTTTCCATTTGAAAAAATCTGCAACCCTGTACAAACTTCTTTACATCCTACTACAACTACAACCAATAGTAATGCTCACTCACAACAACAATTGTCTTATCCCTACCAAAGTGTCCAACTAATCCTCCACTATGTTTCTCCTTGATTAAGTTCTCCCTTATGGAACTCCTCAGAATGCAACTAATTCCTTTGAAACAACATACCATCTTGGATTGTAAAATACAACCATCACATCCTATCTAGAGTGATAGGCTCAATGCAAGCTTTCCAAGTTTCTACAAAATCTGGATCCTCAAGATGCAAACTCTTAAGTTCATTGAACCCAATAACTTCAATCTACACTTTTATTAACAAATTCTACCTCCTACTCAAGGCGTTTGCAACTCTATTCGATCTTCCACTCCTATATTTCAAAATAAATGTGTAACTTTGAAAAAATTCAACCCATTTCAAATTCCTTCGATTTAACTTTCCTTGATTTTTTAAATATTGTAAAGCCTGATGATCAGTAAATAAAACAAAATCCTTTGGTAACAAATAATGTCTCCATTTCTTCAAAGCCTAAACTATACCGTAGAGCTCTTGATCATAAACAAAATACTTTTTCTTTGCATCATTCAACTTTTCACTAAAGTAGGCAAGGGGTTTACCTTCTTGAATAAAATAGCTATAATGGTGTTGCCACTGGCATCACAGTCTACTTGAAATACTTTATTGAAAAATGGAAGTGCTAAAATAGGCTTCTCTGTAACTTTCTTCTTTAGCAAATCAAAACTCTTTGTTGCTCCTATACTCCACTTAAACTCTTTTCTATCCCCTCATTTTTTCCATCAGGGGTGCACAAATACTACTAAAGCCTTTGATAAACTTCCTATAAAAACTTACTAAACCATGAAAATACCTTACTCGAGTAGCACTCCTTGGTGGAGGCCATTCAACAATAGCCCTTACCTTCTTTGGATCCATCTTAAGACCCTCTTTTGAGATAAAAATCCTAGGTATACCAACTCACATTTTATAAAACTACACTTATTCAAGTTGATTAACAACTTTTCATCTCTCAGCTTCTCAAAAATGTTTTTGATATGCATCAGATACTCATCTAATGTCTTACTGAAAATAAAAATTTCATCCAAGTAAACAATAACAAACTTACCCATAAATTCTTTTAATTCCTCATTCATGAGCTGCATGAATGTGCTCGGCATCAAATCTTCTTTGTTTTTAAAAGCAGTCTTCCATTCATCTCCTTCTTTGATCTGAATCTCCTTCTTTTAATTCCTCATTGATGGCTCTAGAATTTGTACACATTTTCCATTCTCCATCCTTCTTAGGTGCTAATACTACTGGTACTGCACATGGACTCAAACTCTCCCTAATCAATCCTTTTCACAATAGCTCTTGCACTTTTCTATTCAATTCTTCATTTTCTAATGGAGTCATTCAATGGACTGCCTTATTTAGAAAATTGGCTCCAGGAATCAAATTCATATGGTGACTAATCTTCCTTACCAGAGACAAACCTTTAGGTATGTTATCAGAAACAATACCCTAAAATTCTTTCAATAATTATGAAACTTCTACAAGTACATCGATATCACCTCTTTTATCAACTCTAGGGATTAATGCAAAACACATATGCTCATGTCTCATACCTTCTGTGAATTTTCTTCCATCAACCAAACAAATTTGTGCATTATTACATACCTTTAATCCTCCATCCTTCAGGGGCTTCAACTTATGTTGAACACCATCCTTTGTCAATGAATAAGTGTTAGCATGTCCATCATGCATTGATCACCGATCAAAATACCATGGTCAACCTAACAACATGTGACAAATATCCATAGGTATGATATCACAAAAAACCTCATCCTTATAATCACCAATTTTAAACTTTATCAAACATTATTTATTAACCAAATCCATTTGGTCCTTTTGCAACCATGCAATCCAATATGGACTTGGATGTCTTCTCCTTTCCAACTGTAAATTAGTGACCATTTCGTCTGACACAAGATTATTAGTGCTACCTCCATCAATGATAACATTGCAGAACTTACCTTCACACTTATAGTGAGTGTGAAACAAATTCTTTTGTTTGTCTAGATCCTTCTCCTCATTCAACAAGGCTCTTCTAACAACAAGGGACTCACCCCTTTCAACATTTTTAGACTATGAATATCAAGCATCTTCATCCACATGGGAAACCCACGCATTGCCTTTAGGTCTTATGTTTGTCCTTCCTTGATGTTGAGGGCACTTATAAGACCTATGTCCTTCTTCTCTACATTGAAAACAAGTTCCTCTAAAACATCCTCTTTCTGGTCCTTGCCCAAATATTCCTCTACCTCTTTGGTCTCCACTATTCTAATCACAAGGATGATATGAGTCATCTCTTTTTCGATCTTGACTGGTATTGGATCCTTCACCTTTCCTTTGATTGCCACTTTTGCCTCCATATGGTCATCTACCAGTCCTTCCACTGTGGCCTCCACCTTTTTGTTTGCTTTCAAATATTTTGTTTAGTCATTCTTCAACTTTCAAGGAGAACTGATAAGCATCCTTAATGTTGGCCAGTCTTACCAGTGCCAATTCTTTGTGTATGCTAGGCTTCAACCCATTGATATAATGAGCAAATTTCTCCATATTTTCCTCAGAATGCCCTATTCAAATAAGGACCTTGTGAAATTCCTCTATTTATTCTTTCATCGTCCTCATTCCTTTCCTTAGAATCCACATCTTCTTGAGCAGCTCCAACTCATAATCAATTAGAATAAATTTCTTCTTCAATTTTGCCACCATTCTATCCCATCCAGAAATGTTATCCTTCCCTTGTCTTCCTCTTTCAAGCTAGATCTCTTTACACCACATAATTGCATGGCATTTTAGCTTTGTCTTTGCAAACCTCACTCAATGAGGGTCTTCAATCTCCTTGAACTCAAATTTTTTTTCCATATCATTGATCCAATAAATCAACTCTTCAAGATTTAGACTTCCACTAAAAGTCAAAACCTCCATTTTGGGTCTCTTCCTAATGCTTGAGATCACTCTTAGCAATCTTCTTTCTCTAGGATTCATTTGATCTTTTTATTCCTCTTCCATTTCCTCTTTAGTTTCATCTTCACTGTCATCTATTTCTTGATCTTCTCTTCTATGAACCTCTTCCTACAAGGTTTCTAATTTCCTTCTGAGGGCTCTAATATCATCTCTAGGAGGATCTCTTCCTCCATCGCCTCTACCTCTACCTCTAACTCTACCTCTACCATGCTAGGCAAGTCTTGGAGGAATTTTGATCTTAACCCACACTCATAGGTCCTACTACAAACTACCTCACATTTGGTGCTTTGTTTACATACTCAAGATGACCTACTTAGATACCACTTGATTAAGGGTACTCCCCTTACAAACAAATACTCACCACAACACACAATTTTTCACAACAAAATTTCAAAGATAATAGTGATATTTTATTAATACTGAAATGTAAAAATGGTTAGAAAATTACATGGGCTACTTGACTACAAAACATGAGATACAATCGATCAAATATGCAGTTCAAGCATTCAACTCTGCTTCACTATCTCACAGTATACATCTCCTTCCAAAATCCCCCTTCTCTATCTCTCTGTCTTGATTTATCTATCTTCTCATTCATGTCTGCCTTACTGCTTGACATTTTTTTCCCCATGTTGTACTACCACATTATCACCCAATGAGTCTTTGAGATCTCCAAGTAGTTATCTCATTATTAGTATTATCCCCCATCGACTTTAGGTTTAAATTCATTTGGAAAATGGTTACGTTGATCCACAACAACAATGTGGAATCAACAAGTATTATCATTCCAAGTGTCACTATCATACTCGCCCATCCATCGCCTTTGACCAATTCACATCTCCGTTCATCCTTCTTGCCATCGTCGAGTTGAGGGGACTTCAAATCCTTTCTCCCTGATGAAACCAAGTCTCACTGAAGCATGATTTATCAACGTGGTTTCTTTATCATCATCACTCTATCAACTCGTCGAAAGGACTCTTCAATACCTCACACTGAAACAAGTTTTTCAGCCCAAAACCTTGTCATTACCACCTTATCACTCTATTGGAGGGACTTATAAATGGATCCCATTGATAGCCCAGAGTTATCTCAATACCATTCGTTGGTATGCCTTACGGTTCATCAATTTTCCAAAGGGACATCAAATCCCATCCTACCAATACAAAAGCCTTCCTCTGATGTAACTCCTTCACGACCCATTCGTTGCTATTGTTAATGCCATTGATGCATCAAAGGAACATGAGATAAGGTGGAACATGAGATAAGGTCCCATAAAAGTATCACTATCACACCAAAGAAGCAATCCATTGAAGCATAAAATGCTAGATATGAAGTCAAAGAATGAACCTTAATGATGTAGCTCAGCACATGACTTTCATACTTGGTAAACTTAAACTTAGCCTTTATTGAAAGAAAACAATCACATATTGATGCAAGATAGCTTATACACCCTGGATGCTCCTGCATTAGTGGAAAACCCAAAAAGAGAAAAACCATGATGAGGATTAGCTCACAATATAGATAGTGTAACCAGTTATAAAGTTTGATACAATTGGTGGAGTCACTATCCAGGGACTCATTGATGGATCACTACCCATAATAGAAAGAGATAGAAGAAAGGTGGCTCACTACTGGATATCAACTGCTAATAATGCATTTGACCTATTCTAAAGATACATTTCCACTAAAGCTCAAAATACTAAACACACTTCATTATTCACCTCAAAAAATTCACACTTATTTTCTCTAAATTTTACTCACACTCAATCTCACATATCTCTTACATCATATATATATCTTGCACAAGGAATTAACCTTGTATATATATTTCAACCAGCCAAAACATAAACTAAGTTAGCCTAATTGATGTACTGTGTAATACTTCATCCTGTTGGCTCAAAAATCAACCATACATGCCTCGTGAAGGGAACCAGAGTATATAACACATTAGTATAGTTCGGCATGACCAATAATTATTCCCATAATTTTTCTCCAAACTCTACCCATCTCCACACAACCCAAAATACTTAGGTCAGTATAAATGGTGAAGTAAAAATAGGATGAACCATCTATTCACTCACAAATTGACATGCAAACTACCAAAATAATTTCCAATTAGAACAAAGACACTTTGGACACCTATAAATACTTCCTCAAAACAACAAAGAAAAACAATCATTTGTGGTGGAATGCAAAGTATTCCAATCATACACTTTGTCACAGTTACACTAGTATTTCTAGACTGATACTTTGTCACTATTATCTTTGACCGTGAAAGACATAATATCATGAAACTTTTGATTTAGAGTCTTCCAACATACACCATCATTATCTCAAAATGACATAACCAAATTCTTTATGGAAGAGCAATGCAAACAAAAAGACTTGTTACTTGAACACTAATAAACTATACTCTTGGACTTAGGAAAATATTGAAATCATTTGGTCTTCTTCGAGCCAACACTTTTGCATCTATTCAATAGGTTATCATCAATTACAATCACCATATACTGCTATGCTCATCAATCTCCCTACTCAACTATCTCTTCACACTATATATCAATGACAATATTTGTAGAATAAACAAGCTTCCATCAATCTCCATATCCAATCATCTCCATATTTTTGACATCAATGACAACACTTGAAGCATACATGCAAAAATATCCCCCTTTTCATTGATGGAAACACTACTCAACCTTCCATACTTCTCAAATATTCTCCCCCTTTGACATCAAGGGAAAATGAGCCCTTAATATCAAACTGTTTGTTGATGGTCAAAAGTAACACAACAATGTTAAAATAGAATATTTCTACTCTATTTCTCCTTAAAAAAAGATAAATGATCTAAAACCACCTATCTTCCAGGGTCTTTGCAGTTGGTTCTCAACTGTGTTGCTTTTATTCAGTGGTTCATGCAACCATACTTTTCAAGGGGCCTACTAGTAAATGAGTACAAACTAGATGGTATAAAGTAATTTAACATTTGGGGGTTTAAGTAAACAGCAAAAGATCGATCAAGGCTTGGGACAACAAACATGAATATAGATTTCTTTCAACTCAGACATGTAATCCTTATAATGAGAAATTTCCTAACTAAAACCATGGAACAATGCAATTTATGAAACAAGCCATACCATTTCATCCATTCATAGTGCAGATTTAGAGAATACAACCATTCATCATCACTTTTTTTTACTTTTTAATAACAAAACACCATAACCTCATTACCGGAATTAACATATCAACAAATATCAATAAATATTATCCACATATAATGAAATAAAAATGGTTTAAGAATCAAAGTATTTTATTTATTTCCATCAAATAAGAAACATTTATGCACAACAAGATGCACTGGCATACAAATAACCATCATTTATCAACATCATCATTAAACTAAGAAACTTTTGAAATAAAATTTCTTGCATTAAAAACTGTAAAAGTTTTTAAGTATCTTGCATAAAAACTATAAAAACTATAAAATGTATCTAATCTCCCTTAGGAAACCAATCTAACTTCAATTAGCTGACCTTTGCAATGAGGAGAGAATTCTAAATTATAGAAAAAATTAGTACCAATCTCTCCTATCAAAATCAAGATCCATAATCTAGGGCCCAGATCCATAATCATAGGGATGCCTAGTTAGCTCCAAGTGTTTGTATCTACTGAAACTACAGGTGATAAAAAGGTATACCACATGGTACTTCAATCACAACCTTAATGTGATTCCCAACTCTATCCTCTACCAATCACCATGCTCATGCTTTGAATCACAAAGGTCCAAAACTGATCTGGAGTCATCCATCTACTCAAAAATATCATGAAAGCACTATTGTTAAAAAAAAGGTACATGAAAAAATTTGCTTTACTTGTCATCCTCATGAGGAATCCCATGATACTCATCATAATTCCAAAAATTCTGCTTCAACGTATCATCATCAGGTCCATCGACCCAACCAACTTTAAACTTTGAGTCCTCAAATTTCTTCTCTATTGCAGCAATAATTACCCTCAGCTAACCGATATATTTGATTTCCCACTACATGTCACATCTGATGTCCAACAACTTATCCATGAGCATAGACTCAGTAGTGTCTCCTTCTTTCATTATTTTATCCAGTCTTACCTCCCATGCATCTTTTATTTCTCCTAATGATTCAAGTATCTGATCTGGAGGTAAAGTTTTTTCCATGAGTTTTGAAACAATCTCCTCAAAGATACCTGCATGTTCCCATATCTCATGAATGCCTTTGAGCATAGATATCCTTTCTTCAATAATATTTTGGGTCTTGAAAACATACACATTAATAGCCTTTGAAATATATTCAGGGCTTTCATCTCCTAAAACCTGTGACTGGATCAACTCTTCACTCAAAATTTTATCAATCACCTTTAGTTCTTCGAAGTATAGCTTGAGCTTCTCTTCCTCTTCCCACCATTTATGTACAAATTCTTCTATTTTTTTGACTAGAGAAAGGCCTACAACATAGTGTTTAAAACCTTCATCTAGGTGCTTATCCATATTAGACCTAAAATTATTGAACCAATTATCAAACTAGGTGGCCTTCTTTTTTCATTTTATTCAGCCCATCCACCTCCTTACGACTCATCAATATAGGGGTCTCTGATGGTGTGGGATGCTCAAGAGTGGATGAAATTAACTCCT
The DNA here is from genome assembly GCA_007258455.2 of Sequoia sempervirens. NCBI lineage: Eukaryota > Viridiplantae > Streptophyta > Pinopsida > Cupressales > Cupressaceae > Sequoia > Sequoia sempervirens. The sequence goes on along the minus strand of VDFB02049217.1, from coordinate 160,981,614 downwards.
TCAGAAATTCTTTCATCTTTCCAACTTGAGCCTTAAGCTCATATTTATCTTGCTTATCCTTAATTAACCTTGACTTGGTGGTGGTGGCAACAATATCAATTAGGTTTATCTGTTGATTTCTTGTATGTTTTCCCAGGTTGACAGTGCTTATCTGATAATCCTCAGCCTACAATTCTCTATCATCCTTATTAGCAATAGGGGTAGAAATTCATACTATCAAATCTCCCTTATTAGTCAACTTTTTGGAATGCACAATACAAGGTTTCTTCCTTGGATTCACTTTTTCAATCTCCACTGCCATCTCATCCCATGTCACTGGCTAAGCCTACACTTGTTGTCTCTTTTCTAAATTTAACTTGAGCTAAGTAGGAGCAATTAGTTGAGTAGTCACTTGTTGAACACTGTGAGGTGTTACTAATAGAGGTGTGGAAGAAATTACCTCAACAGTTTTCTAATAAGAAGCCTTATGTTGATCCTCTTGTTCTTTATGTAATTGTTCCTGCTCCAGTTTCTCATTTTGGACTCTAATTTATTCTATCTTCTTCATTTCTTCCTCCTTCCATGCAACCTCCTCTTCATCTTTCAACCTCTGTTCCAATTATTTTTCACAGAGTTCTTCCTCTGTAGCTTTATCTTGTTCAACCTTCTTTTGTAGCTCCAATTATTTTGCAAGAGCCTCTTCTTCTTCTTGAGCCAACTATTTAGTAGCTAATCTTCAGGAACTTTCCATTATTTCCTCCTACGCTTTTTTAGTCAAAATTTCATTCAACTCCAATTCCTCACAATATAGACTTCCAAGCTCAAATCTACTTTCTTCTTCTCCTAGCTCTTCCTCATCCTTCTCCAGATATTCCTCCCATTCCGCTCTTTCTCCTTCCTAAGATGAAGTTCTTTCATATTCTGAGGAGATAGGTGATCTTGTTACATCAATCACGGGGGACTTCTCCTCTTCAATAGTTGTTATTCCTGATGTTGATGGCATAATAGGAATGGTATCCTTGGTTTGTGAAGGGACAACAAAGGGTCCTTCTTCAGAAACTTCTTCCCCGGGATGTACAATAGCCAAAGGTGTGGCACCCAGTCTTGAAACAACCCTAGCAATAGCCACCTCATAAGTGCCCTTATCTTTTTGCAAAGCTTCATTAATCTCTTGTATTGAAATTTCTTCTTTTGCTAAGGAAAACTCTTATGTGGTTGCCTCTATTGTTGCAACACCTTTCTTTAATCTCTTGTATTATTTTTTTTCTATGGAGGAAGTAGGTTCATTGCTAGATCCTCTTTTTTTTGAATCCCTACCCCTTGGTTGATTTAATCAAAGATCAATCCATTTCAAACTTCTCTCCACCACTCCCTGTGATATTTTATAGATCTTTGTTTCCTCTTTTTCTATCCAATTGATGGGCTCTAAATCCTTAGTGACCACTTTATTCATTTCATATCGGGGACCAAGTGTGATCCCATCATAAGTAGTGCCTTTTGAAATATCCGTTTTAACCTCAAAATCTCTCATCTGGGGAATTATTAATCTTTCATACCCCCTTTTCCTTACTTCAAATTGATCTTGAAGGTTGGCCCAAAATTCCTTGAGAAGTGGTTGATGATGAGGAAAATAAGAAGCATACAAACCATAAATTTTTATCCTTGAATCAAATAATTTCCTATAGGTATGCTGTTATAAATTCAAAGATTAATTTTTTTTCATTATTGTTTTAGCCATTATTGAAGAGGAACAAGAATAAAACCCCAACTACATTGGGAAAGAATGACAAACAGTCTTATGTTGTGCAAAAAAATTGGCATTTACCTCGATGGCCTAACGAGATAACTCCATCAAGACCCATTTGTCACCACAACATCTTGGTAGTTTAAAAGGGTGACCATCATAACCAAAAAATATAAAATAAGTGGACTTGGGGTATTGAATAAACTAATATCCCCACTCTTGAATGAATTCCATAGCTTTTTTTGACAATATAAAACCAATGTCACCTATGAGATAATAAATAATAGCATATAGAAATGCATCGTTGAATCTTTTGAAGTGTTTCTTTTCCTTCTTCAGCTCTAGTTGGTCATAATATTCCCAGAACTTCTTCTGATCTAGACCATCATCCATAGACCCTTCTACATTCAACCCAAGAAACTGTCCCATCCTTGCAGCACAATAAATAACATATGAATACATATAGAATGTCTTGGTTTCTATTACTTTCAGCAATTGGTTATGAATTTTATCCAAAATAATCTGTCCCCAATCCAAAAATTGCTTCCCTTCTAGAATTAGTTGGATGAATGGAAACATCCAATTTTTCAAAGACACAGGAACTTTTTTTGCCAAATACTATTTCCAGTAATGTAATCATGTATCCTATATACTCAGAAAAGTCTAACCTCTTGGGATTAGTTGGAAACTTCTTTAGTGACTTCTTCTTTGTCTTCAGCCATTGTTTGTTGATAAGTTTCTTGTTCCCTTCCACATCCTTTTCCCAAATTTGAAGTGCCTCAGCCTCATTTATAATCTTGAGATTTGGATAAGGAGGAGGGTCAAAAAAATCTCTGATCGTGGTTGGGGTTAAATCTATTATCACATTTCCTTGTGCATCAATGCATTACCTCTTAGTAGGATTATATGTTTGTGCAGCTATCAAGATAAACTCGGGACATTTTATAGTAATAGGAAAACTAGCCACATGAGCTAACCTAGACATTGCAATCCTCTTTTCTCTTAGGGTGGCATCCTTTAAAAAGGTATCCTCATGAAATTGCTCCAAGTTAATGTGCCCCATAAGTGTGTCAATGATATTCATGACATCAGACCCAAACTTAGATGGTACTAGGGTCGCTTGGAACTTATACTTCATTGTGAGAGGCACTTGTTCTAGCTTTAACCTCTTGGCCTTTGTTCCCTTAAATGTTCCTTCAATGCCCACTTCCTCCTCTAAGTCAAACATTTGTTAATTATCTTTCACTACTGATAATTATCAAGAGAAAAAAGACATATGAAGAGAAATTTAGTAGAATCATTCAAATTATATCAACATTAATTCTAGATAAAGTCCCATTCAACAAGTTAGTTCAACATCTTTGGGTTTTGGGTTTGGGATAGAACCAAGAACTTAACAATTTTAAGCACAAAAAATGAACTATGTCAGAATTCAGGATCGGGACATGAGATGACACCAAACCATAGTAAGGTTCAAGTTCAATGTCAACCCATGGTCTGATCCCACAACATAATTAGGAATCGAGAACGGGCCATCACCAAGTAGTGGTAGTTAACAAATGTAATCAATGAAAGTTTCTCCCTAAGTCCGATCCTGATGAAGAATCAGAAGTCAGGATCGAGTTGTGAATTGGAACCAAACTTATAGTAAGGATTGAGTGAAGGTAAATTGCTGAATTCTGATCCCAATAAGATATTGGGAATCAAGGTCAATACTTTGTCATGGAATAGTCATTAAGTAAGTGTTGTGGAAAAAGGTCATTTTCGAGTCTCGATCCCGATAAGATATCAGAAGTCAGGATCGGGCTGACACCAAGTCATGGTACTTAGTGACATGTCGAAGGTTAGGTATCGATATGATGCCTGATCCTAATGATAATGTGAGGATCAGATCCAGAACATGGAATGGTACTTTGTTAGAAACCCTTAGCATTCTACGGTGATGATCCGATACCCGATCCTGATAGAATAATGGAGTTCAGCATCAAAACAAGTGAAAGAACTAGAGTCAAACTGTGGTAAACCCTAAGTGCAGTTTTGATTCCCAACTCAAAAATACATGCAGTAATCAGGAATAACACATCAACAACAATGAAGGAAAAAATAAACGTAACAATATCATGAAATCATGCCTTCGGGTATGGGTTGTTGTCAGGATCAAGATTTGGATTTAAAATAGTCAAAAATTGAAATTTATCAATTCAAATGTAGTTTCAACTTGGCAGTGCAACAATAGAGCCCTGTAAAAATAGGGCACAATGGGACGTAAAATCTCACAACACGAAAAAAAAAAAAAGCGAGGAAAGCAAAAGCACCCAGCAAACAAAAAGGGTTCAAGAGCGAAGAAAACACACCAAAGGGTGTGAGGGAAAACATAGAAAAACTAAATGAAACAAGCAAGAAAAGAAAACAAGAAAGAAAACACACAAAACAAAGGCAACACAAACGCAACAAGAAGAAAATGAAGGAAACAACATAAGGAAAAAAAACCTACCTCCAAACGCAACCAAGTATTTAATAGCATAGTGAGATCAAACCACCTCCTCGAAAACCATTTCTCTCGATGTCACTCTAGTTCTTCTCATCAAACCGTTCAAGCCAAAATGGATGAAAACTAAGGAGTGGCATAATAAAACCTATTCACACATGCAAATGGTTAGACATTAAAGGCGGGTCAGTCAACCCTCAAGATCGGGGCGGGAGTCATAAATGAAGGTTGCAGGAATGAAGGCCAACAAGAGTCAAGATCAGGACATGAGACAACATCAAACTTTCAAAAGGTGTAAAGTTCATGTGAAAATTCAAGGTCCAAAACCTGACAAACAAACAAGACAAAATGGGAATCAGAATTGGGTCAAGAGATGACACAAGAACTTTGAGAAGTTTGGAGTGAAAGTCCTGGTCTGAAGTCCAATCCCAAAAAACACAAGAAGATTCAAAAGTTAGGATCAGGATGGAAAAGGAACAATAACTTTGAAAAGTTCATGGTTCTGGTTCTGGCCCGATACCTGATTTCAACATAAGCAAAACACACAATAGAGAAAAGCAGAAATCAGGATCGGGAAAAAAACAAGAACTTACACCTTGAAGAGTGCAAGGTAACTGTTCCAATCTGAAACCTGACTTCGAAACATGAATAAAAAGACAAGGCAAAGCATGGGGATTAGGATTGGAACATGAGATGAAACTTGAACCTTTAAAATTAACAAGTGTCAATGTCAGTCCAAGACCCGAACCCAAAAAACAAACAAAATTGGGACTTAGGAGAAAAAGAAACAACTCTTAAGACCCGAACAAGAACATCAAGGACAAAAGAAACAAAGGGGGACCCATTTTGACCAAAAAAAATGGGGTGGTTATGCAAGGCATAACACTATTCATATTTTTATTGTTCTCCCTTTTTGAAGATATATATTTGTATGTACATGGGAATAACTCCCCCTTACTACTTTAGTCCTATATTTATCTCTTCTCCAACAAAACTAACCAAAAAGGTACGTTGCAAAACTCTCTAATACATTCATATATGTACATTACAATCTAAAATGATATCTATATAAAACAAAAATGTACAACTTAGCTTGTGGAGGGAAAATTTCCCTAATTGAACACCTTCAATTTTGCAAGGTGTGGCTCTAGATCCTTCTTTATTGTTTCCCATTCCTTCTTAACAAAGACAATTAGTCCACACAAAAAATTCAAACTTTAAATGAAGCTCTTCACCTTCTTCCAGAGAGTTGGGTGTTGGATTCATTTGTAGTATCTTCTCCATATCAGCCAAAATTCTAGTTAGAGACGTAATCCTTGTACTTACTAGGTCCCTAAGCTAATTGTATTGCACTATTTTCTTTTCTTTTTGCTCCTGTATTTGGAAAAACTAACCATGCAGATTTTCAATTTCTATCCTTTTTCCATCTACATATTTCATTGGATCATAAACTTTAGAGGAATTAACAATCTGAGACTCAATTGATTCCATCTGGTCTTTTATGCTCTTGGTGGAAATAGGCATTTCAAGCAAAATTGGAACAAAACTTTTGCTTCCTCTACACAATTTTGACTATGCTTCAAGTTGCTTTGCAAATTACCATGTGAAGTAGCACATTTGTCAGAATCCTTTGTCAATCCTTTGTCATTTATCTTCGTATTCATTTCATTTTCTAACTTCTCCTCTAGACCAATAGAATATTCCTTAAAGGAATCAAGAAGTAACCTCATTTTTTGCACACCGAATAAAGAGTTGTCAACATTTGCATTGAGGAATCTATCTTACAACACTTTCACCATTTTATCTATCATCTCAACACTCTTCTGGAGGGACTATACAATCTCTTTTCTTGCAGAGGCATGAAATACATCACCAAGTTGTAGCTTATGCAATGGAGATATTTTTCCCATGCCAACCTATCCTTGTTGCATAGTAATTTATAGCAACTATACGAACACCACTGGTTGGAACTGAAGTTGTATATCCAATAAACTCTTCAAGGTATCCCTAGAAGCTCCAGAGGATTTTCCAACTGTTTGAGTTCTTATATCTTCCTTTTTCTCTTTCTCCTTCTCCTACTTTCCACTACCAGAGTAGTCTTCTACACTCTTATCTTCCTCTACAACTTTCTTACCATCTAGAGGAGGAAATTTTTCATTCTTCTACGCCTCAAGGTTCTTCGATTTATCCTATTTTTCTTCTTCCTTTTTCTTAGCATTGTTTTTTACATCTGGGAGAAGCAATTATTGTTATACTTGATCCTCTTCCTTCTTCGAGGCACCATCAATCTTGTCTTCCTCAACAAAAATCTCTGCAACCAAAGGGGCATTATTTTTTATCATGGATTCTTGATCACCCTCAATTTTAGACGCACATTCTTGTTCAAAATTCTTAGGTTCATTGACCTTTAGAGCAGATACATCATGCTCTATTTCAGTCTCATCATCCAAAGGCATGTCTAACTCCTTTATCAAATCTACAACCTTTTGCAGTATTTCATCCTTCAACCTTTTTATCTCTTTATCCTTGCTCATCAAGGTGGTGACTCTTTTCTTTGTTCTAAATCCCCTATTGTAAATCTAATCCAATCTTTCCTTGTCCTCATCTATGAGAAGATCCAATATTCTCCAAATAAAATTCCTTATGTTTGCATCCTCATTGAATGCCTCTTGTCTTCTTGTACTCAAGAAACCTTTTAAGTCATCTAGAAGCTAACTTTCAATTTCATTTAAACTAGTATTGAATGTAACCATGTACTTTACAATGGCCTCTTCAATTGTTGCCTTATTTTCAATTTTTTCATCTAGATACATTTGTGTTGTTTCTTCCAACAAACCAAAATTTGCAATACTATTAAACAAAGCATCTAGTTTTAGAGGGTTGTGCTCCCTTACAAGAGGGGATTTTTCCTTCTTCTTTTTCTCTCCCTTAGAAGACTTTTCTCCTTTACTGAATGTATTTTCTCTCTTTTGAATGATAAATTCCTTCTTACATTTCTCTACTTCTTCCCTCTTTGTATCAACAATGTCAATCTTAGATTTCTTTGTATTGATCTCTTCTCTGGGAGCTTGTGACATTCTCCTCTTTTGGACCAATTGAGGTTTTTCCTCTTCATCCTCATAATTGATATATCTTTCCCTTATGGATCTTTATTTTCTTCTCCTCTATGGAGGCTTCTGTTATACTACAGGGACACTAGGTGTAGCTTTCTTAATGGTAGTAGTTGCATAATTTATTTAAGAGGCTTTCAAAATAACTAGAGAGGGGTTAGAGGTCATGATTTACCTTCTAGTGCTTGATGTACCCTGTGGAGCTTTGATTTTCTTTGTAGTCCTCTTAGAAGAACCAACAATCTCTTCCAAATTTTCCTTCATTTTATCTACATTTTTCTTTATTTCCTTTTCTTTGTGCTTCAAATACACTTCACTAGATATATCCTTATAGATTTCAAACCTATCTACAATAGGGTCTCTTAGTTTTCTCAACATAATATTTGCAAGACCTATGATCACACCTTCTACCACTTCATAACCCATTTCTAGAATCCATACTATTCTGGGTTCTATTGCTTCCATAATGCATTCATCTTTAGTAACCATAAAGGTTATATCCTTATTGTTCTTTTCAACAATACTCCTAGGAATCCTTTCTCTTTCTTGCATCTTCTCTTGAAAGTTCTTAAAGAAACCCCATAACATACTATCCTAATTTTCTATGCTTCCAAACCTTCTAAAGTGATCTCTAATCTAAATTGCAATAGGAATACTATCCAACCATACAACACTATTTTCACTGGGTGATTCTTTGAGAAAATAAAACAAAAAACATATGATAAGGGTACCATACTATAATGGGTACCAAGAACCTTTTTCTTCTAAATATTCTCCATCAATTGTTGTATTAGGGGCTCACATAGATCTATGTCCAAACCTTCTTTCACCATCTAGTGAGTAGTATGAATAGAAATTTTTGACATTGAATTTTCTCTATTGGTGTATTAAATCTTGTAACCTATCATCAAAAATGAATATTTAACTATCGGAACATCTATATCCTTCACTATGAGGACACACTTCTCAATTTTTCTCCAGTGAGCTTCATAATCATCTCATTCTTCATGGCCTTCATTGGCGGAATAGGTCCTTCAAAACATAAGCTAGTAACCACTTGGATAGTTTTCTTATTGATTAAGTGTGGAATTTCCAACCACATAAACTTTCCATGGTTGCATTTCATCGCATACTTAACCCATGAATTCTCCTAACAGAAGTTCAAACAATTGTTCTATACATCTAGCTTCTTCTCTATCATACTCTCAAATTCTAGTTTCAACTCAAAAACATCTCCAGTGAGCTCATTAACCCAAAATTATCCCAACATAAAGTTATCATATTCTTCCATTTTCACATGAATGTACATTCGCACATCCTTAGGATGCATTACACCATAAGGAACTCCCAAAAACGTACCTTCTAGATCTGTTTCCATAGATTTCAAGGGGTTTTTCTTGAACTCAAGTCTTGGCTATTCCAAGAAATCAATCACTTGAGGGGTAAACATTATGAACCGCTTCTGAAACTAGGGTTTTAGTTGTAAATGATAAATACCTTTGAATTCTTCTACTAGTATGGTTTCACACAACAATTTGAAAAAACTTCACTTTTCCTTTGCTCTACTTCTTCACTCTTCAAATGATTGATTACAAATGAACTTTATATATTAACAATCACATATAAAACTATTTTTTGAAGACCTAAAGTGCATTCATTTTAGTAAATAATGCTAGATCAAAAAGCTAACAAACCCTAACAGTGCAATCATACTCACCTTCAATCACTCCACAAATCTCTACAACAAGAAGTTTCATACCAAAAATTCCATCAATAGATATACCATGTTGATCTATGCATATACCAATGTGCTAGGAACATCAACACCACAAATTTTTCAAGGGATTAAGTATCTTTTGCTAAAACTTCTATGAGCCAAAGCTCTTTAATTAGTTTCCTAAGGAAACATCTGCACCAAGGACTCATCCTTCACTTCACTTTCTTCTTTCTTTTTCTAGATCTTGTCTATTTCATTCTTTATTTCAGATAGATCAACCTTCTTTTCTACTAGATAATTCTTCTTCATTGGATTAGCCTTCTTTTATGAAATAGAGGGTCTCACATTTCTTCTTTGACAAAGATTTGTTGTGTCCTATTTTATTGCATTTGTGGCATGTGACACCTTTTTGAACAAGCTTAATTCCACCCATTCTAGATCTGCATTCATTAAACTTATGCCCAAATCCATTGCATGCATAATAGTAGTCATTTAAATATTGATACATCATTCCTTTATTGTAACCATTCATCATGTGATTTTTGCATTCACTAGCTCTATGGCCAAATATATTGCATGTATATCACTAACCAGAAAATGATTGAACATTCTGATTCATTCTACTTCTATATTCTATAGCTTTATGCCCAAACTTATTGCAATAATAAAAATAACCATTAAAAGATGGGTACCTTTGTGAATTTGGTTGTCTGATAGGTGGTCTCTTGATGTCTTTCTTCTAGTTATGGATCTATTTGACATTTCCCTTCTTGTTGTCTTTCTTTTCAGCATTGTTAAGAGTCTGATCTACCTTTCAACTTTCACCTTTCTCAAACCCTAATCCTTCTTTTTCCTTAGAGCCCTTATAATTTGCAATCATCTCATCAAGAATTGTAGAGATAATTTTGAATTTGTCTTCTTGAATCTTTACTTTATCCAAATCTGATCTAAAATTCACAACCTCTTTTTCAAGTTTGGAACATTCTTTAGATTTATCTTTTAGTTTAGCATTAAAGAATTCTTCAATTCTTTTACCTTCTCCAACTTGTACTTTCAAACTAGTGATAGTTTCATTAGATTACTTAATCTTTTCATTTGTTTCCTTGATTCTATCTATAGATTTCTTAAGTTTCTCTCTCACCTTCTTAATGCACTCATCTGCATCACCAAGATCCTTTTTCATATCTTTGTTCTTTTCTTCTACTTTATCCAAATCATCAAGAGCTGATTTGAGTTCTCCTTCCCTATCCACTATGCAATCTTCTTCAATAAATCCTTCAAGGATAATCTCTTCTAGAGGAATAGGATACTTCCCTATAGTCATGTGTTCAACTCCAAGATCTACCTCATCTGTCAATCCAATTGAAGGAACTAGGCTCTAATACCAATTGTTGAACACCTAAAATACCAAGAGGAGGGTGAATTAGTATTCTTAATAACTTAAAAATTCATTCAATGCATCACATTAAACTTGCAGTAATGGAAAGGAACAAAGAAAGCATGCATCACATCAAAGAACACAAGAACACAAAATTTACATGGAAAACCCAAAATGGGAAAAACCATGGTGAGGATTAGCTCATAATATAGATATTGTAACTGATTAAAAATTTTGATACAATTGGTGGACTCCTATCTATTGATGGTGTTTTCAAAACAACAACTCAAACAAAATATAATATCCTATCTCTCTTGAAAGGTAAATCTCTATCAACAAGCCTCAAGAGATAACCCCAAGGTCTCTAATGTCAGGTCTTGAAAATAAAGTGAAAAAACTCAAAGATAATGTTAAAATGTTGGTTTTCCACAAAGGGCCTTACAAACAAATGTTGGAGATTCCTAAGTTCATCAGATATGACAATATATTCATGCTTGCAAATCCTAAACTACCCCAGATTTTTAAAGAAATAACAAAAGAGACAAAGGGTTTTAGAGAAATTTAAATCTAAATCTTGGAATCGGCTATAAAAATGATAGAGCATTTAAAGTGGACCAACACCTTAAAACCAATTCCTACTAAACCTAGATTAACCTGCAATGTCATAGAAATAGTGTTATCTCCTAAGGTATGAATATTTTCAGATTGCAGAGCATTCACACATCAACCCAAATATAGAATTGAAATAAATAAATACCCACAATTGAAATAAGCACATCAGATACAGGTTGAGGCTAACTTTACATAGCCACTTACATTCAACAAGTAGACAAAAGTATGGACCTAGGGGGTGCTCAAGCACTTAAAATATTCTATCATAAACATAATTGAAACATAAATATCTCTAAGATTATCTAATGAGTAACTTACTTAAAACAAACTTTCAAAATCTGAAATACAAGAATCACAAGAATAGTGCACAAATGAATAACACAATGTAGAACACCAAATAACAATTCCTTCTCTTGTATTTGCTTCACCAAAATTTACAACAATCTAAGTTTTTCTAGTATCTCAAGTATTATAGAGCTTTTCTAATGCCTTAGCTAAAATTCTAACACTTTCTCCAATTTCCCAACCCTCACAAATGAGGGGAAAACCCCTATTTAAAGCAATATACACCTAGGGCGGCCCAAATTAGGGTTTACAAGTTAAGTTAGCCAAGAAGGTCAGCCAAAAATTCCCTCCTAAATTTTCAAGTTCAAATATACATTAAAATAATGGAGGTTGACCTCCAAAAGTTAAATTTTAGCAATAAATGCTTCCCATGCGCAAAATCCAAGGTCCAACTATCCCGTCCCATAGGAAAAATTGGAATTAAATGACACATTCTCCTAGACCATCAAGATGGGTCATCCTTTTCAACTTTTTTTGCTTCATTGTTTCTAGAAATTTCTTTAATTTTTTCAAGAACCAAGTCCAAGTCAGCCTATATTGGAGAAGATATCACATTAATTCTTGCCTCAGCTAAATTTAACTCTCCTTCATATTTGGCTAAGGGGTCAACATATAAGCTTTGATACCTATCAAACAAGAGATATAAATTGCAACATCCTCTAACTAATCCTTAACCACTAGGCCCTCTGCAATTCTAGAATATACTTCATGCAATTATTGCTACAATTGCCCCACATTCAGCTCCTTTTGTCTAAATTTCTTCCTTCTTGTAATAGTTTCTAGAAAGTCATTACAGCTATCAAATACTTCCTTTACTTTGATCTGGGCTTTGGATAATTTCTTGGGTGCTTTCATTCTGAGTTCATTCTTAAATTGAAAGCCTTTATCCATTCCATGGAATTGTGTGCATCCTGCATGGGGATAATACCTTCCTTAACTAGAGTCTCTGCTGGAATTGCAAGGATTCTCTCCAATTCTTTAGAAATAGTATCATCTAGTGGTTTTTTCCAATCACCAAGGAAATATGTTATATCCTTGGAGAGGAAGGATGATTTCTCATAAAATGATAGTACCTTCTTAATCATTTCATCTCCTTTTTCATTGACACCTTGTAGCCATTCTTGTGTATCCTTCACAGAGGACTTTAGTATCTCTATTTCTGAGATTGCCTCCTTGGACAACAAACCTTCTACAAATGAAGAGCTCTCACTTCTTTGGGATTGTAGAGGCTTGATTAGATGTTGGGTATACCTATGGACCTCCCTCAACTGTCTCTACAATTCTTCCTTTTTGGCAGTCTCTTTGTCCATTCTCCTCAGAATTGCCTGGGAGGATTCCTTAAAGTCTTCCTTTTCCTATTCCTTTGTAGTTGGACCCAAATTAATATTCTGCACCTTGTATTTTGTGGGTCTTATTTCATCCTTATACTTTTTTTCCATAGGAACAACAAAAAGGACAATTTTGTTATTGAACTCATCTCTTGCAAATTTGGAGACTGTTCTAGCCTTCATTCTTTCTTTAGGGTGCCCCCACTTTTCTAGAATTTTGTCCTAGCTTGGAGTCTCATCCTCCACAATAATTGCTTTCTATTTTAACCTCTTTTCCAACCAATCTGGGGCAGTAGGCTGCTCTATCTCCACATTCTTCTAAGGAGTGTCATGCTCAGGATAATTATGATGAGGAATTTCTTCAACAACTTCTATATTTTCCTCATCTTTTCCTTTATTCTGCTATTCCCTATCCTCACCATCTTTATCTTCAGGCTCATCTTCTGAATGTGGTATATCAATATGTTCACTTTTATGAGGTTGAGAAGGCATTTCTATAGTGACCTATGAGGTTGTCTCTTTGTTGAGTCTCTTCTTCTCTCCCAATTCCTTAGCCAAATCACTCAATTTCCCATCTCTGGGTGTAGATACTTCTTCACTTTGTGTTTCTTCATTAGGATTATCAAGTAGGCCCTCTTCTCCACTTGATTGTTCATGTTCTTTTGGGACCTCATCCTTTGGTATATTTTGTACTAGGGATAGAGAAGGGGAATTATCTCATGTAGTTGATATTTATATTTCCTTTATGGGATCATCAAGTGTATCTTCAATATGTACCTTCTTAGTCTCAACTTTTGATTCCCCTATACCTTTTTTTTGGTGAATTCCTTCTCATGTATACCTATGGCTTCTCCCCAAAGCTTTCAATTTCCATAACCTTGGGATGGGTAGTTGAGGCCTCGATAGTCTTTGTTCTCTTAGCTATTCTCTACCCTTAAGTCACTAGATTCCTCTTCTTGGAAAGTTGAGGAGTATCCTTTCCTTCCTCAATAAATTCTTTAGAAGTTTTCCTTTCCTTCAGTGCAAGCTACCTCTTAGTTTTATTTGCTTTCCCTTGACACCTTGATCTCCTTGTTAGGGTGAGGGGATTTTGTTCTTCTTAATCATCCACATGTGGAGGCTCTGCAACATCATCCTTAGTAGCCTCAATGTCATCCTCATAATGGGATTCAAGGTTTCCCATCATGTCATAAGTGAATTGAGCACCATCCACCTGCAACTCTACAATCTTATGTTTGAGCCACAGTCTAGAATATCTCTTCATAGGTTTGGTTATCTAATCAAGATAAACTACTTCTTCTTCTAACCAATTCAATGATGGAAGGGGTTGGTTTAGGTAGGGCTCATATTCATGATACTACATGAGATCTCCCTCATCTTCATCAACCTAATCTAGCACTTGGTCCACTTTATAGAGTCTAATAAGTTTGAAAGGCAGCCTAGAGTACCTTCTCTTTGTAACTTTGAATTCATCTCTACAATTTTCCCAGTAATCTTCTATGTGATCCTTCTATCTATACTCCCTACTAGCTTTATTTTGTTCCTTTCCATAGGGATCAAAATTGTTCTAGTTAGTGTGTGAATATAACTCATATTGCACTGTCTCCTTCTCTAAATGTTGGGAAATTTGGAGAGAGGGGTAGGCTTCCAGAGTGCCAATCCTCAATGGTAATTCATCTTCAAGCCCCTTCCTATGCATATCTTGTAGCACTGTCTCAAATGCAACCATTTTCCTTTTCAACTCCAACAAAATGAGTTTATTAGTGGGGTACCTTGGCATTATAATTAGTACCACAGGAGATCCTTGTATCCTAATGTAAGAAAACCTCTGAAATTGTATGAACCATTGTCCATACCTTTTTATTAGCTCCATTTCCTCTACAAAGATTCTTATATGGAGATTACCATGTAGCAATCTAGGGATCTACATAAATAAGGCATTTTTTTCTCTCCTATAATTTGTTGTTTTGTACTCGAGTTGAGGGTAAACATCCTATATTTTTTCCTTGCCAAGAGTTCCTCTATATCTTGCACACTTCTTAATTATTTATCCATATTGTCACTCAATATACGTGCCCAATGATACTACTTTCCTCTAATAATCTAAGTAATTGGATAGAACATCCATGTTTTGAAAGTGAATTCTTCTTCCTATCCCATTAATTTTCCTAGGAGTGTGATAAGATCATGATATTCCATTTTGAAATCCCTCCTATGTAATTGCTTTGGGAGCTTGTGATAATGTGGTTTTGGCTTAGCTACCCATGAACTATTCATCATGTCCAAAGCCTTGGCAGTATCTTTAGCATAAAACTCATCTACTTCCTAGATGTTGATCTCTTTCATGAGCTTGTGATGAGAGCAATATTGAAGGTTTCAACAATTGAATCTTCAGGTAAGTTGGCCATAAATCTTCCTTGTGGGCCCACTATTATCCTCTTGTTAGAATCATAGTGTTTTGCACACTCTAACACTAGTTTTGGGCACAACAATGTGGGTGGAAACACTGCTACCTAAGCTAAGCCTATGTGTGTAATGATTTGTGCCAACTGGGTAGGTTCATTTCCAAACATACTCTGCTAGAAATCATCATAATCAACATGCCCCATATCAGTGTTAGCTATCTTTGACCACACGGAGGAGGTTCTTGACTCTGGCCATATCCCTTTGAAATCATACTTCATTATGTCTATTCTTCTCTTGGCTTCCTCTTGTGAGTGTGAAGCCTTTGACTTGGAAGTCTTTCCTGGACTCAGATTTTCCTGCATTTGTTAGAAAACACAATAATCGCCATGATGCTAATCATTGATAAACTCATTATTAAAAGCAGATACATGGAAAGTTCTTAATTAACATCAAATTCTCTTCATTTATCTCAAAATCCAATGATAATTACTTAAAGTCCAATGCATTTTAGGATTTCAAGATGTTGGAGGAATTTCAAAAAATCTAGCCTAGGGCAGATTCTCCACTGGAAATAAAGCTCAGAGATTTCGAGGTCAGGTGGATTCTCCACAGGAACCAAAGCTTGAGGAATTTTAGGTGGGAAGGAATATCTGAAGGTGACGCCACACAGGGAAATTTCATGTTGAAAACTTACCCTACATGATCAAATGGTGGCACTTCATCCGAGGATCGATTAAATCTTTCAATTCTTAGGGTTCTTGAAGGTCCAAAGAAATTTGTAGAAAATATGAGGTGACATGGATTCTCCGAGTGGATTAAGGCTCAGAAATTTTGAGCTAGGGCTGAATTCCTAATGGGTCCACCCTTGTATGTGCTTAGGTCTTGACTCCCACTTATTGTTGATGCAAGATGACCTCACGATATCATGTCAAGCCCTTCGTCATTCTTAGTGCTTCTTTTGGAGTTTCCTCACCCTCACAGATTCAGAGAATCCAAGGTTGGGTGAATTCTCCAAAGGAAATTCCTTCAAAAAATTCACAATGAGGAGAAATCTTTGAATATAATGACATCTCTCAAAATCACTCCTTAGTTCAAAATAAAATCACTAGTTCAAACTCAAACTCAAATACAAAAGATCTAAGTCAGCTTTCAAAGGTCAACATGGGGAATGAATTTGGGGAATCCAAGGGGCACCAAAATCTCCAAAGGATTAACCTTCAAAAATTCAAAGATACCTCAGATTTTCTAAGGTGATCTCAACTTAGAGGTTTTCTCATGGATTTTATCTCCCGTGCAAAACCCAAGTGATCTTCTCTTCATTTCGACCCAGATTTATGAGATCACGCTCTTATCCATGGAACAAAGTCACTTCCCCTATTCAATAAAAAAAATTGAAATCTTTTCATTAGGGATTCCCCACTTCCCTTGATTGATTTTAAGATTCAAGCAGACTAGGAAAAATGAGCTAGGGTACGAGGAAGATTGATACCTATCCATTAGCAATGCGCCGCCATATAATCATCTTGGTTCATTAGACCGAATTGCAATTTATGTAGGACTTAGATACAACATTTTCTCTTCACACCAAATATTGTGAGCCACAAAACCATAATGGATCATAAGGACAACAAAGAAGAAGGAAACCCTATTGTGCATGATGACCATCCAATCCCAAAAAGATAGATAAATAACTTTGAAGCCCCCCACAAGATACATTACAACTTGCATAATCAAATAAAGAGCACATTTACTTACATGTTTCATCATAAGAACCAGATAGATCATGAGATTACCATCAAATCACCATATAATGCTATAGCTATGTGATAGTCATAAAACAAAGAGGGGAGAAACCCTACCTTTAAGGAGTTCAAACAAGGAAACGAGCGGCCGAGTTTACCTTCGAATGGAATTTGAAAGCCACAAGTAGATTTGAAATCTCCAAACACAATCACCAAACTAAGGAGGAATTAGCATGTTGAATGCCACTAGCTTGAGGATTCCAAAATGATAAAAATGAAATTTG
Organism: Sequoia sempervirens; assembly: GCA_007258455.2. Lineage (NCBI taxonomy): Eukaryota > Viridiplantae > Streptophyta > Pinopsida > Cupressales > Cupressaceae > Sequoia > Sequoia sempervirens. Next base: position 160,964,481 of record VDFB02049217.1, on the reverse strand, counting down.
AATAACCTTTAAATATGTAGCCAAAAAAACATTAAATGCTCCACCTACCCACCTCAAGCATTATGAAGTGACATCTAATGAATCGAGGATGTGATTGGAAGATGAACTCAGAGAATCTAATGTAGGCCAGATTCTCTGAAGGATTGAGCTACACAAATTCTGAGCCACCTCAAATTTTCTGCGATGACCCATTACTCGGGAAATCCGAGCTAAGGTGGAATCCTTGAACTTCTTTCAGACTTAGCCAATTTTGCCTACAAGTAGAATCTTAGGTGAAGGAAAGGGATTCTAATGATGACCTAAGATTGAAGAGAAATAACCAAAGCACCCTCAGTGCAAATGAGTTATGAATTTCTCCAAGTGAAGCAAAAGACCAAAATTTAAAGGGAACCTATCCCTTAAGGGGAAAAGGAAAAACCTACAACAAAGCAGGAAAAAAAGCAAGAGAAGAGGGGGTACTTACCTCTGGTGAGGTGTGAGTGAAAAATTGCACAACAAATGGTGACTCTGCTGGGGAAATGCTCTAGAGCATTTTGATGATAGACTGGAATCAGGAACCCAATTTTTCTAGTTTCAATCCTCGCATCAGGTCACCTCTAAAGTAAAGTTTTAGAATCAATGGAAAAGTTGAGCTTTCCTATGCTGGAAATCTCAGTGTGTACAAATGTATTTATTTCCTTCTCGAGGCTGCTACAAGGATACCAAGGTTGGTCAAGTTAAGCTACATAAAGATTCTAACTTCAAAAGCATCCTGGATAGAGCCTCACTTCCAAACATGCATCCATAACCTTGATGAGGTTATCATTGTGAGTCTCCTGAACATAGCTCCACTACCAGCCAGGCATCCATAGCTCCAATGGAGTTATTTAGATCCTCCTAATGAGTTGAGTTCTTCTTTTGATTTTCAATATTATTCTTTTGTCTCTTTTATAGTCTTTCTTTCTTTCCTTTCATTTCAACTTGTGAACAATGAAGTTCACACTTAGGGCTGAGAGTCATAATGGTGTTGAAGTACAAATAGGATTTTTCACTTAAACCAAGCTCACATGGAATCTTTAACAACCTTAGGGTTCTTGAGATGTGTATACTATAAGACTCAAGCACATTTGAGGACTAACTTAATCTAAAGATTCATTCACTTTGATCGTTTAGTACATGTGACATTGAATAAAAGGGCCTCTACCAATCTATCCCAGAAGGATGATTAAATTTTGTAAGGGAAATACTTAGAACTAATCCAAACAATGAATAGTTGTTGTGCAAGTAGGACATACCACCCTAGAATAGAAGGCAAAGAAGCCTCAAAGCCAAAGAAAAATGACAAGTAAAACCACCTAAACTAACCAAGATCAAAACGAAATCAAACACCTAATCTAACTATTTACAATGATAAGATGGAAATAGATCAAGCAAGGAAGTAATGCTTCAAATTCTTCCCATTGATAGGCAATGAAACATGCTCTTCGATGAGAGTCTTAAGGAAAAAAGCATTGTCTCCTAGGATCTCAAAAATCTAATATGGGCCAAGCCACAACCTGTCAAACTTATCATGCTCCCCTTTCTTTTCATGTGCCTTATCCCAATACAAGACCAAGTTTGAAATCTAAAAGGCTTTAACCTTAGCCTTACAATCAAACCACCTTTTAACAAAACCATGATGTTTGGAAAAGTTTTCTAGGGCTACGTCCCTCTTTTTTCTAGTTGTAGCAACTCAGCTAGATGGGCCTCCAAATGCTCTCCTTCCTCATAATACTCATTAATGAACTGGAGGGTGGGGATCCTTAGCTAGATAGGAAATATAGGTTCAAACCCATACACCAAGTGATATGGGGATGTTCTGAGGGACATCTTCTTTTGTGTATGATCTTCCTATAAGGAAAATCTCAATTGAGTGTGTCAATACTTAGGATTCCTCTCAAGCAACTTACAGACTACGGTCAAAAGATTCTCGTTAGTGGACTCAGTAAGACCATTCCCCTGAGGATAATAGTTTGAGGAAAAATTAATAACTATATCGTTATCAAATTCCTAGCTTGAGAACTTCAAAGAAGAAAATGCAGAACCATTATCACATACCAAAGAAAAAGGACAACCAAAGCGGTTAATGATACCTGATTCGAGGAAATTGATCACTACCTCAGTAGTACACTATTTGCAAGAAATATCTTCTTTCCACCTAGTAAAATAATCAGTAACAATAAGAATATACCTATTTCCTATAGAGGATGGTGGATTGATTGGGCCGATGAAATCTATACCCCATTGTGTGAAGGGTTTCACTTTGATAATGGGTTGAAGTGGAAGAGTAGAACATCTCTCCTTTGAAGTACACATTTGGCATACATGGAAAGTCCTCACATGGTTGTGTGCATCCTTGAATAAAGTGGGCCAATAATACCCTACCCTTAGAATTTGATGCGCAGTGGCAGGTCTAGAACCATGGCCTATAGCATATTTGTCATGAAATTTTGTCATCATGCTTGCTGCTTCTTCTTTTCCCAAGCACCTCAAATAGATACCCTCATGGTTCTTCTTGTACATAATACCTCCTTGAAGCATGTAACTATCACTTTTCAAGCACAAGACCCTTTGCTACACTAAATTTGAATGATCGAGACATTTCTGGTTCAACAAATAATATACAATATCATCATACCATTCATTCGGAGATGCATCTTGAAGATGATACTGTTGTGCAACAATCTTTGGGCTTGTTTCAGCCATTATCTATGTCAGAGATTTTCCCCTTACCAACTTCATAGGAAAAAATTCTAGATCATATTCCTATAGTATGGTCACTCGCTTGGCTCTTCTTTCTCCCATCTCATTCTACATCAACAGGAGCTTCATGGCTGGGTCAGGTACAATGGCAAAGACCTTGTTTCCTAGGATATAATGTCTAAACTTCTGAACATCTCAAACTAGAGAATAAGCTTGTTTCTCCACATTTGGATATCTCAGTTTTTCATCTCTAAGAGGAGCACTCATAAAAGCTATAGGGTGCTCATTTCCCTTATCTGATTTCTATGTTAGCATACTTGCACAGGAATGATCAAATGCAAAATAATATATGTAGAAGGGCTCCTAATAATTAGTACTTACTAACACTGGGGTAGTAGCTATGGCCCTCTTAATTTCATAAAATTCTTATTTAGCCTCAGCATTCCACTCCACTTTATCATCTTGCTTCAGCATGGCATTTAGTGGCTTCACTATTTCTGCAAACCCTGTGATAAATTTGTAGACAAAGTTAATCTTCCCGAAGAAGGATTTCATCTCCTTCTTGCTGGTAGGTGGCTGAATTTTTAGAATGGCCTGAATTATGTTAGGGTCGATTGAAATGTCGTGCTCAAAAATGAAATTCCCCAAGAGTTTCCCTTCTATTATTCCAAATATGCATTTTTTAGGATTAAGGGAAATGCCAAATTCTCCACATCTCTGAAACACCTTGCACAAATCTACAATGTGATCACCTCTGTTCTTGGAGAAAACCATCATATCATCCATATAGATAATGATACATTTTCCTATGATGTCCTTAAAATCAATATCCATCACCCTCTAGAATTTGGCCCCTGCATTGATCAATCCAAAAGGCATCCTCATGTACCCAAATGTACCCCACTTGGTCATGAAGGTAGTCTTATGCCTACCTTCGTATTGGACCATAACTCGATTATAGCTATTTAACCATCTAAGAAGGACATCATCTAAGACCCATTCACAATCTCTAGAAACTCATCCAATGAAGGAACTAGATAGTTATCATTTTCAAATGCTCAATTAAAATTTCTAAAATCAACACATAACCTTATTTCTCCATTTTTATTGCAAAAGGGAACCAAATTGGCTAATGATTCGAGAAGATAGTAATTTTTGTACCTCCTTCTAAATGATTGGTTATAATAGTCCATTGATAGGCCTTTGCCTCTGTCAGAAAGGTTTCACTCCAGGTCTGAAGGGAATGGTGTGTGTGATAATGGAGGTATCATACGTCTTCAAATCTTCATAACTCCATGCTATGACATCTTGGTGAGCATGTAATGCATCTATTAGACCTTTCCTTTCTTCTGGGGTACACACCTTTCCAATGTACGCATTCTTAACATTATTGGGAGTGCCCATATTGTAGGTATCACACTGGATGTCTATTGAATCTATTTTCATTTGTTGATCTTGGTCTTTTATCCTATCAAGGTCAAAAATCCTCTCCAACTACACCATCCCCCTTGGGATTGTTTTCATCTTTAGATTGAGAACTCCTTCCATATCTAATTCTACCTCTTGGGGCTCCATCTCATCAATCACTTGTGAAGTGAATACATCAGAACTAGTTATGAAATCTATGATATGCTTGTCATCTTCAAATACTTGAAAGTTTGTAACGTTGTTAGGGACAAAAGGGATTGGTGTCAATTCAACAGTGAATTTATTTAATCTAGATAAGGATAGAGGTTCCAATGTATTGGCTGCCTGGGCTAAAGTATCTACAATGTGATTCTTGGCCCTTGGGATCAATTAGATGTTAAATGCATCAAATCCTTCGATCAGATCCCACACTTTGTGCCAGTAGTTAGTCATCCTTCTGTCATGACAAGAATATTTCCTTCTGACTTGTTTCACTACTAATTCAGAGTCCCCAAACACTTGCAATAACTTGACATTCTTCTTCAGTGCAATAATTAGTCCATGGATAAGTGCCTCATATTTAGTAACATTATTGGTGCACTAAAATTGCAACCTATGAGCAACGAAGAAGGTTTTCCCTGTCAGACTTATCAATTCACAATTAGCTCCTACACCTTGTTTTCACTTTGATCCATCAAATTATAGAGTCCAAATTTTGGGAGATGAACTACCTTTAGAGTCTTTAATACTCCCACTTTTGCTAGAGGAAGGGTCATTTACACAACTAGCTCTTCCCTTTTTCTGTCTTGATGTACTTCTTGCACTTCAAGTCCAACTACTAAGGGTGGATTAATGCATCTCTTGATCTGCTCAACAACAGTCTAGAAAAGACAACATTCAAACTCTAGGTGGGAAGCACTATGCTCCTTGCACCAATTAGGTAGCATTAATTCCTCAAAGTCCATTTTTCATCCCAAACTTACCTAGTCCTCAATGCATTTCTAAATAAACTCTTGAAAATTGTGAAACAACACAACATTACTATCACCTAACTTAGAGTCTTCATCATTTTATACAATTACCTCAATGCTCCCAGAGGATTGAGTGAAATCCTTTGGTATTTTCTACATCATAAACACCTCCTCCACTTATGGCTCTTCAGCAACAGCTGCTAGGACATAGTTTCCTAAACTTGCTTGAGAAATAAGTACTTCATTGGAGGTATTCTGATATTTGGTAATCAAGTACTTCAGTCTACATTCCCTCTCAATCCTAATCTAATTTGGGACTCCCTTCCATGCCAGCCACATATGAGAGTGATCTGTTGAAGTTTATCCATTAAAGAACCTCATAAAGTTTTTGTCAAGGATCATTTTGTAGGCATCGGGTATATCAGCCACCTGGATATTAATAACCTACTGCACTCATGGGTCTAATGTGACTTGTATAGGGATCATGTTTAATTCACCTACTATGTTCACCTCAGTTTTATCTAATTCAGTCAATTTTAGTTGAGAGGGAGCAGGTGTGATTCCTAGAACTTTACAAACCAAGAATGGCATCACATTTGTAGATGAACCAAAATCTAATAGATAATTATGCAGATTTTTTCCAAAGATTCGAATAGAAATCATAAAAGGAGTTATCCTGCTTGGTTTGGAATAGACTTATTGGGGAATCAACGTTAACCACCTAACTCTTGTCCTTTTCTCTACTCCTATCCTTTGTCTATGCTTGTGATTTCTCCCTAGCTGGCTGAGTATTCTGACTTAGGGCTAAATGAGAATTCTGTGTTTTTTCAGTTGTATCTTTAACCAAGGGTTCAGTAAAACCAATCCTATTGGTAGTAGGGTCCTGTGAGAACTTCGTGGATGATTGGTCATTCAATGATCCTAATACAACACTCTAAATAGCTATAACTCTCAACAGCTCCAAGGCTGAAAGACTAACCTTCACCTTCTTAAGTTCTCCTGCTACATATTCTCCCATCTAGAATACAATCATATTAGATTGGCTACTCCTTGATGATATCCCTTGTTGATCCTTGGAAGCATCAGAAGATCCTCCTCTAGAGAAATATTGCCCTGGTACATGAGGGTTTGAAGGGTTGTTACTGGCATTAGGATCAGAAGGAGTTCTGAAATTGTTTGGAGGAGTAGAGGTGGTGAATGGTTCACTAACCTACCTATTTCTCAAGTCATATGGCCTAATCCTTTGGTGGAGAATCTATACTTCATCAATTATTTGTTATTATTCATACAAATGAACATTGTCAATAGCTCCATTAGTTTCAAATAACTTTGATATTGACTCCCCATTGCACACTTGTTCTGATTCTGCACTTTCCTTTGAGGACTCTTCTTCTGGCCCATTGTCTTCTCCTCTGGGAAAAGGGGCATGGTTCAACACCAACACTGGTGAATCGTAAGGATTTGAAGGTACTATTTCTTGACCACACAAAGGACCTCCTATAGCATCTTGTACTTCCATTTGGAATATGGCTCCAGCTATTTGGAACTCAGGACAATCAAATTCTGAATGTTGGGTTGTCTTGTGAAATCAGCAGTATCCCTTGAGAGCAGATTTTGCTAGAAGGATTGTACTAGTAGTCTTTTATGGATTGTTGGGTTGGTCCAATGTTGTTGAAACCCCTCCATTGTTAGGTTTTTTGTTCCAAGCCCTATTTTTCCTTGGTGGTGGCCTCCTATCAAAGTTTTTTCTTGATGATTGGCCCCTATCATAACCTTGGTTGTATCCTTGCACAGACTCCCTATTGTCTCTGTTGTAACTAGGATCTCTATTATCTCTATTATAATTAGATTGGATGCTTCTTTGAGTAGCTTGTAATTGTTTATTTTGGTTCCTCAAGTAGGCTACCTCAGTGGAAAACTTCTTAACTTGTTTTGTTAGCTCATCCAACCTTTCCTTGTCTAAGTTGTTTGATGCAAATCCAAAATTTGTAGAGTTTTGTATATAGACTGCATGAGAGCCCTGGCTCAAAGATTGATTTAGCACCTCAAAATTATTTAAATAGCTCAAAATTTTAGCCTACTACTGGGGGATGGGTTCCTGGCCCACATTGTGTGAATAATTTGGTATGACAAAAGCTTGATTCAAAGGAGGTCCTGGATGAGGAACTATAGGTAGTTGTGGGACTAGGTTCATAATTGGAGTCTGATTGTTTATGGCCTAGCCTATGGCCAGGACTTGTCTTGGATAAGAAGTGGGCCCTAATGATGAAAAAGTTCCTAATAAATGTTGTCTCAGATCTGTACTTTCTTTAATTTCCTCTGTATATGCATTTAGCAAACTATCAAGGGGATTATGCTTCCACTTGATAAAAGTAGAGGTCATGCTATCCAATGCATTATAATAAATCTCTCTTGATATGGCATCATCCACAACATAGGGTGAATACAGTTGGGGATAGGCACAATGGAACCTATTGTTAAAATACCCTATTGGTTTATTGTCTTCTCTTTTAACCCTAGTGAATTGAAGATATAACTCATTAGCACTAATGGGAATTTTGAACTTAAGAAAAAAGGAATTTTCCAAATTAGCCCAACTAGTTATAGAACAAGCTAGTAAGTGATTATACTAGTAAAAAGCTTCTTCACCTAAGGAATATGGAAAAATCCTGCATGCAACTTATTCATGAACAATTCCCCTATCCCTCAAGGTAGTCTAGAAAATTTTGATATGTTATTTAGCTATTTTGTTGGGATCACCCACATGAAACTTGGAGCAAAAGTGCTCTGGATTTTTGGGCATGACATTGTAGTTGTTGAAGAGAAAAGGTGAAGGGTTATTTTCCAAGAAGGCCATTGGTGGCAGTGGGGGTGGAAGTGGTTGATTGAGTTGTGTCTGGGGTTGTTGAATGGGTGAAGGATGAGGTTCAGTGGAAGTTGATTTAGAATTTGAGGATGAAGAGGATGATGATGGCTAGATGAGTGAAGATGATGATGCCCCTCCTTTCTTGGTCCTTCTTGACCTAGTAGGAGGCTCTAACTCCTGGAAATCCCATTCTGATGCAAACTTGGTTTGTCTCCTAAATCTCTGAGAAGATATTGATGATAAAAATTGCTCCATCTTTTTGAATCAACCTTCCCTCTAGCGCCAATCTGTTGATGGTGTTTTCTGCACAACAACAACTCAAACAAAATATAATATCCTATCTCTCTTGAAAGGTAAATCAATATCAACAAGCCTCAAGAGATAACCCTAAGATCTCTAATGTCAAGTCTTGACAATGCAATGAAGCAACTCAGAGATAATGTTAAAATGTTGGTTTTCCACAATGGGCCTTACAAACAAATGTTGGAGATTCCTAAGTTCATCAGCTATGACAATGTATTGTTGCCTGCAAATCCTAAACTACCCCAGTTTTTTAAAGAAATAACAAAAGAGATAAAGGGTTTTAGAGAAATTTAAATGTAATTTTTGGAATTAGCTATGAAAATGATAGAGAATTTAAAGTGGACCAGCCCCTTCAAACCAATTCCTGATAAACCCAGATTAACCTACAATGTCACGGAAATAGTGCTATCTCCTAAGGTATGAATATTTTTAGATTGTAGAGCATTCACACATCAACCCAAATATAGTATTGAAATGAATAAATACCCATAATTGAACTAAGCACATCAGATACATGCCTGAACTAACTTTACATAGCCACTTACATTAAGCAGGTAGCCAAAAGTATGGACCAAGGGGGTACTCAAACACTTCAAATGTTCTATCATAAACACAACTGAAACATAAATATCTCTAAGATTATCTAAAGAGTAACTAAAAAAAAATTCAAAATCTGAAATACAAGAATCACAAGAACCATGCACAGATGAATAACACAATTCAGAACACCAAATAAAAATTCCTTCTCTTGTATTTTCTTCACCAAAATTTGCAACAATCCAATTTTTTCCAGTATCTCAAGTATTACAAAGCTTTTTCTAATGCCTTAGCTAAAATTCTAACACTTTCTCCAATTGAAAAACCCTCACAAATGAGCAAAAAACCCCTATTTAAAGTAATATACACCTAGGGCAGCCCACATTAGGGTTTACAAGTTAGGTCGGCCAAGAAGGTCGGGAAAAAATTTCCTCCTAAATTTTCAATTTCAAATCTACATTAAAATAATGGAGGTCATCCTCCAAAAGTCAAATTTTAGCAATAAATTATTCCCAAGTACGGAATCCAAGGTGCAACCGTCCCATCCCATAGGAAAAATTTGCATTAAATGGCACATTCTCCTAGGCCATCAAGCCGGGTCATCCTTTTCTCCTTTGTCTACTTCATTCTTTTTAGAAATTTCTTTAATTTTTTCAAGAACTAGGTCCAAGTTAGCCTGGGTTGGAGTAGATATTGTAGACACTGAAAATTGGTCTAAGCCTGCGACTCTAATTTTCTTCATAATTAATATCTTTATCATAATTAAATAATGTTAATTATTTGATTATTTTCTAAAAGTCATTCATTCCTCTATTAATTAAATAACTTTAATTATTTAATTAATTCATTATTACCTTTATTCAATCCTGGTTAATTAAATAAATATTCTTTATTTAATTACGTCGCTAATTAAGTTATCCTCTTTCTTAAATTAAATAAACTATTATTTAATTTATTCTTATCACACTTTCGACTATAGTTAAATAATCACTTTAATTTTTTTAATTATTATTTACTATTTTCTTTAGTCAATTAAATAAATCTTAATTTATTTAATTTAATCCTCAAATTTTGAATGTTGAATTAAATAATCATTTAATTCATAAAAAGAATTATTCCTGGCATATTCTTTTGTGATTGGATAATTGCTTAGTTATCTAATTATTCATTTACCACTTAAGTTGAGATTTAATTAAATCAGTCAGTTATCTCTTGATTTAATGCCTGATTATCTCTGACGGATAGACTTTATGGGTCAATTAGTCAGTTATCTAGTTTTATTCTTCTACGTGCAAACTTTATTAATTAAATAACTTTATTTATTTAATTCATTCATTCGTGCATTCGAACGGACTATTTCCTCTATTCAATCTTTATCCTTTACATGCAATCATTATTCCTCTAAGTTTCAAACACTTTCAACTAAATATTAAATTATTATTTAATCTTAATCTCCACCTTTTATGTATTATCACTCACATTATTACTTACACTAATCTCAATGCATGTCAAATCTTTCAATCTTAATTGTCCATCTATCTTTGAATCTTAGCCTATCATTCGAAAACCCTATTTTCTATAAATTGGCTTGAATTTCATCATTGTTACTCCTCATGAAATATTATGAGTTTTGGAAGCAATCTATTAGCTGAATCTTCGATGTTTTGCTAAATCATACTATCATAGGCTATACTTGCACACTTAGAAATATGAGGGAAATTATAATACAATGGAAAAATGGAGAAGGACAATCGAGGTTATGCATGGAATTACATAGATATTCAGTGAGATTGTTCTATTATTTATGTTTTAAGCTTTCCATTGTTCTTTGTTGTTAGTGTAGTTTACATTTTAGTTTATTGCATTGTGTTGCTTTAATCTACTCTTGTTTTCCTAGTGTTACATTGGTGAACCCAACGTGAAGACACGATCTTCACAAAAATTAGTAGAAATTTTATTCTTTTTTGCAAGTACAATATGGTTTGACACATTTGACACATAGAATGATGCAATTGATCCCATGAGTTGCATATGAGGAATAAACTGATGCATCTGACTACCCACTACACATCTATGGCATTTTGCAATGCATTTGACTAGTAAAACCCATGATGCATCTGTGGCCTTGTGTGATGCATCTGATTAGTATAATATCTAGTGCCAAAATTTTGAATTTGAATTTTGAATTATAGTTTTCATTATGACTAATTTGGAGTTGCAACATGTGTTCTTGAGGAGTTAACATAATGTTTGTAGGAAATTGCGTAGAAGACAACTATACAAATAGTGTTTGTAGGATGATTGACAAAGAAAAGAATTTGAAACTACTGATGAATTCTTTTGTAGAATGATTATTGAAGACTAATTTCAAAATAGATTGTCTGATTAGATTAGAAAATTGTCATTTGGGCTTAAAATTAATCATTGTCTTCTATGTTTGGTGCATTTTCACAATCTGTTATTTTTAAAACCTAATTCAATAATTAAAGTATCATCTCCCCTTGCACACTTGTATGATCCTAGGTTCATGAGAAATAGTTATTGAATCTAGAAATTGGGCCTTCCTTGGTGGGAAAAGGTACTCACCCCAAGGTGACTCAAACTGGCAACAAAGCTTTTTAGCCAAGCTACTCCCGACCGATATACAAATGTGAATCCTAATGGAAAACTTAGGATTACCGGTGCATATTTGTTATGCAGACAAGTTTATCTTGCCTTATGAATAGCCACTTGAACACGTGCCCTTACTATGAGCCAATTGTTTTTAGTTAACCAAAAACCTTCTATTTGTTGGTGCAAGAGGTTGGACCTCTAAAGCCATCTCACATTCATGCAGTTCTTAGTAGAGATGAAAAGTTTTCCATGGGAAATTTATGGGAACTAAAGCTCGGATAACCTGTAGAAGTGAGTACTGTGGATGGGAGCCAGTGTGGTCAAGCTTCTAATCATCCAATTTGAATAAGCACAGCTAGTGAAACCCAAGTGAGAATTCAACAAATACTGTCATTGCCAGCCTTAGGATTGTACTTGTCTTCTGGAATTATACATGTTCATATTCGTCAAACTTGAAACACATTGTTTTCTAATTGTCTTTCTTTTCCAAAATTTGATCACAAACAAACTTTCAAACTTGCAATTTACCAGAAAACTGCATATGTTAACCAAAAAGTCATAACTATCAAAACTGAGTCGCATTTGTTTACCAGTAAACTATGTTTGTCAAGATGAGTCGCATTTGTTTACCAGTAAACCACATCTATAGTATTGAGTCACATCTACTTAACATAATTCCACATCTGCTTACTAAGTCAAACACCTTTGATACTGAAAACCCACATCTGACAAATTTTGTGACGCATCTGATATACCAAGTCGCATCTTCTTGTCATAGACCCGAGCCATATTTTACCATTCAACACTCTCTAAGACTAAAAATCACATATGACAAATCATGAGTTGCATTGACATTGTGAGTCACATCTACCCGAGCTATATTTCACCAGTAAACAAGTCTCTAAGATCAAAAACCGCATCTAACAAATCCTGAGTTGCATTTGAGATAATGAGTTATATCTGCTTGATACAGACCCAAGACATAGTTTACTAGAAAAGCACATATGACACGAATAACCATGTCTGCTAATTTCTTCGACACATTTGTCATCCTGCAACACATTTTCCTGATTACTAGAAAACCAAAATTCACTGTCATAGACTGAAACCAAACAATCATACCAGTCTCTGATTTATCCTTTTACGGTGATCCTTGGATAGAAACCAAAAAAATTTCTCATACTTTGTAAAATTACATCCTTTAGGTATCATTTAGCCATAGTGATAGGCATCCTAGTAGCAAATTTTAGTTTCATCTTAGGAGTCTTGATCACCTTTAGATCGATAAAATTTTAGGAAAATCACTTTTGCATACTTTTACAATAGGTCAACTTTCCATCTTTTGGACAAACCATTGCTTCAACAAAACTGTCATTGAACCTAGTCTTGTCACACATATCTTTTGTCCTCTATGTGAATCCTTCCAACTCATCAGTCTAGTTTGGGAGCTCACCTTGTCTTTTGGTCCTGGTCCTACATAGGTCCATTGACAGAACTAAATTGAAGCCTTGGTTAAACTTTAGGTGGTAGGTAACCTCTTTGTAGAATCTCACAAAATTGATTGCTTAGACTTTGGAATACTTAGATATAGTCATCCTAGGATAGCATCATTTTAGGCATTCTTTATTTGCCAGAAAATACCAAAAAAATAGTTGCATTCATTCCTTATATCCAAAAATTCCCAAAAACATAGACTAGAATCATACCATACCTAGAATTAGTTTTTGTATCACATGCACTTTGAGCTTATCTTACATGGTTGAAATGAGGTCTAAAAGGAAAGAAAGAGAAAAGATGGCTGATCCAAATGATTTCATCAATCCATTCTCAAACCCCTTTCAAGGGACATCCACATCAAAACCCCACAAAACTTTGTTAGACAAATTCATCACTAGATACCCACAAGGACACATAGTAGCTGAAGACTTAGATGTTGTTGGACAAGACCCTAAGTTTTCCTCTTTTTTAGATGAGTACCTATCAAATGATCCTCAATGATACTTAGCCAAATTGCTAGCAGATGGTACCAAGTTACCTCCTAGATTTTAAATCCATACCTTACAAACTACATCTACCCAAGGGACAAACACAACTACTAATACCACTATACCTCAAGTAACTATAGTCATACCATTTGGTGTACCTACATAGAGTGCCTCAATAGTACATACGTCACCATTTGGTACATCTAGCATGACACGGGGTCTAAATTTCACCTTAGGGGCATCATCATCCAATCCCTTTGGTCCTCTTATTGGGAACAAAAGATTAAAAATGACAAATCCTATACCAAGTGTCAATGTCACTAGTACCATACCATAGACAACTGTTATACTGAGTGTTAACGTCACTGGTACCATACCATAGACAACAGCTATACCATGTGTCAATTCCACTAGTACTATACCACAAATTGGGGTCTCACAGACATGAAACATACCCTCCATGCAATATGGAAGCCGACCCATCCCTTTACAAAACATCCCCATTCCTAATCAACCAACGTCAAGTCAAAATCCATTCACACAAATTCCAAATCAAAACCCATTTACTCAAATTCAAAACCAAAACCCATTTCTAACATTCCAAATCAAAATCCACACTTCATACCAACACTTAACCAAAACCTATCATAAAACATTGGATTCCAAATCACATACATAGACCCAAACAATCCAACTAACACATCATTGACTCAAGTTGACGTCCTACAGACACAAATGCAAGCTCTTCAAACATAGAGGGATAATATTGTGGTGTTAATAAGAGAACTTTTTCAGCAAAGGACTTATGCCCATTTCCCTTTGACAAATCATTATATATGACACCTTTTCCACATGGGTATGTTATACCAAATTTTCCCAAGTATAACAAAAAGCATAATCCAATTGAACACATAAGGGAATTTTCCATGGTGTGCATAGATGTCGCATATGACCACACCTATCTTATGAGAGTATTTCTGAGAAGCCTTATTGGAATTTCACTTGAATGGTTTTCTCATCTTCAATATGGCATAAAAACATGGGGTGAACTGATCAAAAAATTTATCAAAAATTTCTCCTTTAACATCGACAATGAAATTACCATAGCAACCTTGTGTCACACTACACAAGAGGAAGGAAAAAACTTTATCACCTTCTTTCAGAGATGGAGAAGTATAGCCAGTTGATGTCCTATGGAAATACCTGAGAAACAAAAGGTCACTATATTCCTTGAAAACCTCAATTCAAAATCGAGAAGTGACTTAAGAGTACACTGTTGCACTTATTTTGTGGAACTAGTGGAAAAAAGAATCATACTAGAAAAAGGTCTCATTGAAAAAGGTGAACTCAAAACACCCAACATAAATCCAAATGTGAAAAACACCCCTAATGATAGAAACAAATTCTGGTCTTAGAACAAAAATGTTAAAAATGATGGGATTGTTGATGCTAAAACCCTACAAGCAAGACTGGTCATTACACTTAGAGGACATAACCACTCTACCAACACACTCAACACTGTCAATCAAACCCCCAACACTATCCAAAACACCCAATGACCACAATAGTAAAGGAGGTTTCCAAAATGTGAGTTCACTCCCCTAGGGGAACCCATTGAATCAGTCTTCAAACAAATGTTACAACATAACCTTATATAGCTTCAAGAGCCAAGACAATACAATCCAGGACAATTTAAACCCTTTTGGTGGGATGATAATTCCTTTTGTGATTTCCATCAGACTAAGGGACATAGCCTACAAAATTGCTAACAATTGAAGAATATCATATAGGATCTTGTTGAGAACAAAACTATTGAAGTTGGTGGACAGAAACAAATATCTTCAAACACTAATCACAAGGTCTTTTTTGATCCATTACATGACCATGGGAAAGTAAAATCCCCCAATTTGAGAAATAAGACCAATACTTCAGCCAACTATGCTAATTTCAAGCATGATTATAGTGGCCCAATCATAAATCACATTCAAGCCATCAATGAGCATGTTAATATGAATACCATAAAGAAAAATCTTGAGTGTGCTATCAACAATCATTGAACCAATATAACCATCCAAGGCCCTCCATCACAACAACCACAATAGACCTCCAAGCCTCAGTATAACTTACTTGACCAGTTGGGGAAGACCCCAACGCAAATCTCTATCTTGGAACTATTGTGTATCTCCCATGATCACCAATCTATTCTAGACAAGGCTTTGCAAAGCACAACCACCCCCAATAGCCTTGATGTCAATCATTTCCAAGAGATGGTAGGCTACCTAACCAACAATCATCATGCTACCTTCTCTAAACAAGATTATGCAACTGAGAATACAAACCATAATGACCCTTTACACCTAGAATTTCTTGTTCATAAAATGAAAGTTAGACGAGTCTTGGTAGGTGGAGGAACAGGGTTGAATCTTTTCACCTTGAAACTAGTTAAGGAATTAGGCTTCTCAGAGGCATGTGTGGAAACCACCAAAAGAATTTTCATTAAGGCATATGATGATGAGGAATGAAAATCAAAGGGAGTTGTAACACTCCCCATCAGAATTGGTCCTATGGTAATGGATACAAATTTCCAAGTCTTGGATCTCGTCCTCCCATATAAACTTTTGCTAGGCAGACCATGGATTCATGCTATGAAGGAAGTCCCCTCTACTTACCATCAATGTCTTAAATTCCCCTACAATGGAACTAATATTATAATAGATGGTAACCCTAATCTTTTCCAATATTGCACTAACCTATGAGGGATACCCCAACGCCAGGTGCCTGTAAACCAGGAAGCTTCATCATCCAATTTATCCCACTATGTCGATCCATCCACTCTTTCTAAAACATCCACTTCACAATCACTACCTTCCACTCCTAAGGTCGAGATCCAAGATAAGGGTTGTGGAGAGTATCACATTAAAGCATCTTATTCTATTAGCCATTTGGTTCCTCCTAAATCATATGGTTTACCAATAGCAGATAGGAGATAATTAATGGTCACTATACACATCCCTCCCACAACAACTTTCACAAAACGGGGAGAACTAAGTAAGGAAGCTATAAATGAAGAATATGTGACCTCTTCATTATACAAAGAAGACAATGAAGAACCTCCTTCGCCTACTCAGATACCCACAGATCAATATGGAAAAGGTTTCAAAATAATGAAAAACAAAGGATATAATGGACATAGCAGGTTAGGATAACATCAGAATGGAAGGCCTGAACCTATCATTGTTTCTAAATGGTCGAAATGCCTAGGGTTTGGGTTTCAACCACTCCAAATTGGCATTTCTAGTACCACATCACCTTTACTAGAGGAATTAAGTGCTTCTGAAGTTATCAAGACATCCAATGAGCCATCTGACCAACCCTACTATGATTCCTCCGACTCTAACAAATATGAGTGGGATTCCCTATCCTCCACCTCTGTCATGGACCTTGATAAACTATTTGGGGAACTTGACCAAATGCTGGAATCCTTGCCAAATCCACCAAGTTCCTATCTACAAATGAATTTGAAAAATGAGGAATGGTTTAAACACTACTATTGGGAATCCCTTGATATTTCCTCTTGGGGACCTGACAAACCCACTTTTGATAACCAAACCTTGACAATAGGCCCTCCTCAAAATCTACCTATGCCCAAGAAAAAGAGTAAGGAGGATTTGGTAAGAAAATTTTGTGACTATGTGAACAACTCAACCTTTACCTTGACCCCTTTGAACTTTGATACTATTGATGATGAGATTCCCTTATTATATCCCCAGCTTATCGATTAGGATCAACAAGACACCCCCATCTTAGATATCTTTGAGAATGATGAAGCAATAGCTGAGTTCTTGGGACTGCGAGAAGGCATACCTAGTGGTGACCATAAGGCTGGATTTACCATAAACTTGGATAACATGGCTTATTTTGGGGAATTTTTTTAACCATCCAGTCACAAAAATAGGAAAAACAATGAAAAAAAAAAATTATGAGTCCCTAGGTGAAAACCGAAAGGTTCCTTTGGACGATGAAAAAGAAAAAAAAAGGATGCATCCAAGGGTGAAAACCTCTCTGAGGCACCCAAGGATGGAGGTTTGAACATTCTCCCAATTGCTCAAAAAAAATCACCAATTCTATTTGAAGAATCTATGGAGATCAACATAGACACTGAAGAGAATCCTTGATTAATTTATTTTGCAGCATCTTTGATAGAAATAGACCAGCCTGAATTTTGTAACTTCTTCACACAAACACAGATCAGCTTTGCATCGTCATATGTTGGCATGCCTGGACTAGATTTTGAACTGGTATTACATCATTTTCCATTACAACCAGGAGTTAAACCCATGAAGTAGAAGTTAAGAAAAATGCACCCACAAATTTCTTTATTAGTCAAGGCTAAACTAAAGAAACTGTTGGATGTCAACTTTATCAGATCAATTGACTATGCAGACTAGATTTCCAATCTTGCACCAGTGAAAAAACCAACAGGGGGCATCTACATCTATACAAGCTTAAGAGATATAAACAAATCATGTCCTAAAGATGACTTTCTTTGTTGAATATTGACATGATTGTGGACTTAATAGCAGGATATGAAATGTTATTCCTTATGGATGGTTTCTTGAGATATAATCATATTAGAATCGGAACTAAAGACCAACCTAAGACAACTTTCACTTGTCCATGTGGAACTTATTGTTGGAACGTCATGCCCTTTGGACTTAAAAATTCTAGAGTAACCTATCAATGTGCCATGACAACTATTTTTCATGACCTCATACACACTCTCATGGAAGACTATGTGGATGAGATGATAGATAAATCATTAACAAGGGCTAATCACTTATAGGTCTTAGATAAGATTTTTCAAAGACTAGAAGAATACAAAGTGAGGTTAAATCCAAAGAAATGCATATTTGGTGTGAAATCAAGAAAACTTCTAGGATACATCATTTCTAGATGAAGCATTGAAGTGGACCCAACAAAAGTGAAAGCTATAATAGACATGCCTCCACCAACCAACATAAGTCAACTAAGGACACTACAAGGGAGACTATAGTCTATCAAATGCTTCATAGTGCAGTTAGCCGATAAAACACATCCCTTCTAGCATCTACTCAGAAAAGGAGTACCATTTGTATGGATAGGTAAATGCCAAGAAGCTTTTCAAATGATCAAGGATTGCCTACTCACACCACCAGTGTTAATTCCACCTATTATGGGATGACCATTGATTCTCTACATTTTGGCAACCACATCAACACTAGGATTCTTGCTTGCGCAAAATGATAATGAGGGTCATGAAAGGGCAGTATACTATATCAGTCGCACTTTGGTAGGTTATGAGCTAAATTATAGTACCATTGAATGTGCTTATCTTGTAGTAGTTTTTTCTACTCAAAAACTTAGGCACTACATGTTAAACCACCAAACAATGTTGGTCACAAAGATAGATCCTTTGAAATATCTCCTTAGCAAAGTAGCATTAATAGGAAGATTAGCCAAATGGGTAATGGTACTCAGTGAATATGATATCTAGTATGTAGAAAGAAAAGCTATAAAAGGACAAGTTATTTCTGACCAACTGGTAGACACACCGATAAAGGAAGATCATCCTCTAGTTGCATATTTTCCTGATGATTTCATATTCACTCTTGACATGAAAACATGGAAGTTATACTTTGATGGGTCCCACACAAATCATGGCTCAGGGGTTGGCATATTTTTTATCACGCCATAGGGCGACACTATTCCTAAGTCATTTATAATTTCCTTTTCATGTACCAATAATATAGTAGAATATGAGGCTCTTGTGACAAGATTACGCATGGAAATCAAATGGAAGATTAAGAACCTACAAGTTTATGGTGATTCTCAGCTAGTATTCTGACAAGTTACTGATGACTATGAAACCAAAGATGAAAAGATTACCCCATACAAGCGGATGGAAAATAGTTTCAAATAATATTTTGACAAGATTGTCTTTCATCAAATACCTCGAATTCAGAACAGGGTATCAAATTCCATGGAAACTATTGCTTCACTCTTGGACATACCTAGCAACGTGCCTAAATTCAAGTTTTTGGTAGAACAACTTTTGGTTTCCGCCTTTGACATCCCAGATTCGGAGATGGTGTGTGAGCTTGTTGGTCCCAATTCCCCATGGTATAAATACATATACAACTACCTCCATGCCAAGATCCTACCCCCTGACCTCTCGAATAACCAACGTAAGAAATTTATCTATAAGTCAGCCAAGTATACCATCATCAAAGATACCCTTTCTAGATGTGCCCTAGACAGTACCCTATTGAGATGTCTCAATACTGAAGAAGCACAAGAAACCTTGTGTGGGGTACATGAGGGTATATGTGGATCCCATTCCAACATTCCTACCTTAGCAAAGAAGATTATGAGACTAGGTTATTATTGGCCTACAATGGAAAAGGACTCATACATCTTTGTTAAGAAATGTAGACAATTTCAGACACACGGAGACTTGATACATGCACCAGCACAAGAGCTCCATCTAATAATGTCACCATGGCCCTTTTCCTAATGGGGTCTCAACCTCATAGGTAAGATACATCCTACATCCTCCAATGGTCATAAATTCATCATTACTGAAACTAAATAATTTACCAACACACAGATTTCTAAGTTTATCCTTAACAATATAATTTTTCGGTATGGTGTTCCTTAATCCATAATCATAGATAATGGCTATCCATTTAAGAACCAACAATTCCATCATCTTTGTGACTAATTCCATATCCATCATCATTTTTCCACTCCATATTACCCGCAAGGTAATAGCCAAGCTAAGGCATCTAAAAAAACAATCATCAGAATCCTTAAAAAGACTATCAATGATGTTGGTCATGATTGGTATTTACAGGTAAACCCTACTTTATGGGCTTACCACACAAGCATCTATACTCCCACTAGTGCCACTCCATATTCCTTGGTATTCAGTTCTGAGGCCATCTTGCCTATTTAGGTTGAGATTCCTTCCTTAAGGGTATCTTTGAAAGGGCATATTGACAATTAAGAGTATCATGTGTCAAGACTACATGAGCTACAATTTCTAGATAAATGAAGACAGAAGGCATTAGATCATCTCAAAGAATATCAAAATCGTCTTCGTCGTAGCTACAATAGGAGATTATTGAATTGAAATTTTGACATTGGTGACCTAGTCTTAATGGAAAATCCAAAGAATCAAGCATAAAGAGAAAAACTAGGAAAGTTTGAACCAAATTGGTTAGGACCTTACATTGTCACAAAAACTTTTGGATCAAGAGCCTATCAACTCTCTACTCCTGAAGGAGAACCATTATCATCACCAATCAACAACATTCATCTGAAGAAGTTCTACGCATAGCTTTTGAGAGCCTTGTCTTAATCATCAAAAATACAAAAAAATCAAAAAAATCATTACCTAGGTGAAAACCTGGAAAATAGGCATCTTGGTAACATCAAAAAGATTGAATATCAAGAAAATAGTAAAGGTAAATAAGTCATCCAATAGTGAAATCTACTTCAGTGGCGCTTTGGATAAGTTCCATGGTGAAAACCTAGCAAATAGGTTCCATGTATAGTCAACTTTGCTCCTTTGTCTACCATCATTCCAATCTAACTTTTCGGTCATATCACCTATCTTTCCTATCCATCACCTGTACATACCACTCATAATATTTTTTTTTCCTTTCCATAACTTGGAACTATTGACATCGAGCACACTTCATATCCCCATTCCATCTTATTCATAATAAATTAGTCTTATACCTGATTGGGGGCAGGAACTTGACTTATGTCATATTTCTTCTTATAATGGTTGTTCTTAGGGCATAAAACCATTGAGAAAATCCAAAAAAATCATAAAATGTCCTTAAAAAAATCTAAAAACATCACAAAATGTCATGGAAAAATCCAAGAACATCAAGAAACTTTAGAAGGACAAAAAAATCAAAACATGTCAAAAATCCAAACAAAAAAACAAAGTTAGAGTCAGTCACACTTGTCAGTCCTTGTCATCTGTCGAAATACGTTGCCTCTACAACTAGATATAGGAAAGACCATCTACCGATGTGCCCCTAAGGCACTAGGTCAGTCCTTTTAGGTTTTTCTATATAAAATCATAACTCAATCTATTTTTCTATAAGACGAGGTCATTGGTCGTGTCAAACTACAAGGTCTCTACGTGTATAACGTAGGAAATTCCATCAAATGATGAACCTATAAGGCCACACTAGGTCATTCCATTAGGGTTCATCACATTCACTATCACACATCTTGTATCTATAAATAAATCAAATCTTTTTCAATCAGTCTTGACGGTCAAAGTCTAGTTGAACTATGAGGTTTTTGCATGTATAACGTAGGCAAGGACATCAATCGATGGGACCTATAGGTTGCACTAGGTCAGTAATTTAGGGTTTGTTGTGTCAAAATAAGTCAAACATCATCATCGAGCACAAACAATTGTCACAACATAAAAACAATTCACGCATCAACAAGATGAACAAGTCAACAATGTCATTAAGTCAATCAAACAAATTTCCAAAAGCAATAACCAAAATAATCAACTTATGTCTTATATAGGATGTGTCCTTCCTAAAAAAAACATCATCAAAAAAATCAACCTATGTCTTATACAGGATGTGTCCTTCCTGGAAATAGATATTAGGCAAACAATCATCATAGCCTTACACAGGTTGTCACATCAATGGCATCAGACTCAACATCTTATACGGTATGTGTCTTTCTGAAACCAAGCTTGTCATGCCTTATACAGATAGTCACAAAATCGAAACCAGACTCAACATCTTATATGGTATGTGTCCTTCCTAAAACTAGGCTCTATCAATCAATCATCTACTCAATCTAAACAATCAAACAAATAGATCAAGTTTTGGAAAATATTTTTACTGGCTATTGACTTTGTGGTTTGTTCATCTTATCTTTTCATTTGATTTGATCTTTGAGTCTAGTTACTAGCTTTCTCAAGGATGTCCCATGAAGGATTTAGAGAAGCAATGATGTATCATGACTCTATTTTCTTTGACTGTTGTTTGTTGGTTGTCTTTTGGCTTTATTTTTTATTCACGCTACTAAGCTTCCTTGAGGATGTCCCACGAAGGATTTAGAGGAGCAATGATGTCTCATGACTCATCTTTTATTTGTTTGTTTTCTGTGGTTTGTCTCAACAAAAAGACTGGGGCAACTTTGTCCTTAGTATGAGCTAGGACATTCCTTGCCTGCGACTATCTGTATTTAGCAGGTGGATGACCTTGCACACCTTGGTCTAT
Source organism: Sequoia sempervirens (assembly GCA_007258455.2). Classification (NCBI taxonomy): domain Eukaryota; kingdom Viridiplantae; phylum Streptophyta; class Pinopsida; order Cupressales; family Cupressaceae; genus Sequoia; species Sequoia sempervirens. Next base: position 160,941,773 of record VDFB02049217.1, on the reverse strand, counting down.
CTCATATCATGGTGTTTTTTGTCCATTTGTATAGTTACCACCCAATGATGATTTAATGTAAGGTCTATTGTGTTACAGAAAAACATCAAAGATTTCTAGTACTAACATTCATGTTTTTTATGTTACCTTTTATCTTTTTCGCACTAACATTTCTTCTTTCTTACATTATGATAGAGTCCTATGACACACAATAAATAAATAAATAAATCATCCTGCATATGCATTCATGTTAGGAATATCATTTAGACATTGTCATACATATATATAGTAAATCATACATATATGTTGCATTTAAAAAACACAAAAAAATACACATCCATTGCATCTAGGAATCCATGACATAGCAAGCATTCATAATCATAGATTGCATAACATATTATAACAATAAATACATTTACATAGCATTGTAAATATATAAATCATATTGCATCTCATAATCATGAACATAGAATCCTTACATGACATTTATAAATATCATAAAAGTAAATGCATACATCATCATGCAGAATCAACATAACATAATAGGCTACTTGAACATCATAAAGTAAACACCATAGCATCCATAACATGTGCATATCACATAAATCTCCACCAAAAATCATATATATATATATATGTATATATATATATGTATATATATATATGTATATATATATATATATATGTATATATATATATGTATATATATGTATATCGCTCAAAAAAGTCACATCACAATGTCATAATGTATCTCTCATAATGGAGCTTGCAAGCTCTATAATCAAAATACAATGTCTACAAATAAATAACATGTCCCTAGTTTGAACTCCTAGTACTCTGATGAGGAGAATGTGGAGGTGACTGATGGGGAGGTGCAAATGATCATTGTATTGAAGGGGGCCTATCATAAGGACCTATCCTATGAGGTTCCACAAAACCCTCTGTTCTATGAGATATGCTATGTGACCTACTATGTGATCTGTTGCTCTGTACCTCTGAATAGCTAAGATCCCATATCTCAGGAGGCACCTCCTACTCATATAAATCCCTATAGTACCTCTCTCTATCTTTGGCCTTAACCAACTCCCAAGAAAAAGTTGTAGCTGGCCCAATGCAAAGAGATCTCAACTCTACAAATCTCTACTCAATCTTCTGTCTCTGAGCAACTACCTGATCTTTGTCCAGGTAGGCTTTGTCCCTCTCCATCTGAATCATGTCCTACTCTTCTAACAAAGCTCTAACTCACTCCTCCAAGGCTTCTACTCGAGCCTAGAAATCAGCTACCCGTTGTTCACTGGGACCCTCCTCCTCCCACCATGGCCTCTCCCCCTCATCAACATCCCAGTCCTCCACAATCCTATCTCAAATCTCTCTCTCTTGATCACCCATCTTCTCCTCCTCATCATCATCCTGATACCCTACAAGCATACCAAGGGCATCTATCTCCTCCTCCTCCCCAATAGCTTCCTCCTCTACATGCTCCTCACCAACTCCCTCTCCAACACCCTCCTCACCTCCACTAATCTCTAACATAGGAACATCCTCTTGCTCCCTCTCCTCCTCGTGAATGGGTGATAAAGCTAGCCTTCGGCCTCTATGACCCTTTCAACCACCCCTACCACCTCCTCCTCTCAAATCATCCCCTCCACCTCTATTACCACAACAGCCTCGTGTTCCTATCCCTCATCTCTCAACAGGTGCATCCTAATCAATATCTATCAAGGGTATAGGTCTATGATCTACCCACCAAGTTTCATATGCCACTATAGTACCTAGATCCAATTCTCCACCCATCCATCCCCACTGTATAGGCTAAAGTTCATCTATATCTACCTCTTCTATGGCAATAGGAATCTGTGGCCCCCATAGAGGAACCTCCCTGAAAGATCGGGCCAACTCGGCTTGTCCCCATGACTCATCCTAAACCTCACCAAACTGTCTAAGAACTCTATCTAGCAGGTGTCTCTCAATAATGTGCACTCTGGAAACTATCCTCCTAATCAAATATTGTGTCTGCCGACAAAAAGAAAGGTGTCTATCCTCATCTAGCCATCGTGCACAATCCATGTAAGGTCTTTAGATGAACTATGCGATCATATCAATAGAATGCCTAAAATACCCTGTATCTTTGACATGTGTCTAAGAAATGGTACCCACATATCAAAAATCATAAGGAGCTCCATGATCTAACTTAGATGTAATAGGTGGGTGGAAGGAAACAATGTGCTCCCATGCCCATATCATAAGCAAAGTAGTACTGCAGCTCATCGACTATGCCTCCCTATATGCTATATCATGTAAATGGAAATATAGCGTGGAAAGTAAACAGGGGCCCTATGCATACATGACTTGTCACTCTATCATCCCTACTAACATCTCCCCCCACCCAACAGGAAACCCATGACCTCAACCGTCATGTAAAACAATCCCCTCAATCAATGTGCACAACATACAATCAATATGCTCATACCTCTCTACCAAAACATGCCATCTAATCTCATAATTCTCTATGCCTAACTGTCTAATATCATCATGCACATAAAATCAAGTTGGCTCACTAAAACCCCTTTGGGTATCATATAGGACTCTCTCACCCCTAATTGGCAATCTCAAAATCCTATAAACATCCTCTAAAGTGACAGTAGCCTCTCCTGTAGGCAGATGGAAAGAGGAAGTCTCAGAATTCCAACACTCATAGAGTGCATTCAACAAACCTTGGTTTTCCTAAATGGTGGACATAAATCTCACATTATGTAACCCAAGGTTCTATATTAATCATCTCTTTCCACTTCATAACTCATCTCACAACTCATATGTCACCGGCCTCGACTCCTGGGTGTATATCGGATCTAAAGTAACCTGCAAATGCATAAATAATATCTTGTTTTAGAAATAAAAAGCAACATTTTACAACACAAAACTTTTAAATTTTGACAGGAAAATGTGTTTCTTTAAAATAAATGCGTTACAAAATTGCACGTGTCATTCCACATTGCAAATGCATCACACAACTACACATGCATCATTTGACCATGCAAAGGCATCATATTTATGCAATCATTAAATGAGAAAGCACACCCAACCAGCCATGCATATGCATCACATTTTTACAAATGTGGTGCACAATCAAACAACCAAGTAATCATGCAAATGTGTAGCAAAATAACATATGCAATGCATAAATCTAAATGTGACACTGTGCTTAACACATGCGACTCAGGAACACAAATGTGATGCAACATTAAACAAATGCATTTATGTAACCTAAATTCCAAAATCATCCTAGACGTGCTTTTGCATTTGCGTCATTTCACGAGAAAATATGTCACACATGAATGCATATGCGTTGAACTAAAAATGATGCATTTGAAAATTAAATTTTGAACAACTAAAAATATGTGAAAATCAAAATTTCAAAAGACAATTTAGGGGTACATACTGGGAGTCCTGTGTCAGTTGGTCGTCTGAATTTCTGAATGTGATAACCACATTGCTTTTTGTACAGAACAGGTGACATGTTTGTTGACTACTCCAAAGCAAAAATCAAGATTTCTAAACTTGAGGGGTGCAAATGAATTGATTTTCCACCCTATTTTTATTTATACCTAGGGTTTTTGGAGGGTTTTTCTCATACCTTGTCTACTGGCCGCACTATTTACCAACTTTAAACGACTATTTCAACTACCAAACTTTGCTGAAATTTATTTCTTTTGCCACCATCAAGCTTTTGGCTATCAAATAACCTAATCGAGACAATTTTCAATTTTTTCTGATTTTTTCAAAAATTAGTCATTTTTCTCAAGGGGGCATACCCTTATCTATTTCACACTGGGGCACAACTGGGGCATATTATTATTTTTATTCTTTGACACAAACGCCTAAATGATATTATGTCCAAGATGGGAAAACTGTAGACACTAAAAATTGGTCTAAGCCCGTGACTTTAATTTTCTTCATAATTAATATCTTTATCATAATTAAATAATGTTAATTATTTGATTATTTTCTAAAAGTCATTCATTCCTCTATTAATTAAATAACTTTAATTATTTAATTATTCTTTAACCTTTTCTTTAGTCAATTAAATAAATCTTAATTTATTTAATTTAATCCTCAAATTTTGAATCTTGAATTAAATAATCATTTAATTCATAAAAATAATTATTCATAGCATATTCTTTTGTGATTGGATAATCGCTTAGTTATCTAATTATTCATTTACCACTTAAGTTGATATTTAATTAAATTAGTTAGTTATCTCCTAATTTAATGTCTAATTGTCTCTGACGAATAGACTTTCTGGGTCAATCAGTCAGTTATCTAGTTTTATTCTTCTACGTGCAAACTTTTATTAATTAAATAACTTTATTTATTTAATTAATTCATGCGTACGTTCGAATAAACCATTTCCTCTATTCAATATTTATCCTTTACATGCAATCATTATTCCTCTAAGTTTCGAGCACTTTCAACTGAATATTAAATTATTATTTAATCTTAATCTCTACCTTTTATGTTTTATCACTCATGTTATTACTGACACTAATCTCAATGCATGTCAAATCTTTCAATCTTAATCATCTGTCTATCTTTCAATTTGAGTTTGTCATTTGAAAACCCTGTTTTCTATAAATTGGCTTGACTTTCATCATTGTTACTCCTAAAATCTTATGAATTTTGGAAGCAATCTATTATCTGAATCTTTGATGTTTTGCTAAATAATACTATCAAAGGATATACTTGCACACTTAGAAATTTGAGGGAAATTATAATATAATGGAAAAATGGAGGACAATCAAGGTTATGCATGGAATACGTAGATATTCGGTGAGATTGTTTTGTTATTTATGTTTTAAGCTTTCCATTGTTCTTTGTTGTTAGCATAGTTTACATTTGAGTTTATTGTATTGTGTTTCTTTAATATGCTCTTGTTTTCCTAGTGTTACAAATATCACATTAATTATTTCCCCAACTAAATTTAACTCTCCTTCATAATTGACTAAGGTTTTATCCTAGTCAACATATAAGCTTTGATACCTATCTAGACAAGAGATGTAAATTGTAGCATCCTCTAATTGATCCTTAACCACTGGGCCCTCTGCACTTGGAGAATATACTTCATGCCACCATTGTTGCAATTACCCCACATTTAGGTCCTTTTGTCTAAATTTATTCCTTCCTATGATAGTCTCCAGAAAGACATTACAATTGTCAAAGACATCCTTTACTTTCATCCAGGCCTTGAATAATTTCTTGGGTGCTTTCATTCTAAGTTCATTCTTAAAATTGAAAGCCTCTATCCATTCCATGGCATTGTGTGTCTCCTACATGGTGATAACACCTTCATTAACTAGAGTCTCTATTGGAATTGCAAGGATTATCTCCAATTCTTTAACAATCGTATCATCTAGTTGTTGTTTTCAATCATCAAGGAAATATGTTATATCCTTGGAGAGGAAGGATTATTTCTGATAAAATGATAACACCTTTTCAATCATTTCATCTCCTCTCTCATTGAAACCTTGTAGCCATTCTTGTGTATCCTTCCTAGAGAACTTTAGTCTCTCTATTTCTAAGATTGCCTCCTTGGAAAAAAAACCTTCTGGGAATGAAGAGCTCTCACTGCTTTCGTATTGTAGAGGCTTGATCAATTTTTGGATATACCTATGGACCTCTCTCAATTACCTTTACAATTCTTCCTTTTCGGTAGTCTCTTTCTCCAGTCTCCTTAGAATTATCTGGGAGGATTCCTGGAAGTCTTCCTTTTCCTATTCCTTTGTAGTTGGACCCAAATTAATAGTCTGCACCTTGTAGTCTGTGGGTCTTATTTCATTCTTATACTTGTTTTCCATAGGAACAACAAAATGGATAATTTTGTTATTGAACTCATCTCTTGCAAATTTGGAGACTATTCTAGCTCTCTTTATTTCCTTAGGTTGCCCCCACTTTTCCAAAAGTTTGTCCCAGCTTGGAGTCTCATCCTCCATAATAATTGATTTTTGTTTTAACCTCATCTCCAACCAATCTGGGGCAGTAGGCTGCTCTATCTCCACATTCTTCTAAGGAGTGTCATGCACAGGCTAATTATGATGAGGACTTTCTTCAACAACTTCTATATTTTCCTCATCTTTTCCTTTATTCTGCTGCTCTCTATCCTCACCATCTTTATCTTTGGGCTCATCTTCTGAATGTGACAAATGTATATGTTCACTTGTCTAAGGTTGCGAATGAATTTCTACAATGACCTCTAAGGTTGTTTCTTTGCTGAGTCCTTTCTTCTCTCTCAATTCCTTAGCCAAATCACTCAATTTCTCATGTTTGGGTGTAGATACATCTTCACTTTGTGTTTCTTCATCAAGATTATCAAGTAGGCCCTCTTCTCCACCTGATTGTTCATGTTCTTTTGGGACCTCATCTTTTGGTATATTTTGTAGAAAGGATAGAGAAGGTGAATTATCTCCTATAGTTGCTCTTTTTGTTTCCTTTATGAGATCATCAGTAGGTGTCTCTTTAGTATGTACCTTCTCAATCAAATATTTGGATTCCCTTATGAGGGACACCCTCTATTTTGGTGAATTCCTTTTCATGTATAGTTGTGGCTTCTCCTCAGAGCTTTTAATTTCCATAACCTTGGGAAGGGTAGTTAAGGCCCATAGTCTAGAATATCTCTTCATAGGTTCAATTATCTCATCAAGATCAACTACTTATTCTTCTAACCAATTCATTGATGGAAAGGGTTTGTTTCTGTAGGGCCCATAGTCATGATACTATATGAGATCTCCCTCATCTTCATCAATCTGATCTGGAACATGGTACACTTTGTAGAGTCTAATAAGTTTCAAAGGTAGACTAAAGTAACTTCTCTTTATAACTTGAATTCATCTCTACAAATTTCCTAGTAATCTTCTATGTGATCCTTCTGTCTATACTCCCTAGTAACCTTCTTCTATGCTTTTCCATAGGAATCAAAATTATCCCGGTTAGTGTGTGAATATAACTCATATTGCACCATCTCCTTCTCTGAATGTTGGGAACTGTGGAGAGAGGGGCAAGCTTCTAGAGTTCCAATCCTTAATGGGAATTCATCTCCAAGCCCCTTGCTATGTATATCCTATAGCAATGTCTCAAATGCAACCATTTATGTTGTCAACTCCAACAAAATGAGGTTTTTGGTGGGGTTCCTTGGCATTCTAATTGGTACCACAAGGGATCCTTGTATCTTGAAATAAGAAAACTCTAAAATTGTATGAACCATTGTCCATACCTATTGATTAGCTCTATTGCCTCTGCAAAGATTCTTATATGGAGAGCACCCTATAGCAATCTAGGGATGCACATAAAGAAGGAATAATTTTCTCTCCTATAATTTGATGTTATGTACTAGAGTTGAGGGTAAAAATCCCATATTCTTTCCTTCCCAAGAGTCCCTCTGCAACTTAGACCCCTGTACTTGTTTTTACTTGCTAACATCTAGACAAGATAATATGTCATTGTGAACACATTAGTATCTTGCACACTTCTTAGCTATTTATCCAGATTATCACTCAAGATACCTGCCCAATGATAGTGCTTTCCTCCCATAATCTAAGTAATTGGATAGAACATCTAGGTTCTGAAAGTGAATGCTTCTTCCAATCCCATTACTCTACCTAGAAGTGTGATAATATTGTGATATTATATTTTAAAATCACTACTATGTAATTGCTCTGGGAGCTTGGAATAATGTGGTTTTGGCTTAGCTACCCATGAGCTGTTCATCATGTCCAAAGCCCTGGTAGTATCTTTAGCATAAAACTCCTTTGCTTCCTGGATGTTGATCTCTTTGATGAGCTTGTGATGAGAGAAATATTGAAGGTTTCAAAAATTGACTCTTCAGTTAAGTTGGCCATGACTCTTCCTTGCGGTCCCACTATTATCCTCTTGTCAGCATCATAGTGTTTTTCACACTATAACACTAGTTTTGGGCACAAAAATGTGGGTGGAAACCCTATTGCCTAAGCTAAGCCTGTGTGTGTAATGATTTGTGCCAATTGGGTAGGTGCAATGCCAAACATCCTCTATTGGAAATAATCATAATCAACATGCCCCATATTGGTTTCAGCTATCTTTGACCACATGGAGGAGATTCTTGACTCTGGCCATATCCCTTTGAACTCGTACTTCATTATGTATATTATTCTCTTGACTTCCTCTTGCACATGTGAAGCCTTTGACTTGGAAGTCTTTCTAGGACCCAAATCTGCCTGCATCTATTAGAAAACATAATAATCACCATCATGCTAATCATTAATAAACGTATTATTAAAAGTAGATACATGAAATGTTCTTAATTAACATCAAATTCTCTTCATTTATCTCAAAATATAAAGATAATTAATTAAAGGCCAATGCATTTCAGGATTTCAAGATGTTGGAGGAATTTCAAAAAATCCAGCCTAAGGCAGATTCTCTGCCGGAAATAAAGGTTGAAGATTTCAAGGTTGGGCAGATTCTCTGCATGAACCAAAGCTTGTGGAATTCGAGGTGGGAAGGAATCTTTGAAAGTCACACCACACAGGGAAATTTCAAGTTGCAAACTTACCCTACATGATCAAATGGTGGCACTTCATCTGAGGATTGATTCAATCTTTCAAGTTAGGGTTATTGAAGGTCCAAAAAAATTTGTAGAAAATTTGAGGTGACACAGATTATCCGAGCAGATTAAGGCTCAAAAATTTGGAGCTAGGGTGGAATTCCCGATGGGTCCACCCTAGTATGCACTTAAGTCTCAATTCCCACTTATCGTTGATGCAAGATGACCTCACAATATCATGTCAAGCCCTTCGCCATTCTTTTTTGTTGCTTTCAGAGTTTCCTCACTCTCATGGATTTGGAGAATCTGAGGTTGGGTGAATTCTTTGAAGGAAATTCCTTCAGAAAATTCACAGTGAGGAGTAATCTCTGAATATAATGACATCTCTCAAAATCACTCCTTAGTTCGAAATCAAATCACCAATTCTGACTCAAACTTGGACATAAAAGAGCTAAGTCCGCTTTTGGAGGTCAACGTGGTAAATGGATTCAGGGATTCCAAGGGGTACCAAAATCTCTGAAGGATTAACCTTCAAATTTTTTGAGATACCTCAGATTTTGTGAGGCGATCACAACTTAGAGGTTTTCTCATGGTTTTTATCTCCCACACAAAACCCAAGTGATCTTCTCTTCATTTCAGCCCAAATTTACAAGATCATGCTCCCATCTATGGAACACAATCACTTCTCCTATTCCATGAAACAAATTTAGAGCTTTGCATTAAGGATTTCCAACTTCCCTTGAATGATTTTAATATTCAATTAGACTAGGGAAAATGAGCTATGGAATGGGAAAGATTGACACCTATCCATTAGCAACGTGCCATCATATAATCATCTTGGTTCATTGGCCCGAATTGCAATCTATGTGAGACTTAGATACATCATTTTCTCTTCACACCAAATCTCATGGGACACAAAACCCTAATGGATGATAAGGAAAAAAAATAAAAAGGAAACCATAATGTGTGTGACAACCATCCAATCCCAAAAAAGATTGATAAATAACTTTGAATCCCCCCACAATATACATTACAACTCGCATAATCAAAGAAAGAGCACATTTATTAACACATTTCATCATAAGAACCAGATAGATCATGAGATTACCATGAAATCACCATACAATGCTATAGCTATGTCATAATTAAAAAACAAAGAGGGGAGAAACCCTACCTTTAAGGAGTTAAAACCAAGAAACGAGTGGCCGAGTCACCTTTGAATGGAAGTTGAAAGCCACAAGTAGATTCATAATCTCCAAACACAATCACCAAATTTAGGAGGAATTAACACATCAAATGCCACCAGCTCGAGGAGTCCAAAATTATAAAAATGACATTTGAATAACCTTTAAATATTCATCCAAAACAACATTAAATGCACCACCTACCCACCTCAAGTGTAATGAAGTGACATCTGAGGACTCGAGGATGCGATAGGAGGATGAACTCAGAGAATCCAAGGTAGGACAGATTCTCGAAAGGATTGAGCTAAGGAAATTCCTAGCCACCTTAGATTTTCTAAGATGACCCATCACTCGAGAAATATGAGCTAAGGTGGAATCCCTGAACTTCTCTCAGACTTAGCCAATTTCACCTGCATGTAGAATCTTAGGTGAAGGAAAGGGATTCTAATGATGACTTGAGATCGAAGAGCAGTAACCAAAGCACCCTAAGTGCAGATGAGTCATGAATTTCTCCAAGTGAAGTTAGAGACCAAAATTCAAAAGGAACCTATCCCTTAAGGGGAAAAGGTGAAACGTACAGCAAAGAGGGAACAAAACTAAGAGAAGAGGGGGTCCCTACCTCTGGTGGGGCGTGTGTGCAAAAGTGCACAACAAATGGTGACTCCACCGGGGAAATTCTCCAGAGCATTTCAATGATAAACTAGAATCAGGAACCCAAAAATTCTGGTTTCAGTCCTTACATCGAGTCACCTCTACAGTAAAGTTTTAGAATCAATGGACAACTCGGGCCTTCTTGTGTTGGAAATCTTAGTGTGTGCATATGTATTTATTTCCTTCTTGTGGCTGCTACAAGGATACCAAGGTTGGTCAAGTTAAGCTACATAAATATTCTAACTTCAAAAGCATCCTAGATAGATCCTCGCTACTAGACAGGCATCCATAGCCCTAACAAGGTTATCGTTATGAGTCTCTAGAACATAGCTCCACTACTAGCTAAGCGTCCATAGCCCCAGTGGAGTTATTTGGATCCTCCTGATGAGTTGAGTTCTTCTTTTGATTTTTAATATAGTTCTTTTGTCTCTTTTTGATAGTCTTTCTTTCTTTCCTTTCATTTCAACTAGTGAACAATGAAGTTCACACTTAGGGCTAAGAGTCACAGTGGCGTTGAAGTAGAAATATTATTTTTCACTTAGCCCAATCTCACAAGGAATCTTTAACAACCTTAGGATTCTTGAGATGTGTATACTATAAGACTCAAGCACATTTGAGGACTAACTTAATCCAAAGATTCTTTCACTTTAATTGTTTTGCACAGGTGACCTTGAATAAAAGGGCCTCTACCAATCTATCCCAAAATGATGATTATAGTTTGTAAAGTAAATACTTAGAACTAATCCAAACAATGAATATTTGTTGCACAAGTAGGACATACCACCCCAAACCAAAAGGCAGAGAAGCCTCAAAGCTAAAGCAAAATTGCAAGAAAAACCACCTAAACTAATCAAGAGAAAAACGAAAGCAAACACCTACTCTAACTATTTACAAGGGTGAGATGGAAGTAGCTCAAACAATGAAGTAATGCTTCAAATTTTTTCCATTTATAGGCAATGTAACATCTTCTCCGGTGAGAGTCTTAAGGTGAATAGAATTGTCTCTTAGGATCTCAAAATTCTGATAGGGGCCAAGCCATATCCTATCAAAATTACCGTGCTCCCCTTTCTTTTCATGTGCCTTATCCCAATACAAGACCAAGTTTGAAATTTGAAAGGCTTTAACCTTAGCCTTATGATCAAACCACTTTTTAAAAACACCCTAATGTTTGAAAAAAAATTCTAGGGCTACGTCCCTCTTTTCTTCTAGTTGTAGCAGTTCATCTAGATGGGCCTCCAAATGCTCTCCTTCCTCATCATACTCATTAATGAATTGGAAGGTGGGAATCCTTAGCTGGATAGGAAATACAGGTTCAAAGCCATACACCAAGTGATATAGGGATGTTCTGAGTGACATCTTATTTCGTGTACGATATTCCCATAGCGAAAATATTAATTGAGTGTGCAAATCCTTAGGGTTCCTCTCTAGAAACTTATGGACTATGGTCAAGAGATTCTTATTAGTGAACTCAGGGAGACCATTTGCCTAAGGATAATAGTTTGAGGCAAACTTAATAACTATACCATGATCAAATTCCAAACCCAAGAACTTCAAAGAAGAAAATGCAAATCCATTATCACATACCAAAGAAAAAGGACAACCAAAGCGGTTAATGATACATAATTTGAGGAAATTGATCACTACCTTAGCAATACACTATTTCCAAGTGATAGCTTCTATCCACCTAGTGAAATAATCAATAACAGTAAGAATATACCTATGTCCTATAGAGGATGGTGGATTGATCAAGTCAATGAAATCCATACCCCATTGTACGAAGGGTTTCACTTCAATAATGGGTTGTAGTGGAAGATCAAAACGTCTCTCCTTTGTAGCACACGTTTGGCATACATGGAAATTCCTCACATGGTCGTGTGCATCCTTGAATAAAGTGGGCCAGTAATACCCTTCCCTTAGAATTTGATGCATAGTGGCGGGTCCAAAACCATGGCATGTACCATATTTGTCATGAAATTCTATCATCACATGAGCTGCTTCTTATTTTCCCAAGCACCTCAAATAGATACCCTTGTGGTTCTTCTTGTACAAAATACCTCCTTACAACATGTAACTGTCACTTTTCAAGTGCAAGACCCTTCACTACACTACATTTAAATGATTGGGACATTTCTGGTTTAGCAAATAATATACAATATCATCATACCATTCATCTAGAGATACATATTGAAGATTATATTGTTGTGCAACAATCTCCAGGGCTGTTCCAGCCATTGTCTATGTCAGATCTTGTCCCCTTACCAACTTCATAGGCTAAATTTATAAATCATATTATTGCATCATGGTAACCCACTTGGCTCTTCTTTCTTTCATCTCATTCTGCATCAACAAGAGCTTCACAGTTGGGCCAGGTACAATGGAAAATACCTTGTTTCTCAAGATATAATGTATGCACTTCTTAACAACTTAGACTAGAGCATAAGATTGTTTCTCCACATTTGGATATCTCAGTTCTGCATCTCTAAGAGGAGCACTCGTAAAAGCTATAGGGTGCTCATTTCCCTCATCTAATTTCTACATTAGCATACTTGCATAGGAATGATTAGATGCAAAATAATATATGTAGAAGGGCTTTTGATAATTAGGAATTACTAACACTAGGGCAGCAACTATGGCCCTCTTAATTTTATCAAATGCTTATTTAGACTTAGCATTCCACTCCACTTTGGAATTCTATTTCAGCATGGAATTTAGTGGCTTCACTATTACTACAAATCTTGTAATAAATTTTTGGACAAAGTTAATCTTCCCGAAGAAGGATTTCATATCCTTCTTGCTAGCAGGTGGGTGAATTTTCAAAATGGCCTAAATTCTATCAGGGTCAATTATAATGTCGTTCTTAGAAATGACATTCCCTAGGATTTTCCCTTTTGTTATGCCAAATATGTATTTTTTAGGATTAAGGGAAATGCCAAATTCCCAGCATCTCTGAAACACCTTGCACAAATTTGCATTGTGATCACCTCTGTTTTTGGAGAAAATTGTCAAATTTTCCATATAGATAATGATACACTTTCCTATGATGTCCTTAAAAGAAATATCCATTTCCCTCTAGAACATGGTGTTGGAATCAAGGAACACTGAGAGGGGGGGTGAATCAGTGTTCTACAAAATTTAATTTTATTAACCTATTCTTTAAACCACTTATAGCATTGAACCAAAAGAAAGATGTAAGAACACAAATCAATCAGCAACAACACCATAACACAAGTATTTTTTACATGGAAACCATGTTAGGGGAAAAACCATGGTGGAGGTCAATCCACAATATGAGTATACTCAAAATAAGTGTTTACAGATGGGGAATGCGCATGCATTTAGGCACACTACCTAGAGCTCACTGCTCAAATACAAAAAAGAAGCCTCGCTATCTCACAAAACATTTGGATTACATCCAGAAGATTTTAACTGAGAAAATAGCATCTGCTAATGCCTAATTACAGTTCTGGTTAAGCACATTTACAACATTCTTCAAATTTTTTCTAATACTACTCTTGAAACTCTATCTGCTTTAATTTGGATCACAAATCTTCTTTCTTCTCAAATTAAACTATGTACAATCGATCAATACCCTTATGAATTTTTCATCTCATTGCAACACACATCAAAATGATATGAACAATCGCTTATATATATATATATCCGCAACAAGAGATTACATCACTACATGTCAGCTTTTACAAAATATAAAACATATACAAACTATCGGCCCAGTCCATAAATAATTTTCAATGTGCACCAACCAATGTTGGCCACAATGTAGTTAAGACCCAAAATAACATCCTTGAACATGAAAACACTTCAAACAATTTTTCCTCAAACATCTGCAACACGCTACATTCATCAAGTCAGCCTTTTCACACTATAAAACTAAAAATCATCAAACCGGATCTTCTAACTTGCACACCAATCAATACGAGGCTCTATGAATCAAAGATAACATAGATTATACATCGAAAAACCTTCCTTGAGATTCACACCACAAAATGATAACAGAAAATTGCATATGAATCGATGAACACAATTATGTCGGATGCTCTGTTCTAGCTTTAACAGTTAATCACAAACCTTCAATTTTACTTCTAGTACGAGCAAATACTAAAGTGTGGATAGGATTACTAACTAGGGTTTCCATCAATGACAACACCAGATGAATTGTGCAATGTCTCTTTCCAAAAATCTCCCCCTTAGGCATTGATGGCAACACTTAGTGAAAAATGACTAAGTGTTGGATCAGTGCCAACATGAATACATTTCCAACCTTCAAAACTTCAAAACACAACTCCCCCTAAGATGAATATAGAATTTTTCACTGTCCCACACTCCCCCTTTGACATTAGTGACAAAGACCAAAATCTGCATACCAAAAATAAAACAAAATTGCTATGAACAAACTGCATATATAAAAACATGCTTCTCTAACTTACATGGACTTGAATGTCTGCAAAATTGTTCTTCAACAAGCTTAAACTAGTGTCCCAACCATTTTTGAGACTCTCCAAAATAGTCATGTGACCACAAAACAAATAATATTGCATCTATGTTGACTCAAGCTTTGTTGGATCACTGACAACCATAGCATTATGTGCTTCCTTCAATGCACTAAGCATTGTCTCCATCTTACAACCAATTAGTCCTCTAAGCTCACATACCCTTTCAAAAATTATGTCATTTTCATGCTTTATAATTTTAATCTTGTCAAGTAGGGATATGACTTGACCTTCTTGCTTATTCATAGAAATGGTTAGAGGATCAAATTATTGAGAAATATCTACTAATTGTTTCTCATATTCCTTCATTTTCTTTTCAGTGTCCTTAGTGAAGTTAGACAAAGATAAGAATGACTTGTAAATATTTCCACCTTCAGATAAAGCACCTTGAATTTTCTTTACATAGGTGGCTAATAATGATTTTTCATTAGCAATCATTCTCTTCAATCTACCGAACCTGTTTGCATCAAATTCCTGCTGAACCTTGTCCACAAATGACTTTTCAAGTGACTCAAAGTGAGTACTTACAAAGTTAATAAGCTTCTTCAACTAACTAGATGGAGAATCAGATGAATCCTTGACATATATGGGCATGATATTCTCCAAGTTACCGGATGCAATATTTAACAACTCATTGTCCTCAATGTGATACTTTAGTATCTCCTCCCTTGCCTTGGCTTGAGAAAATGATGCTACCTTCAGCTTCTAAATAGGAGATAGAGTGGCCAAGTTGATAGGACCTTTAACCAGTTCAAGGTAAAACTCCTCCTGTTGTCCTTCTAAGAACTCCTTCATTGCCTTTGTAGTGTCTCTTGCTTCCACAGGAATCTCCTTTTCCTTAGCCTTCTTTTCTTCAACTACAAATTCTTGCTTAGCTTCAGGAATCTCTATTTCTTCAACTGATACAACTTTAGGAGCTTTAGTCTCCATAAGAATTTTGGTATCTTGCATATCAAGAGGATTCTGAGTATTCTCAATTGTGTCCTCTTCAATTCCTGGATTAGATGGAACATCTTCATCATGCACTTCTTCAGAAACAACATTGTATCTGTTCTTTAACAAAACTACCTTAAGGATTTCTTTAGTGTCTTTTGCAACTTCTTCAGTCTATCTGATCATAAGCTTATTCACCCTTTTCTTGCTCTTAAAGTCCCTTTTAGCTTCATTGAGGATCTTCTCCATCTCTTCTATAGACCTTACCGGACATAGATCAACAAGTATGTGTTCTCTCATTTTCTCTTCTTCAATCCTTTCATTCACTCTCCTCATTTCTAAAACTTCATATAACCCTTTAGGTAAGTCTGACATTATTTCTATGAGGGTCATATTAAAATTATTCAAATACTTTATTGTAGCTTCTTCAAGAATTCTTTGACCGGCACTATCAAAAGTGTCATACCATTCAAAGAGTGGTCTAAGATTACCATCCTTAATGAAATTTTTTTCCACTTCCTCTACAGACATACCTAATTTATCATTTTTCACCTTTTTCTTTGCTTTCTCTTCACCGAAGGGTTTTTCCTTAGAGACTTTTGATGCCTTGGAGACCTTATGCTTGATTTCCCTTCTTCATTAGATTCAGTTTCTTCATCATTTGTAACAACATAGACTCTTGTGCTTTGATCCTTCTTCCTATTTCCTTCTCTACTGGATGTCTTGACTTGATCTTTCACAAGGATTGATTTCTTTGCAGGATTGGATGAGAGTGTAGAGCTCCTTGTAGATCTAGATCTAGTAGAAGATGTTGCCAGACTATCAGACTTAGTTCTAGTTGGCTCTCCTTCAACTTGTTCTCTTTTCCTCTTGGCTTCCCTTACTGCTTTAGTTTATATGCCCATGCTTTCTACAAAAGCTTCAACTTCCTTTATTACCTTCCAAACTATCATAGGCTTCTTCAATTGTACATGCACTTGCATATCCTTCTCTTCAAATCTACCAAAACTTTCTTCTGTCAGATCCCAAGGTTTACTTAACAAGTGTTGAACATACAACTCCAAGATGTGTTCTTCAACCTCATAACCCATAGGAATTATCCAAATTTTTCTAGGTTTTGCTGCTTCCATCAAACATTGATCAATATCAACCATGAAGAAAATAGTGTCCTTGTATTTTTCCACAATAGACTTGGGAATCCTTTCTCTAGCTTTCATTTCACTCTAAAAACTTTTGAAATAACCCTAGATATTAGTTTTCCTTGCTTTTCTATCACCAATTTTGTACAAGATGTCTCTTATTTGAACAACTACTGGTTTATCACCTTGCCATTTAACTTTTCTAACTCCTAGAAATTCATTCATGAAGTAGAAGAATAGACACAATAATAGATTACCATACTTGAAAGAATTCTTCTTATCCTTCTTTATTTTACCAATATTTTCAATTAGCTAGCTCCAGAGTAACTCACATAGGTCATATTATGCATTTTCCTTCACCATTTGATAAGATGCATATATTGGAGTACCAGATACATAGTTATCTCAGTTGGAGTGATAGATTTTATAACCAATAAACATAGAAGAAAATTTAACATCCACTTTGATGGTGTCATTGATTGGCATGGCTCTTTTGTCAAAAACTAAACTGGTTGCCTCAATGACTGTTTGGTTCTTCACATATTTCAATGTCAGCAACCCACCAGATGATTCTAGACCTATTACAATCCTTATAGCTTCCTTTGTGATCTTGAAAGGATGACTTAACCAGATGAACTCAACATGCACTCGACTCAAAATGTACCGAACCCATTCATTTTCTTTGAATATGGGAAACTTCCTAATTTGAGTGAACTTCTCCTCCAAAGTTTTGAATTCAGGTTTTACACAGAGATCTTCTCCCACAATGTGATTTGTATACAAATTTAGCAATTGGGAGCTTCCTAATTCTTCAACATTCACATGAATGTATTCCCTAATATCTTCTACATGCAAAACACCATACGAAACAGAAGAAAATGCACCTAATGGTTCTATTTCAATAGACTTTAACAGGTACAATTTGAATTTGAGACGGGGTCTATCCTTGATATCGACAACTAACAGAGAAACCATTTCCAAAAATTTCAAATTCACAAGTTTGTAGATAAATACCTTTTCCAGATTAGGGTTTGGTCACTGAATCACCTTCAGACTTGAATCTCGCCAAACTTCACTTGCAGAGCTCTCCAAACATCTTCTTCTCAAAATTCCATGTGATGAATGAGGGATATAAGTAACCTTTTATCATTCTCACACCTAAATTTTCCATCACAATAAATGATTTTACCCTAGGTCTTTCGAATACCCTGTTTTCAAAAACTGTGAAAGAAAATTTTTATGCGGACCTTCAATTTTGCATAAATTTTCTCCACAATTGTACCCAAAACATTTGTAGGTTACTAATGCAATCGTTGCAATATGTCACATTCTAGTTCCAACTATTAGTAGGGGGTTAAAATATTTTCTTCAAAACTCCCCCTAGGCCAAATGACTTAAACTGATTCTCGGAGGAATTTCTAGTGCCAAATCTTGGTGTGGAATTTCTAGATTGTGAGCTTTTGGTTTCCCATTATAGGAAGGTATAAAATCTAATGAATTCAAATCATGAACATTTTACAAGATGACATTGACATTAAGCGAAGGTGTAGTTGTATGTTCATTTGCTTCCTGATCTCATCCGTAGTAATTTTTACTTTTCCCTTATCATCCTTCTGCACATTTTCCCCTTTGTTTACCGGACCATTCTTGCTTCTAAAAAATATTGCAATGTGACTGAATTTGTTGCAATTATAGCATACAACATTTCTTTGTCTAGACCAGTTGTTCCATTGATTTTATCTTGATCTGTATTGGTTAGCAATATGGCCAAATCTATTGCAGGCATAACATCTGACATTTCTATTGAAAGAGTTTTTCATCATATTTTTCCATTCAACTAACTTATGACCATACTTATTGCAATTAAAACACTAACCAGAGAATGATGGACCACTTGAATTCATTTTGCTTCTACATTGAGCAGCCATATGACCAAATTTGTTGCAAACAAAATAGTATCCATTGAACTTTTGAGCATTAGGTTGTCTTACTAAATACCTTCTAGCTTTGTGTCATCTAATTTTCTTGCCTAAATATTCTTTGACTAGATCTAGAGCTTTCTCCTTTCTCATATCCAAGACCTCACTTGTCACTTCCAGTCCTCTGACTTTGAATCAATTCATCAAGCTTAGCTGAGCTAATCTTAAACTTCTCCTTGTATTCATTTGTAGTAGCAAGTTCATTCCTGAGAATAACAATCTACTTTTCAAGTTCTTCTTCATTGTTTCTAGATTGTTCCACTTCAAGCTCCAACTGATTGAATCCATCAATAATTCGGCTACATTCTTCAAATTTTTCTTTCAAGGATTGAGCAAAATTCTCTTCATTTTTCTTTCTTTCTTCAATCTCCTTGGCCATCCTCATCACAATGGATTCCATCTCATGCTTTAGGACAACATTATCTCTGGTGAGCTTTTCACATTCTTTTTGTCGTTTCCTTCAGGGCTTGACTTAGTTGTTCATCTTCCATGCTTTTATTTTCTTTCTGCTTGATTTGATCACATAGTTCCCTTCTCTTCTCCCTGGACTTGTTGATTTTATCTTTCAATGATTGAATGAATTTCTTAGCATTCATGAGGCTTGCTTGCAATTCTTGAACTTCAAATTTTTACTGATCAAGATCATCTAGTGCCACCAAAAGTTGTTGAAGACTGCTTGAATCCACTGAATCACCTTCCCAGATCTTCCCTAATCTATTAAACTTCTTCAAAGGAACTAGGCTCTAAAACCAATTTTTGGAATCAAGTAACACTGAGAGGGGGTGAATAAGTGTTCTACAAAATTTAACTTTATTATCCTATTTTTTAAACCACTTATAGCATTGAACCAAAAGAAAGATGTATAACACAAAGCAATCAACCACAACACCATAACACGAGGATTTTTTTACATGGAAACCCTATTAGGGGAAAACCACTATGGAGGTCAATCCACAATATGAGTATACTCAAAATAAGTGTTTACAAATGGGGAATGCACATGCATTCAGGAAAATTTCTTGGAGCTCACTACTCAAATACAAAAGGAAGACACGCCATCTTTAAAAACATTTGGATTACATCTAGAATATTTGAACTAAGAAAATAGGATCTTCTAATGCCTGATTATAGTTTTGGTTAAGTGCATTTACAAAATTCTTCACATTCTACCTGATAATGCTCTTGAAACTCTGTCTGCTTTAATTCAGATCACAAATCTTCTTTCTACTCAAATGAAATTGTATACAATTGATCAATAACCCTTCTTACTTTCACATCTCATCACAACACACATCGAAATGATATGAACAATCACTTATATATATATATATCCACAACAAGAGATTACATTGCTACATGTCTGATTTTACAAAATATAAAACATATACAAACTATTAGCCCAATCCATAAATAATTTTCCATGTGCACCAACCAATGTCAGCCACAACATAGTGAAGACCCAAAATAACATCCTATAACACGAAAACACTTCAAACAATTTCACCTCAAACATCCGCAACCTGCTACATTCATCTAGTCGGCCTTTTCGCACTGTAAAACTGAAAATCATCAAACCAAATCTTCTAACTTGCACACCAATCAATACAAGGCTCTATGAATCAAATATAACATAGATTATACATAGAAAAACCTTCCCTAAGATCCCACACCACAAAATGATAACATAAAATTGCATATGAATCGATGAACACAATTCTGTCGAATGCTCTGTTCTAGCTTTAACAGTTAATCACAAAAATTCAATCTAACTTCTAGTACGAGCAAATACTAAAGTGCAGATAGGATTACTGACTAGGGTTTCCATCAATGACAACACCAAATGAGTTGTACAGTGTCTTTTTCCAACACATGGCACCTACATTGATCAATCCAAAAGGCATCCTCCTGTACTCAAATGTACCCCACTTGGTGGTGAAGGCAATCTTATGCCTATCTTCGTATTGAACCATAACTTGATTATAGCCAGAGTAACCATCTAAGAAGGACATCATATGAGATCCATTAAAAATCTATAGAGCCTCATCCAATGAAGGAACTAGATATTTATCCTTTTTAGATGCTCGATTAATATTTCTAAAATCAAAACATAACCTTATTTCTCTATTTTTCTTACGGAATGAGAACCATATTTTCTACCCATGTGGAGTTTCTGATAGGGAATATGATTCAAGAAGATAGTAATTTTTGCACCTCCTTCTGGATGATTGGTTCTAATAGTGCATTGATAGGCCTCTGCCTTAGTCAGAAAGGTTTCACTCAAAGTCTTAAGGGAATGGTGTGTGTGATAATGGAGGTATCATAAATCTTCAAATCTTCATAACTCCATGCTATGACATCCTGGTAAGCATGTAATGCATCTATTAGACCTTTCATTTCTTCTACAGTACACACCTTTCCCATGTAGACATTATTAACATTATTGGGAGTTCCCATTTTGTAGGTATCACACTGGCTATCTATTGAATTTTTTTTCATCTGTTGATCTTGGTCTTTTATCCTATCAAGGTCAAAAATCCTCTCCAATTGCACCATCCCTCTTGGGATTGTGTTCGTCTTCAGATTGAGAAATCCTTCCGTGTCCAATTTTGCCTCTTGGGGCTCCATCTCATCAATCACTTGTGAAGTGAACACATCAAATTTGGTTATGAAATCTAGGATATGCTTGTCTTCTTCAAACACTTGAAAGTTCGTAACATTGTCAGGGACAGAAGGGATTGGTGTCAATTCACTAAATTTATTTAATCTAGATAAGGATAGAGGTTCCAACATATTGGACACCTAGGCTAAAGCATCTGCATTATGAATCTTAGCCTTCAGGATCAGTTAGATGTTAAATGCATCAAATCCTTTGATCAAATCCCATAATTTGTGCTGGTAGTTAGTCATCCTCTTGTCGTGACAGGAATACTACCTTTTGACTTATTTTACTACTAATTCAGAGTCATTGAACACTTGCAATAACTTGAAATTCTTCTTTAGTTCCATAAGTAGTCTATGGATAGGTGCCTCATACTCTGTAGCATTATTGGTGCACTGAAATTGCAACCTATGAGTAGCAAAGAAGGTTTTCCCTGTTAGACTTATCAATTTGAATCTGAATCCTACACCTTGTTTAAACTTTGATCCATCAAATCGTAGAGTCTAGATTTTCAGAGATGAACTAACTTTAGAGTCTTTAATACTCCCACTTCTACTAGAGGAAGTGTCATCTTGCATGGCTAGCTCTTTCCCTTTTTTGTCTTGATGTACTTCTTGCACTTTAGGTCCAACTGTTGAGTGCAGATTAATGCATCTCTTGATCTGCTCAACAACAATCTAGCAAAGACAACATTCAAACTCTGGATAGGAAGCATTGTGCACCTTGCATTAGTTAGGTAGTATTAATTCCTCAAATTCCATTTTTCTTCCCAAACTCACCTGGTCCTCAATGCATTTTTGAATAAATTCTTGAAAATTGTCAATCAGTCTGAGATTTCTATCACCTAACTCATAGTCTTTATCATTTTCCATAATTACCTCAGTGCTCCCAGAGGAATGAGTGAAATCCTTTAGTATGTCTTGCATCATAAATACCTTCTCCACTTATGGCTCTTCAGCAGTAGCTTCTAGGACATAGTTTCCTAAACTTTCTTTGGAAATAAGTAATTCATTGGAGGTATTTTAATATTTGGTAATCAAGTACTTCAGTCTAGGTTCCCTCTCAATCCTAATCTAATTCGGGAGTCCCTTCCATGGTAGCCACATATGGGAGTGATCTATTGAATTTTATCCATTAAGGACCCTCATAAAGTCTTTGCCAAAGATCATTCTATAGGCATTAGGTATATCAGCGACCTAGATATTAATAACCTATTGCACTCATGGGTTTGATGTTACTTGCATCAAGATCATGTTTAATTCACATACTACGCTCACCTTAGTTTTATCTAATTGAGTAACTTTTAATTTAGAGGGAGTAGGAGTGATTCCTAGAGCTTTAAAAATCAAGAATGGCATCACATTTGTAGATGCACTAGAATCTAACAGACAATTATGCAAATTTTTACCAAAGATTTGAATAGAAATCAGAAAAGGAGAAGTATTCTACTTGGTCTGGAATAGACTTATTGGGGAATCAATGTTAACCACTTGAATCTTGTCCTTTTCTTTGCTCCTATCCTTTTTCTATGATTTTGATTTCTCCCTAGTGGGCTGGGTATTCTAACTTGGGGCTGACCAAGAATTATGTGTTTTTTCAGCTATATCTTTAACCAAGGGTTCAGGAAAACCAACCCTCTTGGCAGCAAGGTCCTATGAGAACCTCATGGATTATTTTTTATTCAATGCTCCTAATACAAAACTCCAAATAGCTAGTACTCTCAACAACTCAAAGGATGAAATACTAACCTTCACCTTCTTAAGTTCTTATACTACATATTCTCCCATCTGGAATATAGTCATATCAGATTGGCTACTCCTTGATGATATCCCTTGTTGATCCTTGGTAGCTTCTCTCTTTGAAGCATCAAAATATCCTCCTCTATAGAAATATTTCCTTGGTACATGAGGGTATGAAGGGTTGTTACTGGCATTAGGATCAAGAGGAGTGTTGAAATTGATCAGAGGAGTAGAGGTGGTGAACCGTCCACTGACCTGCCTATTTCTCAAGTCATATGGCCTAGTCCTTTGGTGGAGCATTTGTACTTCATAAATTATTCATTCTTATTCATCCAAAGGAAAATTTTCAAAAGCTCCATTATTTTTAAATAATTTTGATATTGACTCCCCAATGTACACTTGTTCTGATTTTACACTTTCTTTTGAGGACTCTTCTTTAGGCCCATTCTCTTCTCCTCTGGGAAAAGGGGCATGGTTCAACACCAACATTGGTGAATCATAAGGATCTAAAGGTATTATTTCTTGACCATACAAAGGAACTCGTGTAGTATCTTGTGCTTCCATCTGGAATATAGCTGCAACAATTTGGAACTTGGGACAATCGAATTCTGAATGTTGGGTTGTCTTGTGAAGTCAACAGTATCCCCTGGGAGTAGATTCTTCTAGGAGGATTGTGCTAGTAGTCTTTTCTAGATTGTTGGGTTGGTCCAATGGTGTTGGAACCCCTCCATTGTTAGGTTTGGTGTTCCAAGCCCTATTTTACCTTGGTGGTGGCCTCCTATCAAAGTTTTGTCCTGATGACTTGCCCCTGTCATAACCCTGGTTGTATCCTTGTGTAGACTACCTATTATCTATGTTGTAACCAGGCTCTCTATTGTCCCTATTATCCCTATTATAATTAGATTGGATGCTTCTTCAAGCAGCTTGTAATTGGTTATTCTAGATCCTCAAGTAGGTTACCTCAGTGGAAAACTTCTAACTTGTTCTTTCATCTCATCCAACCTTTCCTTGTCTGAGTTGCTTGATGTAGATCTAGAATTTGAAAAATTCAATAAATAGACTACATGAGAGCCCTGGCACAAAGATTGATTTAAAACCTCATAATTATAAAAATAGCTCAGGATGTTATCCTAATACTGGGGGAAGGGTTCCTTGCCCACATTGTTTGAATAATTTGGTACAATAGAAGATTGATTCAAAGAAGGTCCCACATGAGGAACTATAGGTAGTTGTGAGACTGGGTTCATAATTGGAGTGTGATTGTTTATGGCCTGGACTTTCTCTCAATGAGTAGTGGGCCCTAATGATGGAAAAGGTCCTGATAAATGTTGTCTTAGATCTGTACTTGCTTTAACTATCTTTGTATATCCATTTAGCAAACTATCAAGGGAATTATGCTTCCAATTGATAAAAGTAGAGGTTAGGTTATCCAATGCATCATAATAAATCTCTCTTGTTGTGGCATCATCAACAACATAGGGTGACTGCAGTGGGGTATAGGCATGATGGAAACTATTGTTAAAAGACCCTATTGGTTCATTGACTTCTCTTTTAACCCTAGTGAATTGAAGATATAACTCATTAGCACTAATGGGAATTTTGAACTTAAGCAAAAAGGCATTTTCCAAATCATCCCAACTAGTTATAGAACCAACCGGTAAGTGATTATACCATTAAAAATCTTTTTCACCTAAGGAACATGGAAAAATCTTGCATGTAACATCTTCATGAACAATTCCTCTATCCATTAGGGTAGTCTAGAAAATTTTGATGTGTTGTTTAGCTGTTCTATTGGGATCACACATATGAGGCTTGGAGAAAAAGTGCTCTAGTTTTTTAGGCATGACATTGTAGTTGTTGAAGAGAAAAGGTGAAGGGTTATTTGCTAGGAAGGTCATTGGTGGCGGTGGGGGTGGAAGTGGTTGATTGAACTATGCCTGGGGCTATTAAATGGGTGAAGGATGAGGTTTAGTGGGAGTGGGTTCAGTGGAAGTTGATTTAGAATCTGAGGATGAAGAGGGTGATGATGGCCAAATGAGTGAAGATGATGATGCCCCTCCTTTCTTGGTCCTTCTTGACCTGGTAGGAGACTCCAACTCTTGGAAATATCCTTTTGATGTAGACCTGGTTTGTCTCCTGAATATCTAAGGAGATATTGATGATAAAAATTGCTCCATCTTGTTGAATCATCCCTCAATCTAGCACCAATATGTTGATGGTGTTTTCTACATAGAAACTCAGATAGAATATAATATTATATCTCTCTTGAAAGGTAAATCTCTATTAGCAAGCCTCAAGAGATAACTCCAAGGTCTCTAATGTTAGATCTTGACAATGTAGTGAAACAACTCAAAGATCATGTTAAAATGTTGGTTTTCCACAAAGGGCCTTACAAACAAATTTTGGAGATTAAAAAGTTCATAAGATATGACAATATATTGATGCTTGTAAATCCTAAACTACCCCATATTTTTAAAGAAATAAAAAAAGAGATAAAGGGTTTTAGAGAAATTTAAATCTAAATCCTGAAATCAGTTATGAAAATGACAAAGCATTTTGAAGTGAACCAACCCCTTCAAACCAATTCTTGCTAAACCCAGATTAACCTGCAATGTCACAGAAATAGTGCTATCTCCTAAGGTATGAATATTTTTAGATTGCCATAGGCTCAGGCTAACTTTACATAGCCACTTACAATCAGCAAGTAGCCAAAAGTATGGAACAAGGGGGTGCTCAAAAACTTCAAATATTTTATCATAAACACAACTAAAACATAAATATCTCTAAGATTATCTAAAGAGTAACTTACTTAAAACAAATTTCAAAATACAAAATACAAGAATCACAAGAACCATGCACAGATGAATAACACAATGAAGAACACCAAATAAAAATGTCTTCTCTTGTTTTTACTTCACCAAAATTTGTAACAATCCAAGTTTCTCCAATATCTCAAGTATTACAGAGATTTTCTAATGCCTTAGATAAAATTCTAACACTTTCTCCAATTTCCCAACCCTCATAAATGAGGGGAAAACCCCTATTTAAATCAATATACACCTAGGTCGGCCCAAATTAGGGTTTACAAGTTAGGCTGGCCAAAAATTCCCTCCTAAATTTTCAAGTTCAAATCTACTAAAATAATAGAGGCTAGCCTCCAAAAGTCAACTTTTAGCAATTAATGCTTCCCAGGTGCAAAATCCAAGGTACAGTTATCCCATCCCATAGGAAAAATTGGCATTAAATGGCACATTCTCCTAGGCCATCAAGCTAGGTCATCCTTTTCAACTTTGTCTGCTTCATTCTTTCTAGAAATTTCTTTAATTTTTCAAGAACTAGGTCCAAGTCAGCCTGGATTGGAGTAGATATCACATTAATTCTTACCCCGGTTGAATTTAACTCTCCTTCATATTTGACTAAGGTTTTATCCCAGTCAACATATAAGCTCTAATACCTATCTAGAAAAGAGATGTAAATTGCAGCATCCTTTAACTAATCCTTAACCATTGGGCCCTTTGCACTTGCAAAATATACTTCATGCAACCATTGCTACAATTGCCCCAGATTCAAGTCCTTCTGTCTAAATTTCTTCCTTCCTATAATAGTTTCTAGAAAGGAATTATAGATATCAATAACTTCCTTTACTTTGAATTGGGCCTTGGATAATTTCTTGGGTGCTTTCATTCTGAGTTTGTTCTTAAAATTGAAAGCCTCTATCCATTCCATGGAATTGTGTGTATCTTGCATGGTGATAACACCTTCCTTAACCAGAGTCTCTGCTGGAATTGTAAGGATTCTCTCCAATTCTTTAACAATCGTATCATCTGGTGGTTGTTTACAATCATCAAGGAAATATGTTATGTCCTTGGGGAGTATGGATGATTTCTCATAAAATGGCAGCACCTTTTCAATCATTTCATCTCCTTTTTCATTGACACCTTGTAGCCATTCTTGTGTATCCTTCATAGAGGACTTTAGTCTCTCTATTTCTAATATTACCTCCTTGGACAACAAACCTTCTGGGAATGAAGAGCTCTCACTACTTTTGGATTGAAGAGGCTTGATCAGATGTTGGATATACCTATGGACCTCCCTCAATTGCCTCTGTAATTCTTCCTTTTCAACAGTCTCTTTGTCCAGTCTCCTCAAAATTTCCTAGGAGGATTCTTGGAATTATTCCTTTTCCCGTTCCTTTGTAGTTGGATCCAAATTAATAGTCTTCACCTTGTAGTCTATGGGTCTTATTTCATCCTTATACTTGATTTCCATAGGAACAACATGGAAAATTCTATTATTGAACTCATCTCTTCCAAATTTGGAGACTGTTCTGGCCCTCTTTCTTTCATTAGGTTGCCCCCACTTTTCCAGAAGTTTGTTCTAGCTTGGAGTCTCATCCTCCACAATAATTTATTTATGTTTTAACCTCTTTTCCAACCAATATGGGGCAGCAGGCTGCTCTATCTCCACATTCTTCTGAGGAGTGTCATGCTCAGGTTGATTATGATGAGGACTTTCTTCAACAACTTCTATATTTTCCTCATTTTTTCCTTTATTCTGCTAATCCCTATCCTCACCATCTTTATCTTTAGGCTCATCTTTTGAATGTGGCTTATCAATATTTTCACTTGTCTCAGGGTGAGAAGGAATTTATATAGTGACCTCTGAGGTTGTCTCTTTGCTTAGTCCCTTCTGCTCTCACAATTTCTTAGCCAAATCACTCAATTTCCCATCTCTGGGTGTAGATACTTTTTCACTCTATGTTTCTTCATCAAGATTCTCAAGTAGGCCCTCTTCTCCACCTGATTGTTCATGTTCTTTTGGGACCTCATCCTTTGGTATATTTTG
Organism: Sequoia sempervirens; assembly: GCA_007258455.2. NCBI lineage: Eukaryota > Viridiplantae > Streptophyta > Pinopsida > Cupressales > Cupressaceae > Sequoia > Sequoia sempervirens. Next base: position 160,913,585 of record VDFB02049217.1, on the reverse strand, counting down.
TTCTGTGGATAGAGAAGGGGAATTATCTCTTGTAGCTACTCTTTTTGTTTCCTTTATGATATCATCAATAGGTGTCTCTTCAATATGTACCTTCTCAATCTCAACTTTTGATTCCCCTACAGGGGACACCCTCTATTTTGGTGAATTCCTTCTCAGGTATACATGTGGATTCTCCCCAAAGATTTCAATTTCCATAGCCTTGGGAGGGTCAGTTGAGGCCTTAACAGACTCTTTTCTCTTAGCTATTCTCTACCCTTCAGTCACTAGCTTCCTCTTCTTGGAAAATTGAGTAGTCTCCTCTCCTTCCTCAGTAACTTCTTTAGAATTTTTCCTTTCCTTTAGTGTAGGCTGCTTCTTAGTTTTATTTTCTTTCCCTTGACTCCTTGTTCTCCTTTTTATGGTGAGGGGTATTTTTTCTTCCTAATCATGCCCATGTGGAGGCTCTACAACATCATCCTTAGTAGCCTTGGTGTCATACTCGAAATGGGATTCAAGGTTTCGCATCAGGTCATAAGTGAACTAAGCACCATCTGCCTACAAATATGAAATATTATGTTTGACCCATAGTCTAGAATATCTCTTCATAGGTTCGGTTATCTGATCAAGATTAACTAATTCTTCTTTTGAAAAATTCACTAATGGAAAGGGTTTGTTTCTATAGGGATCATAGTCATGATACTACATGAGATGTCCCTCATCTTCATCAACTTGATCTAGCACTTGGTCCACTTTGTAGAGTCTAATAAGTTTCAAAGGAAACCTAGAGTACCTTCTCTTTATAATTTTGAATTCATCTCTACAATTTTCCCATTAATATTCTATGTGATCCTTGTGTCTATACTCCCTAATGGATTGTTTATGTTCTTTTCCATAGGGATCAAAATTTCCTTAGTTAGTGTGTGAATATAACTCATATTGCACCATCTCCTTCTTTGAATGTTGGGTAGTTTGGAGAGAGGGGTAGGCTTCCATAGTGAAAATCCTCAATGGGAATTCATCTCTGAGCCCCTTCCTATGCATATCTTGTAGCACTATCTTAAATGCAACTATTTTCCTTGTCAACTCTAGCAAAATGAGTTTGTTGGTGGGGTACCTTGGCATTCTAATTGGTATTGTAAGAGATCCTTGTATCCTAATGTAAGAAAACCTATAAAAATGTGTGTGTTGGAAAAATGAAGAACATCTCATTTTGTTGTTTTATGTTGTCATTGATGTCACCATGATATATGAGTTGCAACTACAAGATCAATTTTGAATTTTTTTTAGTATTCTAGTCTGGTATCTGAACCGGTATAATGTTTATATCCTCTAGTATTTTGCTTACATCCTATGGTATCTTGGTCTACAATTGTTTGTTGATGATTACTATTGCTTGCAGTTTTGGGAAATGGTGCATGGATGTTGTAAGCACATTCATTCAAGATCTCATGTATTCAGATGCTCGTATGGTGTATCAACATTATTTTGATTGTAATTTTGCTATTAGGTCTATTCTTGGCTGACCTAATGGATGAGTTGTGTAATGGTGAATTAATTTTTGTTATGTGGATATATGTGTGACCTATCTTAAGTCCATGCTAACATGATGTAGCGTGTTGAGTGTTTGAATTGATTTTGGGAAGATTTTTTGAAATCTTATAGTCAAAAGTTAGTATTTTTGGTGAATAAGAAGTGCATCTAATTAGGCTAACCTAATTGATGCTTGTAGAGAGATTAGATATATATGTATTGGATAGTTTTTGAAGACTGAATAAGAGATTATTGTGTTGTAAATGCGAATGTGAAGAAGACCGAATATGATGAAGTGTATCGATTCAGTTTACTGAGCTTCATTGGAATTGAATCAACACTCACTAGGTGTACTTTATCAGTTCATTTTCTAGCTCTAATCCATTTTGTCATTGTAATTTTGTAGGCAGTGAGCCTTTGTATTTGGATAGTGAGTTCTGGTAGTGAGCCACCCCAATTTTGTAATATCTTATAACTGGTTATACTATATTGTGAGCTAACACTCACTGTGGTTTTTCCCATTTTGGGTTTTCCATGTAAAAATATTGGTGTTCATGTGTTTTGTGATTTCATTTTTTGTTAATGCTTTTACTTATCTTTATTTTTGTATGCATTGGAATAATTGGATGGTATCTAATCAAAAAAATTAAGAAGATATTGATTCACCCCCACTCTTAGTATCTTGGATATTCAATAGTATGAACTATTGTCCATAACTCTTGATTAGCTATATTTCCTTTGTGGAGAATCTTATATGGAGAGAACCCTGTAGCAATCTAGGGATGTACATAAAGAAAGCATCATTTTTTCTCCTATAATTTGATGTTTTATACTAGAGTTGAGGGTAAACATCTTGAATTCTATCCTTGCTAGGAGTCCCTCTACAACTTAGACCCCTGTACTTGTTTTTACTTGCTCACATGGACAAGATAATATTTCATTGTGAACACATTAGTATCTTGCACAATTCTCATATTTTTTTATCTAGATTGTCACTCAAGATACCTTCCCAATAATACTGCTTTCCTCTCATAATCTAAGTAATTGGATAGAACATCTAGGTTCTGAAAGTGAATGCTTCTTCCAATCCCATTACTCTGCCTAGGAGTGTGATAAGATCATGATATTCCATTTTGAAAACACTCCTATGTAATTGATTTGGGAGCTTGGAATAATGTGGTTTTGGCTTAGCTACCCATGAACTATTCATCATGTCCAAATCCCTGGTAGTATCTTTAGCCTAAAAATCTTCTTCTTCCTAGATGTCGATTTCTTTGATGAGCTTGTGATGAGAAGAAATATTGAAGGTTTCGACAATTGAATCTTTAGTTAAGTTGGCCATGACTCTTCCTTGTGGGCCCACCATTATCCTCTTGTCAGCGTCATAGTGTTTTTCACACTCTAACGCTATTTTTGGGCACAACAATGTGGGTGGAAACCCTATTGCCTATGCTAAGCTTGTATGTGTAATGATTTGTGCCAATTGGGTAGGTACATTGCCAAATATCCTCTGTTGGAAATCATCATAATCAACATGCCCCATATTTGTGGTAGCTATCTTTGACCATGCGGAGGATATTCTTGACTTTTTCCATATACCTTTGAAATCATACTTCATTATGTCTATTCTTCTCTTGACTTCCTCTTGTGCATGTGAATCCTTTGACTTGGAAGTCTTTCCAGGACTCAGATCTTCCTACATCTGTTAAAAAAAACAATAATCACCATGATGCTAATCATTGATAAACTCATTATTATAATTAGATACATGAAAATTTCTTAATTAACATCAAATTCTCTTCATTTATCTCAAAATATAAAGATAATTAATTAAAGGCCAATTCATTTCAAGATTTCAAGATGTTGGAGGAATTTCAGAAAATCTAGCCTGGGGCGGATTCTCCATTGGAAATAAAGGTTGGAGATTTCAAGGTCAGGTAGATTCTTTGTAGGAACCAAAGCTTAGCGAATTCGAGGTGGGAAGGAATCTCTGAAAGCCACACCACATAGGTAAATTTCAAGTTGTAAACTTACCCTACATGATCAAATGGTGGCACTTCATCTGAGGATTGATTTAATCTTTCAAGTCTTAGGTTTCTTGAAGTTCCAAAGAAACTTTTAGAAAATATGAGGTGACACGGATTCTCCAAGTGGATTAAGGCTCATAAATTTTGAGATAGGATGGAATTCCTGATTGGTCCACCCTAGTATGCACTTAAGTCTTGACTCCCACTTATTGTTGATGCAAGATGACCTCATGATATCATGTCAAGCCCTTCACCATTCTTCATGTTGCTTTCAGAGTTTCCTCACCCTCATGGATTTGGAGAATCCGGGGTTGGGTGAATTCTCCAAAGGAAATTCCTTTAGAAAATTTGCAGTGAGGAGAAATACTTGAATATAATGACATCTCTCAAAATCACTCCTTAGTTCGAAATCAAATCACTGGTTTAGACTCAAACTCGGACACAAAAGAGATAGGTCAACTTTCAGAGGTCAATGTGGGAAATGGATTTGAGGAATCCAAGGGGCACCAAAATCTCTGAAGGATTAACCTTTAGAAATTCTAAGATACCTCAAATTTTCCAAGGTGATCACAACTTAGAGGTTTTCTCATGGTTTTTATCTCCTAAATAAAACCCAAGTGATCTTCTCTTCATTTTGGCCCAAATTTATGAGATCACGCTCTCGTCCACAAAACAAAGTCACTTCTCCTATTCAATGAAACAAATCAAAAGCTTTGCATTAAGGATTCCCCACTTCCCTTGATTGATTTTAAGATTCAAACAAACTAAGGAAAACAAGCTAGGGAATGGGCAAGATTGACACCTATCCATTGACAACACACCATCATATAATTGTATTGGTTCATTGGCCCGCATTGCAATCTATGCAGGACTTAGATACAAAATTTTCTCTTCACACCAAATATCGCGAGACACAAAACCCTAATGGATGATAAGGACAACAAAGAAGAATTCAACCCTAATGTGCGTGATGACCATCCAATCCCAAAAAGATCAATAAATAACTTTGAATCCCCCCACAAGATACATTACAGCTCGCATAATCAAAGAAAGAGCACATTTATTAACACATTTCATCATAAGAACAAGATAGATCACGGATTTACCATCAAATCACCATAAAATGTTATAGCTATGTCATAAACATAAAATGAAGAGGGGAGAAACCCTACCTTTAAGGAGTTAAAACCAGAAAATGAGTGGTTGAGTTCACCTTTGAATGGAAGTTGAAAGCCAGAAGCAGATTCGCAATATCCAAACACAATCACCAAACCAAGGAGGAATTAGTGAGTCGAATTCCACCAACTCAAGGAGTTCAAAACAATAAAAAAGACATTCGAATAACCTTTAGATATCCAACCAAAACAACATTAAATGTGCCACCTACCTACCTCAAGTGTAATGAACTGACATACGAGGACTTGGGGATGCGATCAGAGGATGAACTCAGAGAATATGAGGTAGGCTAGATTCTTCAAAGGATTGAGCTATGGAAATTCTAAGCCACCTCAGATTTTCTTAGATGACCCATCACTTGAGAAATATGAGCTAAGGTGGAATCCCTAAACTTCTCTCAGACTTAGCCAATTTCTCCTGCAAGCAAGTAGAATCTTAGGTGAAGGAAATGGATTCTAATGATGACCTAAGATCGAAGAGTAGTAACCAAAGCACCCTAAGTGCAAATGAGTCATGAATTTCTCCAAGTGAAGCGAAAGACCAAAATTTAAAAGGAATCTATCCCTTAAGGGGAAAAGGTGAAACCTACAACAAAGAAGGAACAAAATCAAGAGAAGAGGGGGTCCCTACCTCTGGTGGGGTGTGTGTGCAAAAGTGCACAACACTATCCAAAGGAAAGAAAGGCTCGGTCTTGGTGGCTCACTACCTGAAATAGAAAGAGATATAAGAAATTTGACTCACTACCAGATATGAACTGCTAATAATGCATTTGACCTATGTTGAAGATACAATTCCACTAAAGCTCATAATACTAACTTAACACATTTCATTCTTCACCTCAAAAATAATTCACACTTCTTTGAATTTTGAAAAAACTCAATTATCTCACATATCTCTTACATCATATATCTATCTTGCACAAGGAATTAACCTTGTATATATATTGTAAAAAACCAAAACATAAATACGGTCATCCTGATTGATGTACCATGCAATAATTCATCCTGTCAGCTCAAAACTCAACCATGCACACCTTGCACAGGGAACCAAAGCATATAACACATTAATATAGGTTGGTGTTACCTATAATTATTCCCATAATTTCACTCCAAACTCTACTCATCTATGCACAACCAAAAATACATAGGTCATCACCACTGGTGAACTAACAATAGAATGAATCATTTGTTCACTTACAACTTGACATGCAAACAACCAAAACACTTGCCACTTGGAACAAAGACACTTTGGACACCTATAAGCACTTCCTCAAAACTACATAGAAAAATAATCATCTGCAATAGAATGCAAAGCATTCCAATCATACACTTTGTCATAGTTGCACTGGTATTTCTAGATCAATACTGTCACTATTATCTTTGACTGCGGAAGACATCAGATCATGAAACTTTGGATTTAGATTCTTCCAACATACACCATCATTATCTCAAAATGGTATAACCAAATTCTTCATGGTGGAGCAATACGGACCAAAATAGTGGTTCTCTAAACACTGATAAATTATACTCTTGGAATTAGGAAAATATCCAAATCATCTGGCCTTCTCTAGACCAACACTTTTGCATCTATTCAATAGGTTATCATCAATGACAATCACCATATACTACTATGCTCATCAACCTTCATCAATCTCCCTACTCAATTATCTCTTCACACTATACATCAATGACATCTATAGCATACACAAGCTTCCATCAATCTCCATATCCAACCATCTCCATAATGTTGACATCAATGAAAACACTAGTAGCATACTTGCAAAAACACTAACATTTATATTTTTAACTTGGCATTGATGGAAAAAAACTCCATAGTTCCACATTTTGGCATCAAGTGGAGAAAGCTCCATTGGGTGCCAACTTTACCAATTTTCACTACGTAAAACTAGTATAAAAATTAACTTTTCCATAAGTTTCATAATTCTCCAACTTGGCATTTAATGGATAAATTTTCACCTATTACCAACTTTGATAATTTTATACCTTGACATTAATGAACAAAAACTTTCACCAAAAATAAAATGGGAAGTAGCATGTTTTTCTTGCCAAAGAAATGTGTGACCAAAGAAAAATTAGTGTCCAAGTGAGTATATGGACCCAAGTGAAAATGGACATCAAATAAAATGAAATGACAAGTAAAAGTGATAAATTTAAGCCCTCCATTCAAAGTGACATCTAAGATGAAGTATATCAATATTTTTTAGGAGATAGATATAAGTTAAAGAAAACTAACAATAAAATTATAAGATCAAAGCCCATATACCAAGGTGAGAAGAATAAATACAAATACATATATTTTATATTATTTTAAGAGGATGTTGATAAAGTTGCTTTCAAAGAATTTTTTTATTTTTTAAACTTTAAGATGCCATAACTTTGGTTATAAATGTGTGTCATTTACATATAAATTGTAATTAAAGTTGATACCAAATTTATATTACAAAAATCATCATTCAAGTTCAAATTTAGAATAAATTATTTAATTTTTTTTGTGCAATAAATGAAAGATTGAATCTTTCTTATGACACCAATACTTCACTTCAAAGTTATAAAACTTCATGTTTTAATTGTGCAAAGAAGTCAATTAATAAGGAAGATCTATATTAATTTTGAGCAACTATGATGTTCAGGGTTACAAAGAAGATGTGAAATTGTATGTAAGAATTAATTATCTTCATATTTCTTCTTTAAAATATTTTAATTATGTTTTATATTCTCTTTTCCAAATCAAATTGTTGATAACCTTTCAAGGGATCTTTATTTTAATCCTTGCATAGTATTATTTTTTATATTTTTTTTGGTCATAAATTGAGAAAATTCATTAGTGAAGTGGGAGTTCTTTAAAATGTCATGCTCTAACATCTAATATCAAAATAAATAAATTATCTTTATTCATTTTATCCTTTGCAAAAATCCAAAAAATAAATTGTGAAATTTTCATATTATCAAGCTATTTTTGTTTCATATTTTAGAGTAGATTAAATTAGAGAGATTCCCCTACAAATTTGAAGAGAATTTTATCATCCACTATTATGTTTTATGTTGTTACAAAAGTGATAAATCAAAACATGAATATTTTTGGCACCCATTGTTGGTAATATTTTTTTGAAATTTTCAAATCTCACATTCATGAATCTTAAAATGGTTTGACCTACTTTTTTACAACCTAACTTAAATTGGATTGAATAGGATAAAAAATATATCATGGACAACTTAATTAATTTCATATATGGTCAAAATAAGAGCATTGCACATTAAATAGTTTCTTCTACCATCTTAGGTAAAGAACAAAATATTGACCTTGTAGCAAGAAGACCCATCTTATGAAAAAACTTGCACAATAAGGAATACAATAGTAAATATGGAAAAAATACTTGATAATAATATTCCACTTTGAGGGGACAACCTCCTAATCCACTTTAAGTGATAAAACTCTTAGTCCACTTCAAGGGGTACACCTCCAATAGTCTTCAATAAGAACCTAATCCTCAATATAATGATAAAAACTAACCTATACCTCCTATGTGTACCATACTTATACCTTGGATACCACACAATTTGACTAGGATATTTAATTATAACCCCTAATACAACTGAAATACATATAATTTAAGAGTTAAGGTAGCCACAAGACATCTACTCATTATCTTATACACATTATAGGGTAGGGGAATAACATTCCCCCCTCTTTACAAAATCATGTTGTCCTCAATGCTAATTAATTATGGATGCATTTTCACAATATCTTCATCTTCATCTTCTTCTTTTTATTTTTCTTGTACTTCTTCCACTACTTATTCTTGTTCTTTTTATTGTTTATTTTATTTTTCTTATTCTTGCTCTTGTTTTTTTTCTTTCTCTTACTTGTTCTTGTTCTTTCTCTTCTTCTTGCTCTTGATCTTTTTCTTTTTATTGTTCTTGTTATTATTCTACGTATTGTTCTTTTCTACTTCTTGTTCTTGTTCTTTTTCTATAGGGCCTAGATCGCACTATCCCAAAAATATCTCCTAGAAATTAGTTGATTTTCAACCTTGAGATAAAAATTGTTATAAGCACTAATTCTCCAATAAATTGTTTAATTATTCTCCAATTCCTCTAAAATTTGGACTATATGTACCTCAATGTATTCTTGAAAAACCCTCTAAAAATAAAGAAACAATTCATTAAAATTTTAGAGATATGTACTTCACAAATAAATTTGGTAGAAACTCTAATTCTACAATAAATAACTTAATTATATTCTAGTTTCCTTGAAATTTAGACTATAGATGCTCCAATTTGTTTCAAAAAAAATCCAAAAATTAGGAAAAAAATCACCAAAATATGAAAGTTATATGCTTCCCAAAATAACCTCCAAAATTGAAAAAAAAATCTTGCCTTTATGGTACCAAGACCATTCTCTGATACTACTTGTTATGAAATAATTTGTACAATTATAATATAATATGAAATATTTTAAAATATTTGATAATAATATTCCACTTTGAGTGGGAAACCTCCTAATCCACTTCGAGGGGGATACATTGAATAGTCCTCAAAATGAACTCAATCTCAACATGATTTGATAATAACTAACTTATACCTCCTATAATACCATACTTATGTCTAAGATATTGTTGATGGTCAAAAATAACACAACAATGTTAAACAAAATATTTCTACTCTATTTCTCCTAAAAAAGATAGATAATCTTAAACCACCTATCTTCCAAGGTCTCAGTAGTTGGTTCTCAATTGTTTTGTCATCATTCAGTGATTCATGCAACTATAATATTCAAGGGTCCTTTGTTGGTAAAAGGATACAAACTAGATAACACAAAGTAATCTAACATGGGGGTTTCAAATAAATACAAAAAATATTGATCAAGGCTTTGGAACAGTAAAACGTGAATAAATATTTCCTTAAATTTAGAAATGCAATTTATGTAATGAGCATTTCCTAATTAGCTAAAAAATATAAAATGAAATGATTCACAAAGAGTTCATGTAGTCAAATTCATCCACAGTGCAAATTTAATATTCATAACACCATTCATCATCACTTTATTTTTTAGAATTTTATTTTCAATAACACACATCACAAGCTCATCACAAAAAATCAACATATCAATGAAAAAAAAGAAAACAACATCCACAGGTAACACAATAGATAGTTTTGAATTTGGCTTCTTCTTATTTATTTTCACCAATTTTAAGAAACATTTATGCACAACAAGATTCACTAGCGTACGAAAAACCATAGTCTATTGTCATCATCACTAAACTATTAAACTTTTGGAAATTAACTATTTGCATTAAAATTGTAAAAAAAATGTTTAACTGTTGCATAAAACTATAAAAATGAAAGTATCTAGTCTTAGGCAACAAATTTGACTTTAATTTGTTGGCCTTTACAATGAGGAGAAATTTTAATCTTATAGAAAGAATTAACACTAATTTCTCTTTCCAAAAATCATGATCCATCAATTGGGGCCCATATCCACAATTATAGGGGGCGCCTCTAGTTGAGTCTCAGTCTCCCTTTTGCTAAAATTGTTGAATTTGAAGGAGTACACCTCATGCCAACTAATTTGGAATTGCTTCTTTCCACTGTTGTTAATCATTGTGCCCAATTCTTGTCCTATCAAAATTGATCTGGAGCTAATTGTTCATCAAAAACTAATCTTGGATTCGACCTTTATTGACCAGATTCTCTTTCAAAAATAGAATACTCTCTTTTACTTGGCTGCTTTATCTATTTTGGTTGTGCTAACTTGCTTGAAGTACTCTTTTGTGTTGTTGAAAATCTGTTGCAAGGTCTCATCTTTAGGCGCATCTACCCATTCCACCCTAAACATTTCCCTTTCAAACTCCTTGGTGGTGGAAGTATACATATATTACAACTGGTTAACATTCCTGGAAGCATCTCATACATAAAATAGGATTTCCATCAGCTTGTCCAGAAGAGGCCCCTCATCATCATATCCTTCCTTTATCATCTTCTCCAACCTGTTGTTCCTTTGATCTTTAATCTCTTGTAAGGAAATCAAATTAGAATCTGGTGAAATCTCCTTTCCAATTACTTTAGTAACAATCCCCATAATCACCTTTCTCTCGTCAGAGAAATCTTGCTGAGGATGCTACAATATCCTTCTATGCTCCATGAAAACTTTTGTTTTAAAAATTAGTATATTCATACATTTATCAATATAACTAAAATCTTGATCCTCCAAAATAGAATACTCGATTACATCTTCCTTAGGAACCTTCTTCAGAATCCTCAACTTCCACATATATCCTACATATTTATCTTCTTCTGCTCTTGGCAGCTTAGTATATTTTTCTAGAGACTTGATCAGCTCACTTTACTCTATATAAATCTTAGAACTAGTAGTGAAAATCTCCTCTACCTCTTTCTTAAGAAGGTAAACCCACTTATCCATCATCATAGCCTTTCTTTTCATCTCACTCAACTCATCAACTTCCTTTTGGCTCATTAGTATAGGTATTTCCATTGATGTTGGTAGTTTAGAAGTAGAAGTAGTGAGTTCCTTCAAAAAACTCTTCATCTGCCCTACCTAAGCCTTAAGCTCATCCTTAGCCTATTTTCCCCTAATCAATCTCGACTTGGTAGCGGTAGCTACATTATCAATGAGATTCAACTATTGGTTCCTTGTCTGCTTGCCTAGATTGACAGTACTAACTTGATAGTCTGAAGCTTGTAGCTCCTTGTCATCCTTATCAGCTACTAGAGTTGTAATTTCTACCACCAAGTCCCCATCATTAGTGAGCCTTGTGGAATGAATTTCTTGGGGATTCTTCTTTGGCTTCACTTTGTCTACCTCTTTTATCATATCATCCCATGTCACTAGATGGGCTTGAACTTGTTTCCTTTTCTCCAAATTTAACTTTAACCATGTAGGAGCAATAGGATGAGTGTTACCTACTAAGTGCTCAGAGGCATTGATGAGGGAGGATTAGGAGGAGCTACTTCTACCATTTGTTCAAAAGAAGAATGTTGTTTCTCTTCTTTCTCTTTTAGCAACCTTTCTTGCTCCATCTTCTTGTTTTGTGCTTTTATTTCTTCTATCTTCTTCAACTCTAACTCTCTTTGGGAAGCCTCTTCTTCATCTTTTTGTCTTTGTTGTTTTAGTTCCATTGCATGAGCTTCCTCCTCTATTTCTTTTTCCAACTCAGCTTTCTCCTATTGTTCAAGCTCCTATGCATGAGCCTCTTCCTCATCTTTCTTTTGGGCTTCTACAGTTTCTTTCTCATGAGCTAACTCCTGTTCCTTCCTTAGTTGCTCCTCTTCTTCACTAGCTAATTTCTCTATAGCTTATTTTTGAGTACTTTCTAGTATTTCCTTCTATTATTCTTCTATCAAAACATCCCTTATTTCAGCCTCATCCCAAAGGATTCCTTTCTTGAACTCAGTGTCCTCTTCTCCAACTTCTTCCCTCTCAAGATACTCTTCATATTCTACTTTTTCTTCTTCACGAAGTGGAGTTTTCTTAGAGTCCAAGGGCATAGGTGATTTTGTTACATCAATTACTGGGGGCCTTCCTTCTTGAACAATTGTTGCTTCTGTAGTTAATGGTGTAGTGGGAGAGGTATCCTCAGTCTACATAGGAACAATAGAAGGACCTTCCTGGGTGGTTTCCACTCTAGGGTACACTATAGCCAAAGGTTGAACACCAAGAGCTACAATAACTCCTACAACAGTAGCAACATAAGTGACTTTAGCCTATGCTCAGGCTTCAATAACCTTCTTCATTGAGATCTCTTCTTCTACTAGGGTAGGTTCTTCTATGGTTACAACACCCTTCTTCAACCTCTTATAATATTTTTTTTTAGTTTAGGAAGTGGGCTCACTACTAGAATCTTTCTTCCTCAAGGCCTTAACTCTTGGTTACTTGAGACAGAGGTTAAGCCATTTCAGACTTCTCTCAACAACTATGTGTGAAAATTTATTGATATTGGTTTCCTCCTTCTCCATCCAGTTAATTGGATCTAAATATTTTGTAGCTACTTGATCCATTTCATACTGAGGATCAAGAGTGATCCCATCATCTGAAGTCCCTTCTAAAATATCCTCTTTAATCTCAATGTCCTTCATTTGGGCAATGGCCAATCTTTCATATCCTCTTCTTCTGACTTCAAACTGATCTTGCAAATTTTCCCAAAATTCCTCAAGAAGTGGTTGATGGAAGGGAAACTGTGAAGCATATAGAAATTTCATTTTCCCCTTCAGATCAAAGTCTTTCCTGGATGTATGAAGCTTCAAATTCATAGACTGAAATTCCTCTATTGTTTTTTTGGCTGCTACATAAGAAGAACAAGAAATAAAACCCTAATTGCATTAGGGATGAATGGCATCCAGCCTTGTGTTTATCAGAAAACTTAGTATTTACCTCAACCGCTTGATGAGTAAATTCCATCAAGATCCACCTATCCCCACAACACCTTGGTAATTTGAAAGGGTGCTTTTCATATCCAAATAGTCTAATATAAGTGGATTTGGGGTACTGGATAAGCCAACTTCCCCACTCCTAAATGAACTCCATGGCCTCCCTTGACAACCTAAATCCAATGTCTCATGTAAGCTGATTAATGACAACATACAAAAATGCATCGTTAACTCTTTTAAAGTGTCTTTCTGCTACCTTCAATTCTAGTTGATCATAGTGTTCTCACACCTTCTTTTGATCTGGACCATCCTCAAGTGATCCACAATAGTCAACCCCGGAAACCATCCTATTCTTGCAGCACAATAGATTACATAAGAAGACATTTAAAATGTCTTGGTTTCCCTTACTTTGATTAGCTAATTATGAATATTGTCTGAAATTATCTATCCCCAATCCAAATGTTGTTTCCCATCTAGAATTAATTGGATAAATGGGAACATCCAATTCTCAAAGGCATGAGAATCCTCTTTTCCAAATGCCCTAGCTAGAAAAGTGATCATGTCCCCATTATCCTCAGAGAAATCAGACCTTTTGGGCTTACGTAGTATCTTCTTTAGTGATTTCTTCTCTGTTTTGAGCCACCTCTTGTTGATAAGCCTTTTATTCCCTTCCTCATCCACTGCCCACCATTTTAGTGCATCAACTTCAAACATAATTTTGGGATTTGGATGAGGAGGAGGATCAAACACTATTCTAATCATCTCGGGGTTAAATATATGACCTCATTTCCTTGTGAATCAATACACTTCCTCTAAGTTGGATTGTAATCTTGTGCAGAAGTTAGTATGAATTTCAAACATTGCACAATAGGGAATGTAGCCACATGTGCCAAACTAGAATTTGCAATCCTCTTGGCCCTTGGGGAAGTATTTTCTAAAAAAGTATCATCATGAAATTGCTTCAATTCAATATGGCCTACAAGTGTATCTATAATATTCATGACCTCATAACCAAATTTGGATGGCACTGGATTCCCCTAAAAATTGTATTTCATAGTGATGGGAACCTGTTTTGGTTTTAACCTTTTAGCCCTTATTCCCTTTGATGTTCTGTCAGCAGCTACTTCTTCCTCTGAATCAGACATTTATCACTACTAGCAACAATAACCTTCATCAGACAAAGAGAAGAAATGTGAGGGGGTAAATTAGCTCAAGCATTCATATCAAGTCCTCATTTATTCAAGAAAAATTCCCATTTTACAACTTAATCCAGTTTTTTTGGGTTTTGGGTTTGGGATAGAACCAAGAAATTGATCTTAAGCTTAACACTAAACCATGTTGGAAGTCGATATCGAGTTAACATTTGGCTTAAAAAACTATAGTATTAAGAAGGTTTTAGTTATGTTTCGAGATCCGATCCCATGGTGTAGTAAAAAATTGAGATCGGGACATCCTCAGAGATGGGACTCTTAATTAGTGAGCAAGCTTGAGTATCATTTCAAGTTCCAATCCTGATAAGATATTAGAAATTGAAATCAAGATATTTTTTGAAATCAAACCTCTGGAATATGATTAGGCATGGGTTAGTTCTAAGTTTTGATCCCGACATAGTGTCAGAATTTAGAATCAGGTTAACACCTAGTACTAGAGCTTAATACTAAATCAAGGGTTGGGTTCCCTTCCAAAATTTGATCCCAACAATAATGTGAGGATCAAAATTGGGGCATGAGTTGATACTTTGACAAAAAACCTTGAACACATTAAGGTCATGACCCAAACTCTAATCCTGATAAAAGGTCAGAAATCAAAGTCGAGATATGGGTAGGTCTTGGACCTAGCTGGTGGTGATGGGCCAAAGGTTTGTTTCAAAACCTGATTTCAAAAGGAATACAGGAATCGGGATCGGGACAACACCAAATATGAAGGCGATTAAATAAATCTAATAATATCTTCAAACATGCCTTTGGGATCGAGATTGGGAGAGGTTCAAAACCCTAATATAGACCAATTCAAAAATTTGACCACATTTTCATTTCATTCAGTAATTGAACATGATAAAAGATAGGGTTTAGACTCTTGGTTTGCAATGGTTAGAATTTTAAAGTTTTTCAAATTTTGAAATAGACTCGACCCAAGTAGTACAAAAACCCTAGCTAAACCACAACACGGTGAGAATGAAAAATCATGCAAGAAAAACACAGTACAAAACAACAAATGCAAACAAAGACAAACCCAAAAGAAAAAAAGAATAAAGAACCAAAGGGTTCCAATAAAGTGAAAGAATAAGAAAACAAAAAACAAGAAGCAAGAAACAAGAACATGAAACACGAACCAGCAAAAAGAAATAAACCACCAAAACAAAACCACGTAGACTAGGAGCAAAAAGGAAAGCAAACAAAAAAAAACCTACCTCAATGAAAGGTGATGGAAAATCCAACCACATAGAAAAAAAATCCAAGCTCGACCTCAATTTGCAATCCTTCAATCTACTCTAGTTTACTCTGTCAGAATACACAAGTGAAAATGAGAAAAACCGAGTAGTAGGAATAAAAATTTGTTCGCATGTGTGAATAGGTGGCCATAAATGTGGGCTAGTTTGGGCCTCGAGATTGGGGCAGAGGTTAGAAATGAGCCATCACAAAAATGGAAGGTAAGAAAGAGTCGAGATCAGGAAGGAAGATGACACTAGAACTTTTAGGGAGTGTAAAGTTCTGGAAAAGTTCTAAAATCCGAACCCTGAAAAACAAGGATAGACATGGGAATTGGGATCGGGAAGGAACACAAAGCAAGAACTTTGGAAAAGTTCCTAGTTTTAGTTCCGGTCCGATATCTAATTCTGAAACACATAGGAAAAAAATAAAAGGCATTGAAAATTGGGATTGGGACAAAAACGGAAACAAGAACTTTGGAAAAGTTCTTGGTTCTAGTTTCATTCTGAAGTTTGATTCTGACAAACGAAAAAAGACACGAGGAAGAAAATTAGAAGTTAGGATTGGAATGAAAATAGGAACTCACGCATTTAAGGGTGTAAGGTGATGATTTCGATCTAATACCTGAATCTGACATAACAAAAATACACAAGGAAAAACATGAGGATTGGGATCGAGATGAAAACGGGAACTTGAACTTTGGAAAGGTATCAAGTGCCAATGACAGTCTGAAACCCAAACCCAACAAACAAACAAAAAAAAAGACTTGGGAGAAAAATATAACTCCCAAATCCCAAACAAGAACACCAAAGACAAAAACAATAAAGGGGGACCCATTTTGATTAGAAATAAAAAGGGGTTGTTATGCAAGGCATAACAATTGGTGACTCAACCGGGAAAATGGTTTACCCATTTTCAAGATACTGAAGAATTAGTCACCTAGAACCTCTAGTTCATGAATATTTTCACTTGAGCATGATTAGTTACAACAAACATGGTTGAGTTGGAATCTCAAAACATGAATCAAAACAACTTCAAATCTAATTTTGTGCATCTGTAGTACATCCTTTTCTTAAAAACTTTACCTATCCTTGAAATAACTGTCTTGAGATTCAAGCTACATGAGGTGGGTCACTTTAGCTATTGTGTAATGATATCCTGGGTATTGTTCTACTACTAGCTAGGCATCTATAGCCTTGATGGAGATACCTCTAGTTCCCTCAAAGCATTGTTCTATTGTCAGCTAGGTGTCCATAGCCCCGATAGAGATGCTTGAATCACCCATATAATATTGAGTTTACTTCTGATTTTCTGCTTTTCTTTTCTTTTTATATTTTTCTTGAAGTAGTTATTTCCTTATCTTTTTCCTCAATACTCAAATGTAATAATCTGAAAATAAGGTTGAGAACTACGATGGACCTCATGACTCAAGACTCATATTTTTCACCTAAATCATGAATAAAATCACCCTAAGATAGATAGACCCTTAAGGAAATAAATGATTCTATCTAAAACGTGATAGATTTAGTTGTGGTTAATAAGATCACTTAAAACACCTATTTGTTCTAACCTTTCAAATTTTCATTAAGATGCACATAAAACATAAGTTTTGAAATGAAAAAGATCAAAAGATATGCCTAAAAATACCTAAATCAATTTCTTTTCCATAGTACCCTTCGTATGCTTTGAATAAATACCCTTTACTTTGAAATGATGAAAATGGAAGTTCCCAGAAATAGAAAGGAAGCAATGAAAGAGAACAAACAAACAAACAACAAAACATAAAACAAAGGAAAACAAACAAATGACAAAATAAAGCAAGAAAAACAACTAAACTACATATATACAAATGACAGACGATCAAGCCTTCATGGTCCAAAGTAATGTTTGAGAAACTTCCCATTAACTAGCAATGGAATAGGTTATCCCATTAAGGTGCTAAGTTGAAAAGCATTCTCACTGAGAATCTTAGCAATCTGGTATGGTCCCAACCAAAGTCTATCAAACTTCTAGTAATTGCCCTTCCTCTTTTTTCCCTTATCCCATAGCAACACAATGTCTGATATTCTAAAGGCCTTGATTTTGGCTCTCTTGTCAAAACAACATTTGACTATAGCCTAATGCTTGGAAAACTATTGCAAGGAAACATCCCTCTTTTCTTCTACATTGAGCAAATTAATTAGTTGGACCTCTATCCTATCATCAACAGAATAGAACTCCTACATAAACTGAAGAACAGGTATCAATGGATTGATAGGGAAGACTGGTTCTTGGCCATAAACTAATTTAAATGGTGAGTTTTCTAAGGCATCTTTGGTTCTAGTCATATCTACCCATAAGGAAAATTTTAGTTGTGTGTGCCAGTCCCTAGGATTACTTTCTAACATTTTTTTGATTACTTCCAACATTTTTTTATTGGTAGACTTAGCTACCCCATTTCCCTGTGGATAATAGTTGGATGAGTATTTCAAAACTATCTTATATTCAAATTCCTATTGAATGAATTGTGCAGAATAAAAGGTTGGGTCGTTATCACATACCAAATAAAATGGTACCCCAAACCTGGTAATGATGTGCTCATTGAGGAATTTGATAACCACATTAGTGGTGCAGTTCTTGTAAGGTTGAGCCTTAGTCCACTGCATGCAATAATCATTTGTAGTCAAGATAAACCTATGACCTACATAAGAATTTGGATTAATTACCCTGACAAAATCTAATGCCCATTGGGAAAATGGTCTCACCTCATATACGGGTTGCAGGGGCATCGCTGGGTTGCACTCTCTAGATGCTAAATTTTGGCATGTATGACATGTCCTAACGTGTTGATGAGCATCTCAGAATACATAAGTCCAATAGTAGCTTGATCTCAAGATCTAATTTTCCATTGCATCAACTAAACGGTGCCTAGTACCATGTCTGCCATGGAATTCAATAATGGCCTGCTTCACCTGCTATTGGTCTAGACAACACAAATAGACACCCTCAAAATTCTTTTTGTACAAGGCTCCTCCTTTGATCATATAGTGATAACTCTTCAGTCTCAATGCTCTTCTCTATGTGGTATTCATCCCATCAGGACACTTGTTATTCAACAACAAGAAAATCATATCAACATACCAAGGATCGCCTGTAAATGATTGTACTATATACTGCTAACAAGTGATTTTGGAATCAACATTAGCCATCACTTTGGACAGGCCTTGTCCTCAAATCAACTTCATAGGGTGAATTACAAGGTCAAATTCCTATAATTGCTAGCCATTTTCCCTTTCTTTCTCCCAGCTCACTCTACATAAGAAGGGACTTCACTGTTGGGTCAAGAACAATGGTGGTGATCTATGTAGGATATAATGATGAAACGTCTTAATAGACCTTACCAATACGAAGGCCTGCTTCTCCAATGGTGGGTGCTGATTTTAATATTTTTGAAGGGGGAGTGTTGACAACAATTTTACTTGCAGCAAACAGGGCAAATAAATTCTTCATAGACAAGACCGCAAAGAGCCTATCCTTCTTGAAAGATATGGAACAAAGAGAACCTAAAGGGGAATTCCACATTAACAAGGAAAATATTGGCTTCCATTCAATCCCAAGTCTCTGATAACCAAGTCATGGTTGCACTAGGGTCGCTCTCGGGTACTAATGTGATATTGTTGTTAATCTCAAAGGGACTACTGTTGTAAATTGAATATTTTAAGTATTGTATTTTCACTTGAAACATTAAGTTCAAGTATCATGAAATAGAAAGATTTGAAATAACATTTCATGAATATCACAAATTCTTTGATATCACTTAAGTAGATTTAGCATTAAGCATTCAACAATTTTATGGAAAAAAAAATATTTTCAATAAAATTTTATACATGCATTCAAATTTTGGAACATTTTCAAGAATTTAAACATCTACTCTAAAATAAAGCATGAAAAATACTGGAAATTAAAAGTTTATCCCAGTTATTCTCCATGGATGCCCCAAAGAATCAATTAAAATAGAGCAAACCACTTTAAACTTCACCAAATTGCTTCACAGCTCAATATAAAACGGTGTAAGCTTTTAAAGAGAGGGGTTTCATTTCTAGACGCCAAGTAGGTTCTGTATGCACCCTTAAACAGTGTAGCATATAGTCTTGTTTGGCTGAACTAACAAAACTAGCTACAAAAGATATTGAGATAGGTAGTTGTCTAATAAGATCTAATATTAATCAATGTCTACATGCATACAAAGTTTTATGCCAGAATGGATCAAAAAATAGGAATAAAGAACAAAACTTAAAAGTTTATGCTCCTCCAACATCCACAAATTCTTAACTTAAAATGAAAAAGAGATCCTTTGGCCTTTTATAGAACATAAGGCTCAAATAGGATAAGACAAATACATGAGAGGAAATCCAAGGGACCAATCTCATCAAGGCACGTGGAATGTAGTGACCAATAGGAGAATTGTAATCGAAATTAATGGAAGTCAACTCCAATTACACTTTGAAGCTCTTCGGGTGTTAATCTTGAATTATCAAGGTTCTTCCTTGAAGCAAACAAATCTACTCAAAAAAATTATAAGAATTTCCTGTGACAATAGAGTGATCAAGTGAAAGTATTATTCCTATATTTCAGGTTCCTCGATTTGAACATTCCAAGAATGAATCATTCCCATAACAGATACACTTCTTTATTGCATGCTTGAACTCTAGCATCCTGGTATTCTGGTTTCTAGCACATCTTCACAATGAACTTTATTCCAGCATGAGCTTTTAAAGTGCATTGTTGAACCTAGAAAAACCATTAGATTTGTTCATAAATATAATTTTTTTGACCGGCCATACCCAAATTTTGCATCACAATCGATATCTCCTGCAATCACAAATTTCTCACATTAAATCCCTTTAAAAGAAAGAAAATATTTATAACATCTCATGTAAATAAAACCATTATTCAAATGTTAATACAAAAAAAACTCGTAATTAACACACTTTTTAAGCATATCATAAATCCTCACATATATACCAAATTACCGAGATTATTAGATAAACTTAAAATTTTAGCATTTTCACTTCACATTACAACCCAGTATCCGGTATCGAGTATTCAGCTTTACCTACTAACTTTCCTAGACCTCGGTTATTCTGGAACTCCATTATGTCAGACTCCTACATACCAGACTCCTTCATACCAGACCGGAGCCTTCCATTTGAACTTTCCTTACCTTTAGCCTTTCACATGTTTCTAGTACCTAGTACCCGGTGCCCAAAACACTTACATTATGAAGTACTTTTATTATCAAATATTTAGGTATGTGTAGGATCATGATGGGCCAAAAAGCGGCAATATGATGGGTATGTGTAGGGTATGTGGCTAATGAATTTTTTTTACCCAAAATTGATGAAACGAAAAGGTTTTTTAAAGGAGATTCTCAGCTTTCCACCAATATAAATTATTTTTTACTTTGAATTTAATAAATTATTATTATCCATTTTCTATTTGAATTATGACTAAAGTCCTGATTGATAGGTTGATTGAAAAAAAGCTATAGCTTTCAAACGATATCACATTTTTGAATCCAAAACATGTTTCACATTCTATTCTTTGCATACTATAAGATTAAAAAAAAAATGAATTTCATGAAGTTTTGACCAAGTTAAGGTGGCCAAACATACGAGCTTTTATATTTTTTAAAAGTTGTAATAAAAAAATTATAATTAATTATTTACTTGGAAAAAAATTGCAAAAAATATGCATCACATCGGGACATGAGTCCTCTACTTATATCTAAAATATTATAAAAAATATTATCATTTTATTGTGGTTAGGGTGGTCAAGCAGGACACCTACTTCTTATTTTTCCCTGAAATTTAAGTACTGCATTAAAATTTCAAATTTTCACCAAATAATTTTTTTTAAATAAACCTAGTAGTTTGAAACTACATTCAATTTGCTACAGATTCTATTCTTATATATTTTTTAAATAATATAGATAACTTATTCAAATTTTTATGTCAAGTTGCCTAACTTTGATTTTTCTAAATTTTTTGCCACTTAAGGGCCTATTTTTTCCATGATGATCCTGCACATACCCATTTTTCTTTCCTCTTTACTTCTGGTGATCTTTCAATTTGCTAGCTCCTACCATAAGATTTATTTTCACTTGGGTCCCCAAGTCTTTCCAGTCTTGGGGTGTGTTGTGAGACTACACAACAACTTGCAATGAATAAAACCAAATTTAAACCAAACTTGAAATTAAATCACCCATTGTAAATTAAAATTTATACATATTTTAAAATAATAACTTCTACCTTTACCTAGATTTTGGCACAAAGAAATAAAACTACATAATATATTAATCTTCCAAAGCCAACCAGGGATAGATCCTTGCTACCAGTCAAGTGTCCATAGCCCTGACAAGGTTATCTCTGTAATTCCCCCAAAAATAGCTCTACTTCTGGTCAGGCATCTATAGCCCTAGTAGAGTTATTTAGATAGCCTAAAAAGTTTATACCTTCCTTTTTTTTTGATATAGCAATGATAGCTCATTTTTTACTTTTGATATTTCAATGATAGCTCTTTTATCAACTTGCAAGCAATGAAGCACCACTATTAAGTTGGGAATTACAGTGGTAGCGAAGGTTACTTTTCGATTTTTCATTCAATGCAAATCCCTTCATCAATTCGCTACTTCCCAAAAACTCATTTAATGATTCCCTGTAAGTGTGTGTTTCCAACTAAATTTCACCAATTTATGCCAAATCCTACCTAACTGTAGCTCACTATATGCTAAAAAATATGCATAAATTAAAATTTAGCAATAGACAACTTAATCACCAAATTTAAATCTAAATTTAGAAACATTAGTTACCACCCTTCCGATTAAATTTTATGGCAACTACTAAAATTTCTACTAGCAATTTCAACTTGATGATGCTTCACTTCATTAATGAATCAAAAATGTCATGATTACCTTGAAGCACGATCACATTAATCTGCATTAAATTTGCACACCTTATTTTGCATGTATTATCTTCTCAACTTAATCAGGTGATAACATGTACCGCCTTGTCAATTTCATTTTCCTTTATATTCCACACATATAAGTACCTCCATAATTAATATGGCTCTTTAAAAAAATATGAAATGACCACTATTAATTTTGAAATCTTCAACTTACTTGATTCAAAATCTTCATACTACTCAAATTTGAAGCAATTTACCACCAAATATGTGCAAATAATTAATTTGATTTAACCTTTAACTCTGAAGATAATTGTCCAGCTGCCACCTCACTTGCGGTTTCCAAAAAAAAAATTGCTCAAGGAACTATGTACTGCAACTTTCTTATGGCTCTCTATAAATTATGCTTTCTTCTCAAATTCTTCACACTTTTTCTTTCTCTCTTTCTGCTTTATTTCTATAATTTTGTTTTGTGCATTTGCATTTGCGTCTTAGCCATGGATACTCCAATTTTCTTAGGTTGTTCTCGCAAAAAAAAATGATTTCTTAGGGAGCATCACCTCACAAAGGCTTGAAAAGGTTTTCTTCATTAGAACTTCTAGTTTTATTGTGCCAAATTTATGCTTAGTCCTTGGGGAAAAATATGTTGAATCCAGCCGCTACTTTCGCTTCTATTCTGATATATTCTCACTTTGTAGCGTCACTGCTAGACATTGGGCTACCTATTGAAGATGTTCATGCAACTACCAACTTGATAATGAAGCTAGAATTTCTGGAGAATCTGGATACCATTTTATCTGTTGCACATCCGACCATCGAGATTCCCTCCATGGATGATATTCCTCAATTCCTGGAACACAGGGAAGTGGTTCCACTTCATCCTTTTCTTACTGATCTCCATATCCAAGACTTTTAAGTTCACTGGAAACTCACCTATATAGTGTATTTATCCCCAATGGAAGAGGCATCCCACATTGACTGAATGGCTACTACCATCTGCAAATTTTCTCTCTTTTTGACTTTTTATTTTTTGAACAAGGATTTTCGATATCTAATGTATATACGTGATACACACACACATATCCTTTGATACATTTTAAAGTGTGTTTCACTATGTATGGTTTTATTATTTCACTTTCACAGTTCAATTTTACAAATGATTGAATTAACTCTCATGTGTAAGATACCTTTAAGTAGAATTTGCTAATGTAGAGGCTAGACAAAAGAAAAGAAAACAAAAAAATGAAGAAAGAAAACAAAATGAACACAAAATCCAATAAAAAGAAAACTAACCCTAACTACCCTAACTCTAACATAACGAAATATTAACTCTAATAAAGAAAATTACTTCAATTTCCAAAGCTGTTTCTTTTATAGTTTTGGTATGAATTACAACAGGTTTATCTTTAAATTCACTCATCAAAATTTTCAATGTTCTATAATAATGAATTATCTTAAATTTTCTATGTTTAAACATCATAAATTCAAAAACGTACTTACCAATGATTTGGCTCATATGCATGAAAACGAACTCATTAGAGATCAGTTGCACACATTTCATTTGATGTGACCATAATCTACCTTCCTCCAGCCCTGGTCCATTTCCATGAATGGTTGTGTCTATTTCTCTGCTTTCTCTTCCTCTGAAAATCTTCATGTCTTCGGCCCTGTCTTCACTTTGTATTTTGTTAGGCCAAGATATATCACTATTTATATGGCTATCAGAAAGAGAAAAAGTAAAAACTTGATATTTTGTATCTTGTATAAAATAAAGAAAATTTCTTTTTATAGCTTGTAAATTTTCAACTTGGAGACCAATATAAGTGTTTCCTGCTTGATTTTTCCGCTCTTTCTTGTTATCTATGTTTTCTGCATATATAGGAAATAATGATTCATCAATGTCGTTTCCTTGTTTGTGATGAAATTTTTTTGAATCTCAACATTCTCGCCTATGTCCCTATAAAATGTTAGAATTTTCTTTATAATAATCACAATTTTTGAACTGTTTTGGTAAATTCGTTAATTTTTTAATATTCCCAATTCCATTAGGGAAAAACGTTTTTCTCATTAACAATTCTTTTCTTTTGGAAATTATAACTTCCTCTGTTAACGAAATTACTCTACTTATGGCCAAACTTACCCTAGTTAAAAAAATGTCACATTCAAGTTCACCGTGATCAGTTGTATCATGAATTCTACACTCGGTGATCCTTCCAAAAGTAAATAAACTCAAAGGATACAATTTCTGGTTAAAGGTTTTCTAAAGTTTTTCAACTTCCATACAAAAAGCTAGCTTGCATTCAATTTCTCACTTACAAGCTCTTTACCAAACTCAGAACTAGTGTTTCAAAGTATAACTCTCCAATTCCAAAGAACGAGACTTAAAATATTAAAGATGGCCCTCATTCTAGCGGCAGTTCCTATTGATGATGATTTTACTCGTAGCAAACAAGGCGAATAAATTCTTCACAGAAAAGACCATAAAGAGCCTATCCTTTTTGAAAGATATGGAACAAAGACAACCTAAAGGGGAATTATGTATTAACAGGGAAAAGATTGGCTTTCATTGAATCCCAAGTCTCCGATAACTAGGTCAGGGTTGCACTAGGGTCACTCTCGGGTACTAATGTGATATTGTTGTTAATCTCAAATGGACTACTGTTGTAAATTGAATATTTTAAGTATTGGATTTTCAATTGAAACATTAAGTTCAAGCATCATGAAACCAAAAGATTTGCAATAACATTTCATGAACATCACAAATTCTTTGCTATCACTTAAGAATATTTATCATTAAGCATTCAACAATTTTATGGAAAACAAAATATTTTCAATAAAATTTCATACATTCATTCAAATTTTGGAACATTTCCAAGAATTTAAACATCTACTCTAAAATAAAGTATAAAAAATACTAGAAATTAAAATTTTCTCTCGGTTATTCTCCATGGATGCCCCAAAGAATCAATTAAAATAAAGCAAACCGCTTTATACTTCACCAAATTTCTTCATAGCTACATATAAAATGGTGAAAGCTTTTAAAGAGAGGGGTTTCATTTCTAGACACCGAGTAGGTTCTGTATGTACCCTTAAATGGCATAGCATATAGTCCTGTTCGGCTGAACTAACAAAACTAGCTACAAAAGATACTGAGATAGGTAGCTATCTAATAAGCTCTTCTATTAATCAATGTCTATGTGCAAAGTTTTATGCTAGAATGGTTAAAAAAATAGGAAAAAAGAAAAAAACTTAAAATTTTATGCTCCTTCGACATCCACAAATTTTGAACTTAAAATAAAAAAGAGATCCTCTGGCCTTTTATAGAACACAAGGCTCAGATAGTATAAGACAAATACATGAGACGAAATCCAATGGACCAATCTCATCAAGGCACATGGAATGTAGTGACCAATAGGAGAATTGTAATCAAAGTCAATGGAAGTCAACTCCAATTACACTTTGAAGCTCTTCGGGTGTTAATCTTGAATTACCAGGGTTCTTCCTTGAACCAAACAAATCTACTCAAACAAAATATAGGAAATCCCTGTGACAACGGAGTGATCAAGTGGAAGTATTATTCCTATATTGCAGGTTCCTCAATTTGAACATTCCAGGAATGAATCATTCCCAGAACAGATACACTTCTTTACTGCATGCTTGAACTCCAACATCCCGGTATTCTAGTTTTTGGCACATATTTACAACAAACTCTATTCCAGCATGATCTTTTAAAGTGCATTGTTGAACTTGGAAACACCATCAAATTTGTTGGCAAATACAATTTTCCCAACCGTCCATACCCAAATTTTGCATCACAATCAATATCTCCTGCAATCACAAATTCCACACATTAAATCTCTTTAAAAGAAAGAAAACATTTATAACATCTCATGTAAATAAAACCATTATTCAAATGTTAATACAAAAAAACTCGTAATTAACACGCTTTTTAAGCGTGTCATAAATTCTCACATATATACCGAATTACCAGAATTATTAGATAAACTTAAAATTTTAGTATTTTCACTTCACATTACAACCTAGTATCCGGTATCCGGTATTCAGCTTTACCCACTAACTTTCCTAGACCTTGGTTATACTAAAACTCCATTATGCTAGACTCTTGCATATCGGACTCCTTCATACTAGACTGGAGCCTTCCATTTGAACTTTCCTTACCTTTCGCCTTTCACATGTTTCTGGTACGTGGTCCCCGGTGCCCAAAACACTTATATTACAAAGTACTTTTATTATCAAATATTTTTATTTCCTCTTTACTTCTAGTGATATTTCAATTTTCTAGCTCCTACCATAAGAGTTATTTTTAGTTGGGTCCCCAAGTCTTTTTAGTCTTGGGGCGTGTTGTGAGATTACACAATAGGGAGCTCATAAAAGCTATCGGTTGTTCATCCCCTTTGTCCTTACACTATGTCAAAATAGTAAATAAATAAGGGCTATAAATAATTGGGGCTAGTTAAATAGGTGCCTCTAAGATGGACTGTTCGATTTGGGAAAAGGCAGCCTTGGCCCCATTACTCCATTCAATCTTTGCATCTTTCTTCATCATCTCATTAAGGGGTTTGACAATCTCTGCAAACTCGGTTATGAACTTCCTTACGAAGTTTATATTTTTGAAGAAAGATATCATTTCTTTCTTACTCCTCGGCATAGTCAGCTTCAGGATAGATTCCACTTTGTTGGGTTGATCAAAATGCCTCTTTCTGATATTATATGACCCAGTGCATTTTTCCTTCTGAGACCTCGAACACACATTTCTTCAGGTTGAGGGAGACACCATACTTTATGCATTTTTTAATTTTTTTTCTCAAAAAATAAACATGTAATTTTTTTATATTATTTTTTCAAAAAAATGTATAAAGTTTTTTTGACCTTTTTTTCTTTAAAAAAAATAAAAAGGCAATTTTTTGCAATTTTTTTTGCAAATAAATCCATGCAGCATATCTAGAGGATATTTTTCCTACACCACTAAAATTGGTGGACCTCCAAATTTGGAGGTAGTTGTGCTCAATTTGGTGGAGATGTTTTCTTTCCCTATTCAGCCCCTCTTTGTTGGGCTTTTTAGGTTTGCACCCAATATTCTAGAGGCCATATCTTAGCCATACGGTGGGACTTTTTAGTGCATTTTTTTTAAAATGGGGTGGAATTTTGTGCTCTTCGTAGTGGTGTAGGTATTTTCTAGTTTTGACTTTTTTTCTAGAATTCTATTTTTTCAGTGTTGTTGTTTAGTTCTCATTTTGGAGACTTTGACGGGCCATATCTTCTACATCTAGACATATTTTTGGGTTTCTTTTTTTTTGAAAGTGCATGTTTTTTCGTGTAATTCATCATAGTACTACTAGTTTCCTCTTTTTATGTAACAGAATTGTATTTTAAGCATGTAGTCCTTTTTTGGACATTATGGGCTCCCATTGTATATATTTTTTATTCTAAAAATACACTGAGATAAAGTGCCTATGTATTGCACCTGTATTATGGTATCTTGCACATCGCTTTGTGCCTTATTGTACTTGCACTATGATATAAAGTTCCATTTAGGTTGATGTTTTCCTTTGTTTTGCCTTCATACCTTTCTCATGTGTGTTTTCCTTGGTTTGTGCACCCTTTATCTCTACTTGTAATTTCATGTCTGCACATTTAAATGTTCTTGGTTCTTTATCATGCACTACATTCTAGCATTCAGTTTTAGTGTACCTATCACACCTCTCCCTTTTTAGCATTATGGTGGGGTTTTACTGTTGGTGTTAATGCTTCTTTGGTTTCGCGTTGGAGTGAGATATGTATATAGTATTTATTCCTATGTACTAGGCAGATGCAGCAGCTGGTTACCCGTGCATTTCAGTGAAATGGAGCACTTACCATATGGACACTCTTGCATTCCTATTTTTGGAGGTTACCTTCCATTTTCACTTGATCAGTTCTTCAAACTATTGGTACTTGTGCCATATGTATCTTTGAGTTCTTGATGTTTTCCTTGGTTTTCCATCAAATTCAAGTAGTGTCATTGAGGGTACTCATACAGATTCTTGTCTTCTTGATCCTAATCATCAGATGTTTCAGTGGAGGTTCTTCTTTCAACATCTTAGTAGTCATTCTTCGACAATGTTTGCAGCTTCTTCATGCTACTGTGGTGGTTTTTTGCACCATCCTTTGTTCCTATCTTTTGGGACAACCTTGTCTTGTTTGGAGGCTTCTTCAGTCCTTCACTTTGCTTTCATCTTTTTTTGGAGTGGATTTTTTCCCATGAGGTTTTCTCTATTTCTCTGCATTATAGAGATCTTATGTTTGTACATAGGTACCTTATTTGGCCTTGTTTATTGGGACCCATCATGCATTTTTTTAGGGTTTTTAGCTACTCCCTAAGTTCATCTTAAGGGTGGGTGTTAGAGTTATCATGCATTAGCTAATAAATAATTAATCTTTAATTGATTATTAGTCTAATTTATTCTCACACACTTTAGCTAAACTTAGGAATGCTTTATTAATTAAGTTAATATTAGATCATTATGTCTCATCTCATGTGATGTTGACACTTGTCATGATTTGATCCCTTTCTCATTTAGGGCTTTTCTCCTATAATCACTCAACCCTCATTATAAATATCTCTCTGAGAATATTTGGAGCTTTCATATCTTCTTGAAAGCCTCTTGCTTTTGTAGCTTCTTCTTGTTGAAGAATATAGCAATTCTTGTCTTTAGATCTCTTGCATGGAAGGTGTATTTGTTTTTTGTTTGATCCTATGGCTCATGGTTTTGTACTTGTTTCACAATTCTAACAATCCTCCCTACTCTTAGAAAAGATGGTCAGATCATCCATGTAGATAATGATGCATTTACCTACCATATCCTTAAATGCCACATCCATTGCATGCTGAAAAGTAGCTCTAGCGTTAATGAGACCAAATGGAATCATTTGGTAGGAAAATTTTCCCCACTTGTTAGTGAAAGTTGTCTTCATTATGTCCTCATAATTAACCAACACTTGGTTATATCCTAAATAGCCATCCAAGAATGACATCATTTGTGAATCATTAACTATCTGCAACACTTTATGACCAAGAGAAGGAAGTGGATAGTTATCTTTCTCTAAAGCTTTATTAAGGTTTCTAAAGTTGACACATAATCTGATTTCCCAATTCTTTTTGTGAATAGGCACCAAATTTGCAACCCAAGTTGAATGCCTGACAGGAAAAATATTTTTTGCCGACAATAATTTATGCACCTCTTTAAGGATCAAAGATTCAGTCAAGGCATTAACTGGGAACTATTTCTAATGGAATGGCTTTTCTTGAGGCTTTAGAGGAATGGTGTGAATTATCACTGAAGTATCAAAGGTTTTTTGATCTTCATACCCCCAAGAAATTGCTACGATATCTTCCTTCAACACCTTCAATATTTTGTCTTGGATGTCCTTAGGACAAGTCTTCCCAATGAATATATTTCTCTCTAGGCCTAAATCTTCCAAGTTATATGTTTCGTACTTTCCTCCATCAACATCCATAGGAAGTTTCTCATGGGCCCAAGGATTAGAATCAAAGATCCTCTCTAGTGTTACCATTCCCTTGGGAATGTTGCTGGTTTTAAAATTAATTATACCCTCTTCCTCATAATCCTCTAGTTCCTAGTCTCCCTGATCTTTGTTGAACTCATCAATGATTCATCCTTTGAAGACATCTAAACATGTCAAAAAGGTAAGGATTTGTTGATCATCTTCAAAAACTTGGAAGTTTCAAACATTGTCAGGAATGGATGGGATTGACACTAATTCCATAGAGAACCTCTTTAGCTTGGAATCTTGCATAGGTTCCAAGGTACTAGCTTCCACAACCGATGTATCTACAATTTGATTGTCTTCTCTAGGAATCAACTTAATACTAAAAGCATTAAAATCCTTGATCAAGTACCATACCCTATTTCTGTAAGCAACCAATATTTTGTTGTGGCACGTGTATTGGCTATGAACTTGCTTCACGATCACTTCAGAATCTCCCATAACCCTAAGAGCTGACACTTTCTTATGATGTGAAAACATCAATCCCTAAGCCAATGCCTCATACTCAGCAACATTGCTAGTGCATCCAAATTGTAACCTATAAGAAGCAAATTAAGTTTGCCTTTTAGGTTAATTAGTTCTACCCCAACTCCACTCCCAATTTTGGATTTAAAACCTTCAAATTTGAGGGTCCACAGTTCATCTTGGGTTGGGATTTCTCTTTTCAGGTCAATTTCAGGTGGTTTCTTAAAGGAAGTAGGTGGTGACTCTGACTGGTTTGGGATGCTAAGGTCAGGGGATAGTTGTACTTGAAGGTTTTTTAGTACTTCTTTCAGATTTATGTGTAGAAAATACCTCTTGCAACTCCTCATGATTATCATCTTTACAATTCACCTTCCCTTTGAGTAATTCCTTAGGAATTGGAAGATTAGCAAGGGCAGGGGTATCTAAATTTTTTTGGAGTTCTCTAGTCTCAGCTTGTGAATCAGAAAATAGGGTATGAGTTTGAATAGCGGGTAATGAGACCCCTTCTTTTGTGTTTTTTGTTCCTATCAAAACACTCATTGCATTGGATTGGAATGGGAATTGACTCAGGGATGTTAAAATATTGTTGTTGCAAGCCTCTCCTAACTGAAAAACATAGTTAAGGATATCTAGTCAGGGCAGACACATTAACTCGAAATGATTCTGATAGTGGACCTAGCACCAATTTCAGAGTAATAGACTCAACATTTCTACCTCTTCTCCTAGTACCAGCTTGTCTTGTTGTAATTTTTGGATTAACACTTGTTGGTTAACAATAGTCATAAGGTCACTATCCTCCAAAGGTTGTGATAAATTGAGATTATGCATTGAAACATCATAACTTTCTCTCTCCTATAAACACCTATTTTGGTTTCAAAATAGGCCACTTTGTTAGGATGGACATACTCTATGATCATGTGCTTCAAGCGAGGTTTTCTTTTGATCCTATTCTAAGTTGGCATACCCTTCCATGGAAGCCACATGTGTGAGAATTCTAATGATAGGTAACCTCCTATAGTCTCCATCAAATCCCTACTTAACAACATGCCATACAGTTTAGGAATATCAACAATTTGAATATCCATATAACTTTGAATCCTCAAATCCAATCCCATCTGTATGTGCACATTTTTCAATTCCCTTGAAATGTTCACTTCAGTTTTATCTAACTATATAAACTTTTTATGGGTTTGAACTAGGGTCAAGCCTAATTTCGTACAAATTAGAAAATGACATAACATTACCTGAAGCTCTAGAATCCAATAAATAGTTATGCAAGTTCTTCCCAAAGATCCTCAAACTTAACTAGAACAATTATGTTCCTGCCTTTCCCTTATACAAGGTTGCATTTTCCTCAACAACTGGAGTCTTTTTTGCTTTTCCTTTTGACTAATCTTCCTCAACCAAATCCTTCATCATGAGTTTTTTTTAGTAGGAAACAACTTCAGAACATCAAAGAATGACAGAGAGGTCATTTGTTTCTACATTTCTGAAATCAAATCATATTTGATATTATTATATTGCTTTTTAGGAAAGAAAGCAAAATTACCTCTGTTTGGAAATGTTGGTGGCCCTTTGGGGGGAGGAAAATTTTATCCACTTTCTGATTAGGGAGGACCATGTTTTTAGGAGGGGTAGGTGTGTTAAATGGCCTCTTATTCTAATTTCTCATAAAATGACCTCCCTTGGCCTAAAAATCTTGGGTGTCATATGTATCTACTTCTGGTTCATTTTCTCCTTGCATGGGAAATTGATATTCCTCATCATATGTTTTTAAGGCCATAGTAGTATCCACCGATCCACCACCTTTGTTAGGATTACCTTGTGGTGATTGAGAATCAGCCTGAGCCATCTTAACCATTTTTTCTACCTCTGGGAAGTTAAATTCAGAATGTGTGGAAGTGACATGCAATCTACACTAGTTAGTCATGAAGTTCAAATCTGCACTATTTGCAATATGTGCTTTATCTTCATTGGCTTGATAATCCTCCACTATTTTTTCTAGTGTCCCATTGTCTATTTTTGGGTCTCTGGTTGTATCCCCTATTCTGATTCTAATAGTTCTAGTTCTAGAAATTTTTATTTTGGAAATTTCTTTGATTTTGGTTATTTTTCTGGTTGGAGTAATTGTTTTGATTGGAATACCCTCCCTGATTCTGGTACTGGTTTTGATTTTGGTTTTGAGGGAGGTTCAACTTGAATTGGGCCATTTCATTGGTCACTTAAGATAATGTTTTCTTCATAGTTTCCAACTCTATTGTCAAATGAGTAGTGCGCTCACTTTCTACAATTATTATAGCTAATGGGTGGGTTGTGGTGTTAGATCCTCCAACATGATTGTGATAATTTTGATGTTGTTGGGAGGGATCTAAATTTCCATCATTGACCCATGGTAACATAGGTGGAGGGTGTAATTTATCCAAAGGTCCATAGGTAGAATGAGACATTCCTAGGACTGTATTGAATAGAGGGGTTCCATTAGGAGTTCTAGGATATCCTAAGGGAGGAAGAGCCCCTCCCATACCACTTGATCAGTAACTTATCTACTATTTTAGTTCGATAGCTAGGTGGTATACTTTGGATAGTGAATCAGTGTCTTTTGGGAGGTAAGTTCTTTGTAGAAATAAACCAATTAGTAGATCTATGGCCTTAAGGTATTCTTGGATGGTGATATTCTCAACCACCATGTATGGTTCTTGTAGCCATCTATACATCCTCTAGAAACGGGTGTTGAATAGAGGCAAGGGTTTGTGTAGTTCCTTCTTGATCATGGAAAATTGGTGATATAGGATGGTTGGGTCCACATAGATCCAGAATTGATTAATGAAGGAATCCTCCAAATTAGTCCAACTAAGGATGGATCTGGTAGGCAGGTTCAAGTACCAATTGTAGGCCATATCTCCCAGTGAGTAAGGAAATAATCTACAGGCCACATCATGATGTGCTATTTAGGTCCAAGTGCAAGCATCTTTGAATTCTTGAATGTGCTCTTCTACATTTCATGATTCTCCATGGGCGTACTTGGGGGAAAAAATTTCTATATTTTTGGGCATCTCATGTATACCACCAAGAATGGTTCCTAGTAGTGAGGGATTGTTTGCAAAGAACTCCATTGGTGGCAGGAAGTTAGGTTGTGCTAGTTGTGGTATTAATGGAAATCTAGGTGGAGTGGGTGGTGGTGTTCATGGTGGTAGGATTGGAGTCCTATGACATTTGGGTCAAGTAGGATATCAGAGTTCAACTATTAGCTCTAGATTGGTAGCAGATCTCAGAACTCTTTCAAAGCTATCCAATGAAAAGGACCCAATTCACTCTAGTTTGTTCCTTTAGCCCTCCTTCTAGTGTCAGTTCTATTGATGGTAAAAAATAACACAGGAAGCTTAAATAGAATATTTCTACTCTATTTTTCTTGAAAAAGATAGCTAATCTTAAAACACCTATCTTCCAAGGTCTCGATAGTTGGTTCTCAACTGTGTTGTCATCATTTAGTGATTCATGCAACTATAATATTCAAGGAGGCTTTGTTGGTAAAAGGGTACAAACTGGATAATACAAATTAATCTAACATGGGGTTTTAAATAAACAGAGAAAGATCGATCAAGGCTTTGCAATAGTAAAACATGAACAAATATTTCCTTAAATTCAGACATACAATTTATGTAATGAGAATTTCCTAATCAGCTAAAAACTATAAAATAAAATAATTCACGAAGAGCTCAAGCAATCACATTCATCCATAGTGCAGATTTAATATTCGTAACACCATTCATCATTTTTATTTTTTTATTTTTATTTTCAATAACACACATCACAAGCTTATCACAAAAAATTAGCATATCAATGAACAAAAAGAAAACATCCACAAATAACACAATAGATAGTTTTGAATTCGGCTTCTTCTTATTGATTTGCACCAATTTTAAGAAAAAATTATGCACAACATTCACTGGCATACGAAAAACCATAGCCTATTGTCATCATCACTAAACTATTTAACTTCTAGAAATTAACTATTTGTATTAAAACTATAAAAAAATGTTTAACTATTGCATAAAACTATAAAAATGAAAGTATCTGGTCTTAGGTAGCAAATCTAACTTTAATTTTATGACCTTTACAATGAGGAGAAATTTTAATATTATAGCAAGAATTAGCACTAATTTCTCTTTCCAAAAATTATGATCCATCCATCGAGGCCCAAATCCACAATTATAAGGGGCACCTCCAGTTGTCCCAGTCTCCCTTTTGCTAAAATTGTTGAATTTGGAGTACGCCTCATGCCAACTAACTGGGAGTTGTTGTCCACTGCTATTAATCACTATGCTCAATTATTGGCCTCTCAATATTGATCTAGAGCTAACTGTTCATCAAAAATTGATCTAGGATTCGACCTTTATTGACCATATTCTCTTTCAAAAATAGAATATTCTCTCTTTTACTTGGGTGTTTTATCTATTTTGTCTATGATAACTTGATTGAAGTACTCTTACGTGTTGCTAAAAATATGTTGCAAGGCCTCAACTTTAGCCGCATCTACCCATTCCACCCTGAACATTTCCCTTTCGAACTCCTTAGTGGTGGCAATATACATATCTTGTAGCTGGCTAACATTCCTGGTAGTGTCTCGTACATAAAATTTGATTTACATCAGCTTTCCCATAAGAGGCCCCTTATCATCATCTCCTTTTGTTATCATCTTCTCCAACCTATTGTTCCATTGATCTTTCATCTCTTGTAAGGAAATCAAATCAGAATCTAGTGAAACCTCCTTACCAATTACTTTAGCAACAATCCCCTTAATCACCTTTCTCTTGTCATAGAAATCTTGTTGAGGACGTTGAAATATCCTTCTATGCTCCATGAGAACTTTTATTTTAAAAATTATTAAATTCATACATTTATCAATATAACTAAAATATTGATCCTCCAAAATAGAATACTCAATTACATCTTCCTTAGGCACCTTCTTCAGACTCCTCAACTTCTGCATATATCTTGCATATTTATCTTCTTCTACTCCTAGCAGCTTAGTATTATTTTCCAAAGACTTGAGCAACTCACTTACCTTTGTATAAATCTTAGAACTAGCAGCAAAAATCCCCTCTACCTCCTTCTTAAGAAGGTCAACCCACTTATCCATCATCGTAGCCTTTCTTTTCATCTCGCTTAGCTCATCAACTTCCTTTTGGCTCATTGGTACAAGTATTTCCATTTATGCTGGTGGTTCAAAAGTAGAAGTAGTGAGTTTCTTTGAAAACCTCTTCATCTACCCTACCTAAGCCTTAAGCTCATCCTTAGCCTATTTTTCCTTGATCAATCTCAACTTGGTAGTGGTAGTGACAATGCCAATAAGATTCATCTATTGATTCCTTTTCTCCTTGCCCAAATTGACAGTACTCACTTGATATTCTGAAGCTTGCAACTCCTTTTCATCCTTATTAGCTACTAAAGTTGCAATGTCTGCCACCAAGTCCCCATCATCAATGAGCCTTGTGGAATGAATGGCTTGGGGCTTCTTCTTAGGATTCACTTTGTCTACCTCCTTTATCATATCATTCCATGTCACTGGTTGGGCTTGAACTTGTTTCCTTTTCTCAAGATTTAACTTTAACCATGTAGGAGCAATAGGTTGAGTTGTTACCTACTGAGTGATCAAAGACATTGATGAGGTAGGAGTAGGAGGAACTATTTCTATCATTTGTTCTAAAGAAGCCTTTTTCTGCTCTTCTTTCTCTTTCAACAACCTTTACTACTCCATCTTCTCATTTTGTGTTTTTATTTCTTCTATCTTCTTCAACTCTAACTATCTTTGGGTAGCCTCTTCATATTTTTGTCTCTACTATTCTAGTTCCATTGCACAAGATTCCTCCTCTGCTACTTTTTCTAGCTTAGCGTTCTCTTGTTATTCAAGCTCTTGTGCACATGCCTCTTCCTCAGCTTTCTTTTTGGCTTCTGCAACTTCTTTCTCACGAGCTAGCTCCTCTTCTTCACTAGCTAATTCCTCTGCAGCTTATTTTTTAGCACTTTCTAGTATTTCCTTTTGCTCTTTTTCTATCAAAAAATCCTTCATTTTAGCCTCATCTGAAAGGTTTCCTTCCTTGAACCCAATTCCCTCTTCTCTATCTTCTTCCCTCTTAAGATACTCTTCATATTCTACTTTTTATTCTTCATGAATTGGAGTTTCCTTAGAGTTCAAGTGCACAAGTGATCATGTTACATCAATTGTTGGGGGCCTTCCTTCTTGAACAACTATTGCTTTCATAGTTAATGGTGCAAGGGGAGAGGTATCCTCAATTTTTATAGAAAAATAAGAAGGACCTTCCTGAGTAGTTTCCTCTCCAGGGTACACTATAGCCAAAGGTTGAACACCAAGACCTGCAACAACTCCTGCAGCAATAGCATAAGTGACTTTAAATTGTGTTAAGGCTTTAGTAACCTTCTTCATTGAGATCTATTCTTTTGTTGGGGTAGGTTCTTATGTGGTTGCAACACCCTTCTTCAACCTCTTATACTGCCTCATTTCAATTGAGGAAGTGGGCTCACTACTGGAATATTTCTTCCTCGAGGCCTTAACTCTTGGTTTCTTGAGATGGAGGTTAATCCATTTCAAAATTTTCTCAACAACTACCTATGAAATTTTATTGATATTGGTTTCCTCCTTCTCCATCCAGTTAATTAGATTTACATCTTTTGTAGCTACTTGACCCATTTCGTACCAAGGATCAAGAGTGATCCCATCATCTAAAGTCCCTTCTAGAATATCCTCTTTAATCCTAAAGTCCTTCATTTTGGGGATGGTTGGTCTTTCATATCCTCTTCTTCTCACTTCAAAATGATCTTGCAAATTTTCCCAAAAGACATCGAGAAGTGGTTGATTGAAGGGAAACTATGGAGCATATAGATTATTCATTTTCCCCTTCGAATCAAAGTCCTTCCTGGATGTATAAAGCTTCAAATTCATTGAGTGAAATTTCTTTGTTGCTGATTGGCTACTACAAAAGAACAAGAATAAAACCCCAATTGCATTGGGAATTAATGGTAGTCAACATTGTGTTTATTAGAAAACTTGGTATTTACCTTAGCTG
Source organism: Sequoia sempervirens (assembly GCA_007258455.2). Taxonomy (NCBI): domain Eukaryota; kingdom Viridiplantae; phylum Streptophyta; class Pinopsida; order Cupressales; family Cupressaceae; genus Sequoia; species Sequoia sempervirens. The sequence goes on along the minus strand of VDFB02049217.1, from coordinate 160,875,978 downwards.
CTTGATAAGAAAATTCCATCAAGATCCACCTGTCCCCACAACACCTTGGAAATTTGAAAGGGTTCTTGTCATAGCCAAATAGTCTGATATAAGTGGATTTGAGGTACTAGATAAACCAACTTCCCCACTCTTGAATGAACTCCATGACCTCCCTTGACAACCTGAAGCCAATGTCTCCTATAAGATGATTAATGACAACATACAAAATTGCATCGTTAACTCTTTTAAAGTTTCTTTCTACTGCCTTCAGTTCAATTTGATCATAGTGCTCCCAAACCTTCTTCTGATCTAGACCATCCTCAAGTGATCCCACAGCAGTCAACCCTAGAAACCATCCCATTCTTGCAGCACAATAGATTACATAAGAAGACATAAAATGTCTTGGTTTCCCTTACTTTGATTAGTTGATTATGAATATTGTCTAAAATTATTTGTCCCCAATCCAAATATTGTAGCCCATCTAGAATTAATTGGATAAATTTGAATATCTAATTCTCAAAGGCATGACAATCCTCTTTTCGAAATTCCCTAGCTAGCAAAGTGATCATGTCCCCAATATCCTCAAAGAAATCAGACGTTTTGGGCTTAATTGACATCTTCTTCAGTGATTTCTTCTCTATTTTGAGCCACCTCTTGTTGATAAGCCTTTTATTTCCTTCCTCATTTGTTTCCCACCATTTTGGTGCATTAGCTTTGAACATAATTTTTGGATTGGTGTGAGGAGGAGGATCAAACACCAATCTAATCATCCCTAGGGATAACTATATTTTCTCATTTCCTTGTGAATCAATACACTTCCTTTGATTTGGATTTTAAGCTTGTGAAGTAGTTAGTATGAATTATGGACATTGCACAACAACAGGGAATGTAGCCACATGTTCCAACCCAAAATCTACAATCCTCTTGGCCCTTAGGGAAAAATCTTCTAAAAAAAAGTATCATCATGAAATTGCTTGAAATCAATATGGCCTACAAGTGTATCTGTAATCTTCATGACCTCATAACCAAATTTGGATGGCACTAGATTCCCCTAGAACTTGTATTTCATAGTGATGGGAACATGTTTTGGTTTTAAATTTTTAGCCCTTGTTCCCTTTGATGTTCCTTTAGCAACTACTTCTTCCTCAGAATCAGAAATTTTTTAATACTTGCAACAATGACCTTCATCAGAAAAAGAGAAGAAATTTGAGGGGGTATATTAGCTCAAGAATTCATATTAAGTCCTCATTCATTCAAGAAAAAATCCCATTTTACAAGTTAATCTAGTGTTTTCGGGTTTTGGGTTTGGGATAGAACCAAGAACTTGATCATTTTAAGATTAACAATGAACTATATTAGAAGTTAGGATCAGGTTAACATTTGGCTCAAAAACTACTAGTAGTAAGAAGTTTTTAGTTATGTTCCAGGATCCGATCCTATGGTGTAGTCAAAAATTGGGATCGAGACATCCTCACAGATGGGACTCTTAAGTAGTGAACAAGATTGAGTATTGTTTTGAGTTTTGATCTTGATAAGATATAAAAAATCAAAATCGAGATATTGTTTGAAATCAAACCTCTAGAATATGATTAGGCATGGGTCATTTCTGAGTTCTGATCCCAATGTAGTGTCAGAATTTGGAATCGGGTTAATACCCAGAACTTGAGCTTAATACTAAATCAAGGGTTCTATGCCCTGATCTTGACAGTAATGTGGGGATCGAAATCAAGGAATGTGTTGATACTTTGATAAACACCCTTGAACACATTAAGGTCATGACCTAAACTTCAACCCTGATGAAAAGTAAAAAAGCAGAGTCAGGACATGGGTAGGTCTTGGACCTAGGTGGTGGTAATGGGCCAAAGGTTTATTTCTAGAACCCAATTCTGAAAGGAATGTGGGAATCAGAATCAAGACAACACCAAATACAAAGGAAATTAAATAAATATAACAGTATCTTCAAACATGCCTTCAAGATCAGGATCAAGAGAGGTTCATAACCCTAATATAGACCAATTCAAAAATTTGACTATAATTTCATTTCATTCAGGAATCAAATGCGGGAAAATATAGGGTTTAGAATCTTAGTTTGCAATGGTCATAATTTTAAAGTTTTTCAAAATTTGAAATAGACTTGACTCAAGTAGTATGAAAACCCTAACTAAACCAGGGCATGGTGAGAATGGAAAACCATGCAATAAAAACACAATGCAAAACAACAAACACAAACAGAAAAACCCAAAAGAAAAGAAAAGAAAAAGCACCAAAGGGTGCCAAGAAAATGAGAAGCAACAAGAAAATAGAAAACAAGAAGCAAGAAACAAGAATAGGAAACACGAACCAACAAAAAGAAACAAACCACCAAAACAAAAACATGCAAATCAGAAGTGAAAAGGAAAGAAAACAAAAAAAAGATGTACCTCGATGAAACACAATGGTAAATCCAACTGCACAGTGAGAAATATAAGCTCGACCTCAATCTGCAACCCTTCGCTCCACTCTAGATGTTTTCTCTGTTGAAATACACAAGTGAAAATGAGTGAAAACCAAGGAGTGGCAGGAATAAAAACTTGTTCGCATGTGCGAACATGTGGCCATAAATGCGGGGTAGTTCAGGCCTCAGAATCGGGGTAGAAGTCATAAATGAGCCATCATGAAAATGGAAGGTAAGCGGGAGTCAATATTGGGAAGGAAGATGACATCAAAACTTTCAGCGAGTGCAAAGTTCTGAAAAAGTTCCAAAATCCGAACCTCAAAAAACAAGGAAATATGCAGGAATCGGGATCAAGAAGGAACATGGAGCAATAATTTGGAAAAGTTCTTAGTTTTGGTTCTAGTCCGATATTTGATTCTGAAACACATAGGGAAAAAACAAAAGGTGTCAGAAATTGGGATCGGGACAAAAACAGAAACAAGAACTTTGGAAAAGTTCTTGGTTCCAGTTTCATTTCAAAGTCTGATTCTGACAAACAAAAGGGACATGAGAAAGAAAAGGGTAAGTCAAGATCAGAATGAAAATAGTAACTCACACATTTAAGGGTGTAAGGTGATGATTTCAATCTGATACCTGAATCTAACAGAACAAAAACACACAAAGAAAAATGTGAGGATCGGGATTGGGATGAAAATGGGAACTTGAACTTTGGAAAGGTATCAAGTGCTAGTGAAAGTTTGAAACCCAAACACAAAAAACAAAAGAAAACAAATACTTGGGAGAAAAAGAAAACTTCCAAAGCCCAAACAAGAACACCAAAGACAAAAACAACAAAGGGGGACCCGTTTTGATCAGAAACAAAAAGGCGTGGTTATGCAAGGCATAACAAATATCACCCATGGAAACTTAGATAATAACATATAATCCCTAGGCCAACATAAATAACTAAATATGAATATAATAATGATAATATGACTTAATTAATAGTTAAGGTAGCCTCAAGATGACTACTCATAACCTAGTACATCATCATATTTCCTACTTGGAATTGATCAATCCTTTCTTTAAATATTTACTTAGGACATGTGAAAGAAAATACTATTGATACTTCCCTCCTAGCTTTTCAACAAACAACATCAAGAAAATATTATTACTTCCATTATAGTTGATAAAGTATATACCAAATCATGGTGGAATATAGGAATTCTTGAGAAAATATTTTACAAACCTCGTCAAGCACATTCAAGTGAAAATCCCTATCTTCATCAATGGTTTAGGAACTCATTAAAAAAATACATAAAATTAAAATCCATAAAATATAGATGACTTTAAGGAACAATTTCAAGAAATAGTTTATAATTTTCACAATAATAAAGATCTACCTATTTCCATGGTGAATTATCATAGTCCTTTCACACTTGAAATTCACCATGATATTACATTGGTTCCAAGAAAGAGTTTTATTGTATTTCATGGTGATATCATTCAACATATTGAAATGAGCATATATTAATTTTTATTATCACTTGCATCATATTGGGGGTTTTCAAAATGATTATACTATTAATTTTTTTTCTTAAATTTTGGTTAGAGAAATAGCAATAGATTGATCCCATCACCTCACTCCAAGTTGCATCACTAACTAGGAGACTATGCATACTAAATTTCTCATACTTCAAACTAGAAAAATATGGTCATGTTATTTTTCCAGTCTCTCAAATGTAAAAAAAATGGTCACAATGAACCTATAAGGGAGATCACAACATAATTCAACATAAAATTGTTCAAAGAATTGATAATATTTTAATCTATTCTCCTCATATTATCTTGATTTTCTTCATCAACACTCTATCTTAAAAATTTGATTTCTTTCTCAAAACTAATGAATCAGGTAAGTTAGAAGAGGTGTAAACACAATAAATTAAGCTTAAATATGAAATTATCACCATAGGGTAAATAAAAAAAGTCACCATAATGCCCATGGTGTCTCACTAAGATTTTATTACAAAAAATGGTGACTAATATCACCAACACCAAAAAATAGTTTCATCTACAATTTCAATGAAAATATAAAAAAGGGATAACACATAAATTTTCTCTTTCCACAAGACAAGAAATCACAATTCTCAAAACTTCATAGAGATGTATTGCATGATGCAACTCTTGGAAACTCCTAGATTAAATTAAAGGTTTTTGGGTAACTTTCAACATATTCAAGATGATCCCAATAACAACTATATGATATAATATACACAAAATAGAAATTTTTATTCCAAAAAAGTAAAAGCATTCAAAAATTATATATATTTATGAACTCAAGCAGTTGTGAGAGATTAAGGATTTCAAAAAAGAAAAATGTAAGAGGAACATTCATAGGAGAAACCACCAACCATGAATTTTTTCAAGAGAATCTATATAATTTTTTTCTAATAAGGATAAATTCTCCCAAGAATCCATAGAACAAGATGAAGATATAGTTATTTTCACTTAGCAAGAAGAAATTATTTGTGATAGAGAGGATTATGATGAATCCAATAGCTTATTTTCTTCATTTGAAGGGTTGTTTGTAAAGTATGCACCATATCTAATCAAAGAGGACAAATATATTTTCTACATGAGAGAACTCATCTTTGATTTTAGCATCTTCCATAACCACTAATGACAAGAAATTTCAGAAGCTATCTAATGAAGAAATAAAATATCTCATGCTAGAATTTATATTTTCTTCAACATCTAACTCCATTGTCAAAAGAACCACTTTTTTCTTTATCTCAAGAGGGTGTTGTTATAAATCTTATGATTCAAAGAGTGTTTTTGATCAAAAAACTAGTTATATGAGTTTTACAATAATCACATGTGATGTCAACGACATAGCACAGTTAGGTACAAATTAATTTCCTAAATATAGTTCAACTTTAAAGGCATCAATCACCTCAAAATCCTATGAGAAAATTTTTGCACCAAATAGTAATGGTTTTTCAAAAATTCCTTGAGAGTGAGCTTTCATTGTAATATGTGATGAAAATTATTTTGTTTTTTTACTCATCTTTATCTTCACTAGATCTCATTTATGACAATGAAGAAGTGGACAATTTGTTAGTGTAGATAGAGTCATTATCATACCTAGTTAGCTAATCACCTTTCTAGGATTGACCTATTCACACCTAGCTTTAGTTTACTTAGGTTTATTTTTCTTTTGTCTCACTTATTATGGTTGAGACATGTGTCCTAATGACTTGAGACACCTATTAATACTTTCTCATACACTTTTCAAGTGAGCTCACAAGTGTTCCACCTTTGGAGGGGTAGTCATAGTTTCACTCCTACTTTCTCACTCCTCATCCTTGACTATATATGCAAGGCTTGATCATTGTATTTATACACTCTTCATTTTATATTGATAGTATTGTGCTTATGTTGTTCACTTGTGGAATTTTGTTTTGAGCTCTTTGATCTTGGCATTCTTCAACATGGTCTCAAAGCCTTAAGAGAAAATTCCTTCCCACATTGAAGTGACTCCTACATATAGCCCTATCAAAAGAGCATCATAGAGCCAAATGAACACCACCATCACATCCAAAAGGCTTAGGAAACAAAAAATACCTTTTGTTTCATCAATTTTGATAATTTTCAATTTTTTCAATTTTTTGGTCATTATGTATGTTGTACTATAATTTTTTTTTTAAGTGAAAAAAATTAGCAAAGGGCCAATTTTCCCTCTACCCATCTACTCATTAGGGTAGATTTTTTTCTTTGCAATATTTTGGCCAATTTTTGGTCTATTTCCAATCTTGCAAAGAAATCTTGTCCAATTTGGAATTTTGCATATATTTGGCCTCTTTGGAGGATTATTTCACTAGTTATCGTAGGGATTTGTGGTTTCATTGCACTTTTGGGTTGAAGTTTTCTTTCATTTTTTGTAGAGATCCACATTCATCGTGGCCTCTTCAATACACTTGGACAACTTCACCAATCTAAGCCAAGTTAGCTAATCACCTTTCTAGGACTAACCTATTCACACCTAGCTTAATTTTACTTAGGCTTCTTTTTATTTTGTCTCACTTCATATGGTTGAGATGTGTATCCTTATGACTTGAGACACCTATTGACACTTGCTTACACACTTTTCAAGTGAGCTCACAAGTGTTCCACCTTTAGAGGGGTAATCAAAGTTTCAATTCTATCTTCTCACCTCCTCATCCTTGCATATATATGTAAGGCTTGGCCATTGTATTTACATACTCTTTATTTTATATTTATAGAAATACTATTGTGATTATTTTGTTCACTTGTAGAATTTTTTTTGACCTCTCTGAATTTGGAATTCTCCAACATAATTTATTCTAGATATCAAAAAATAAGAAGAATAACCAAACAAATAAAATGAAATTCCATTGAAGAAACATATCCATACTCCTACCCACATGATAGGAAAAAAAAAAATTAATAATGAAGAAATAGGAAAGCTCATTGGAGCTAATTACATCACTAAAACTAAAGAAACACAAGTTGTCATCAACTAACAATATATAATGATGGATGGAAAAGTGAGCCACTAGAAGATATATTTTTTAGCAGGTGTACTTTGATAATTGCTTAGTTGTGGGATATTCAAACCTTGATGGTCTCTTAAATTTAGAACTAAATGGGTTTTCAAATAAAGGTCCTAAAATGATGCAGATGGTAAAAAATTATTCCCACCACAAGGTGCACTATTGATAGCAAGGGTGGTGTTCAGACTCAATATTTTAGTGTCAAAATTCTTCATTGAGTCCCACTTTGTGTTTCCTCTTAGGTTTTTTTTTAATCATATTTATAAACAATCTAAGAATTATTTTTATGGGTTTTCATTTCTACATTTTGACTTTATGGATAATTTATTTTGAAAATATCTTATGCCTTGTTAAGGTTCTATAGGTTCGAAGTGTGTTGCAATGGTTTCCTTTGTGACTTTCCCAATCCCTCAATATGATTTTTAAATCATGTATGTGAACCATATTTTAATGGTAAGTATTTTATTATATTTTGAAACTTCTAAATTTACTTAATAAAAAAACTAGGTCACGCATTTCTATTCACATTCCACCTACAAAGAAAATATTTTCCATGAATGAGATGGACTTATCAATGACCTCATTTTCTTATATCAAATCTAATAATGCCAAAAAATAATTTATTCCTAGGGGAAAGATTTCAAGGAGAGAAAAAATATTAAATTTCTATGCCCTAGTTAATATTGTAGCACTCAATTTTCACACACCATCTCTAGGCTATATATTCAACAAATTTTGTGGGCTCTATTTTTTCCTTATGTACTCTATTTTGTGGGATCTTATGAAGAGATTTTCCAACCCAAATAGGGAATAATCCCTCATTTCCCCCAATCCATTTCCTCAATTATTCTTCACCCATCCTTTCCTTTTCTCCATCAAGAAATGTCCTCCCAGATGAGGAAAGACAAGAACAACCAAGAAGAAAAAAGAGAGAAGCCCCTTCTCCTTTCAAAGAGAAAGAATATATAGAAGAAAAAAAATGCAACCAACTCCCCACAACTTCCCAACCACCCAACCAACTCCAATTTTCACCACTTTTCAGAAGTGGGTAATTGTTTTAGACTTTATTTAAGGGGTTTTATGAAATAAAAGACCACTAACCTAAAGACCCTCCACCTAGGAAAAATTTTATACAATTAAAACGACATAAATACTTCATAAAACATACTAAGTAATCTCATTTAAAAGGTGAATTAAAGGTCTAATAAAAACAACCTCTCACACTTGCACAACCCTTACAAAACAAGGTTAAAACACATATCCTTGAAAAGACTAAAAATTCACAATAATAATGTATAAGGGAAGTAGCTATGTGACCCCTTCATCAATATTGGCCAATTTAACCTGTTTACTCAACCAAAAATAAGTGTTAGTATTACTCATGGTTAATAATAATTGAAACACATGGCGTATGAAGGATAACCTTTTGGTAATGATCGACTAGATAATTAAATCTACACAAGTAACTTATAATTTAGCATTCCTTATTTGCATAATGTCTAAGCAATAATGGATCATACTATTTATCATCAAAATATCACAATTTATGACAATAATACTACTATAAATAAACATTAAATATCAATCATCATCTTACCAGCATACCTACTCACACCCATAGTATATATTCACCTAACATCATATAATTCACTTAATAAACAAAGTAATATTACCAAAAACTAAACATCTTGATCATTGCATACCTACATAGACAAGGAATAAACTCATCTAGCTATCACACAAAATCACAACAACCATTAGTGAGATAAGATTAATTAACTTTAAAAATTAAAATATGAAATTCTTTGATGTATAGGAACAATCATCACTAATGTGTATTATTCGATATAAAAGAACATAAAATATAGGAAATAAACCATCAACGACTAACAAGATCAACAAGGCCACAAGGGATGGGGTCTTACATACAAAGTTGCTAAGAAATTAGCCTTTGTAAAGATTAATGTTCAAAAATGGAATAAATCTTCCTTTGGCCATATCTTTAATAAAAAATATTCCTTAAAAGTTGATCTTGATTTTGTTCAAAAGTATATTCATGTTAATGGGTTTACCCCTACTTCTCAAGCTAAGGAGAATTATTTTCTTCCACATCTTCATAGCCTTATTGCTAAATAATAATACTTCTAGAAACAAAGGTCCAGGGCTATTAGGTTTCAAAGTGGGGATAGAAACATGAAGTTTTTTAATTTGTCTACTCTTAAGCACTCTGTAGCCAACCACATCAAATCTATTTGGCACAATGGTGGTATTATTGATCAGGAGTAGGATATTATACATGTGGCCAATGATTTCTTTTCAATATTTTTTTGGAAGATGTTGTCATTGATCCTAGGTGTGAAGATCAATTCCTCAATGTCATTCCTTCTATTCTCTCTAAAGAATCTAACAAGCTTTTGGAGAGTATCCCTTTTGATGAGGAAGTTAGAATGTAGTGTTTTCTTTTGAAGGCAATAAAGCTCTGAGTCCATATGGTTTTCTCATGTTTTTCTTCCAATCCTTTTGGGAGTATGTGGGAAAGGATGTTACTGCTACTACTAAGGATTTTTTTGGTAGTCGACACTTGCTTAAAGATCTTAACTCCATTTTTATTGTTCTGATCCTGAAGGTTCTTGGTGTGAACTCTTTTGGTGATTTTATGCTATTATTCTATGCAATTCCATCTATAAAATATTTTCTAAAGTTTTTTCCTTAAGGATTCAAAAGGTTCGTGCCATTTTATATCCATCCAACAAAGTTGCCTTGTCTCGGGCAGTAAAATCTTGGACTTTATCATCATGGTTCATGAGAATATTCATTCTTTGACTATTAAAAAGAAAGCTAGATTTTTTTGAAATTGGATATATGAAGGCTTATGATCATGTTAATTGGTAGTTTCTTGTTAAAATCCTCAAGTCTTTTGGTTCTAGTAAGTTATTGAGTTAATTTGGTAGTTGATTGCTACTCCTAAGTTCTTTTTGTAATTGTCAATGGTTCTCTTGCTAGTATTTTCAAAAGATTGAGAGGGATTAGACAAGAATACCCCATCTCTCATTTTCTCTTTGTGTTTATGGCATAATATTTGGGGAGATATCTTAAAACATCTATTAATGACAAGTTTGTGAAAGGTCTTTCTCCCTCTTCTCTTAACTAGGTGTTTTATCACCAACAATTTTTTGATGGCACTATTAATCTACTTAAAAACTCTATTTTCTTCTTGAATACTCCTCAGTCATGACAAAATTCTATAGCTTAGATTCTTGGCTGTAAAATTGGTTCTTTTCCTAGTTCTTATCTTGGCCTTCCCATTTGTTCCAAGATCCTGGATAGGTTTCAATCCAAACTTTCAAGCTGAAAAGGTACAATTTTGAATCAAGTAGGTAAGGTTCAGCTGATCAAGTCGACTCTTCAAAATCTACATGTTTATGCTATGAGCCTCTTTAGGGTTACAAAAAAATTTTGTGATCATATTGAGCAAATTAAAAAGAATTTTCTTTGGTCAGGAATGGAAGAGTGTAAACATATTCATCTTATATCATGAGAGTAGGTTTGTAAACCAAAAAAATGGGGTGGTCTAGGTACCAAAAGAATTAAGGACTTTAATTGTGCTCTTTTGGCTAAATAAATTTGGAGGCTTACTTCGAAAAAGAAAAAGTGGACCAAAAGTGTACCTAACAAGTACTTGGATAATATTGTTAATGGACACTTTCTCCTCTCAAGACATTCCTTTTGGTTCTACTATCTGGAATAATATATTTAAAGTCATTTTCTTAATTTCTAAGGGTCTCAGATAGGTGATTGGTGACAACAGGCTTATCAACTTTTAGGAGGATTGGCAGTTTATAAATGGGCCTCATGAATGAACCTTGGGATAATCTTGTCATAGATTTGTGCTCTAGGCTTGTTGGAGATAACCTAGCTGAATTTTTTCATAATGTCTTGTGGGGGGATTTGGTTTCTCTCAATC